>VTPC01000439.1:220476-239613 GCA_011009095.1 Ignelater luminosus | reverse complement strand
TCATTATCTAGCAGTTTTGAAAGCGATCGAATTAAAAGTATGACGGCTGAAATACTAGTTTCTGGACTACAGAGTACCTTCGTAACTTCTTCAAATGGCTTTAACAGCCTTATATATTCCCTTAACAAGTACCATTTCTCAGCAATTAATTGATCTATTTTCTTGTTGGCACTATACAGACATAAGGAATCTTTAATTTCTGAAAGTCTTCGTAACATATAAAATGTTGTGTTCCATCTTGTGGAAGATTCTTGAATAATTTTTAGTTAGTCTTGGATTTTTCTTAGTCTGATAGAATGGTGACAATGTTGTACTTAGTCAACAAGTTAACAATGGAATCTGTGACAGGAAAAGCCTGAAAAAGAGGTCTAATACCCGTTACGAATATCGGAAGATGTTCAATCCCGTAGCTCCAAGCCGAAGATGGGCGTGGTCCAAGCTAAGCTTACCTTAAACGAAAAGATACAAGCTTACACTTGCAGAAACTCTAAATATATCTTAAAGATGATAACAATTAAGAACGCCAGAAGCTGAAGGTCAAAAGGGCTAGCTTCTCGTAGTCTAACACCCAGTATACGTACCCCTACAAAGTAACACTCTGTATATGGGCTGCTCATAAAATATCACCCGGTATATGGGCTCCACTCAAAGTAACACCTTGTATATAGGAAACTTTTACCCTCCCCCCAACCACCCCTTCCCCAAAATTTTAAATGGCACTACCCCATGTGCGATATATTATTTTAAAGGGTATAAAATTGTTAATGTTTTACATCAAAGAAAATCAAAATCGGCCCAGCCGAGTTCTTAAGATGTTTACACTTTTATGGAGAACAAGAATGTTTGTAATAAAAATCGTAAAAATGTTTTTAATAATAATTTCAAAAATTACAGGTAAACAATTTATTAGTATAATATTAAATAAAGTTTTCTTTTTACATTTTCACAATTTTTCCACCTGCCTGTTCAATATTGAGTTCCACATTCCTGACAATTGCCAGAGAGTCTTTGATGTCGAAACCAACACCTTCTAAGCTAGTAATCGCATTTGATAAATCGCCGAAGTTAGATTTGATGTATGCCAGCTTACGAGAAAACAGCTCCTGCACTATCTTGATAGAAGCTGCATTATCTTTACTGAAGCCATTCGCAATGTCCTTGATGACTGAATAGTTTTCACATTAATATACAACAGCATCAAGCCCATGCTCCCCACCTGGTAATGACCGGTAACTAGCTAAATCTTTGAATATCTCAACCCTCAGTGGAGCTTCTATGAAGATCTTTTTTACATTGTATATCAACTTATCAACATCAGGAAGATTCTCACGAATTTCTTCGGCTAACCTATGCAATTCATGAACAGGACACATCACATGTATCATTTTTGGACAGAACAAATTCATACCTTTAGCAGCATTTACCATGTATGGCTCAACATCTGTTATGAAAAGAAGAATGTTGTCCCACAACAGCTTCATAGCATTATCAAAAAGAATTGTGATATTTGAATAATCAGCTCGTTCCAAGACTTCAGCTGTCAGTAGGAAAATTTTGCCGAGATGATCAGCGTGGAGTATTCCAATAATTATATTGGCTACATATCTTCCTTCGGCATGTGTTGATTCATCAATAGATACCCATATCTTGTTATCGGCTACACTTTCCCGTTTGAGGTGTTAATTGGGTTATTGTCACACTCTGTTGTGATATTTTGTCACGACGTTTCGGAAATTCACTTTGCGTTTGCTCTGAGAAGGGTGTTATGTTATTTATTTTCGTAACAAACAGAAAGACAGTTTTTGCGTAATGTTGATTCCGTGGGAATAGTTTTGTTAGTAGATTTTTCCACGAGATTCTTGAAGTGATGATTATCTACTTTATTTGACGAAATGTTAGCACTCACCATCATTTTACATAAGTCATTTGAACATTCCGACGTTTTATTTGTAGCTATCGATACTGATGTGCTCTCGAAGATTAGATGTTGTCTCTCCTTGTTGGTTTTTCACTCAACGACCAAATTTTAGAAACAGTTACAAAGATTTTCAATTTTGTGTTCTTAACAAAAATATTTTTTACGAAATATAACTAAAATATGATCTTTTTGGGAAAAGTGCTTAAATGATGCCCTTACATTCCAAATATGACTTTATATGATCAATGAAAACCACTTAATTCGCACTAAAAATGTGTTCGACATGAAAATAGACGTAAACAAAAATAAATGACATGTCATAAACATCCGAGCCCTACGAGTGAGTGAGTGAGTCGTAACAATTAAAAATAACACGAACTTTTTATTAGCCCCCCTTGAGAAAAATGTCTATGGGCGCCCATGCTAACATTAAAACTAAAGTTTTACCAGCAGTAGTATTTAATATTTTAAAATAATCAGCTAGATATTTAGCAAAATCGCAAGTGTTGTTGATCTTACATTGACCAAGGGGTTCTTAGTGTATGAACGATTCGTATTTAATTATTGCAAAAGACTCCATTAAGTTTCCTTAAAACAGTAAGAATAAATGACAATATAAAATCACTGAGTATAAATGGATATGCCTAACGAAAAACGAACTAACTTTTTAATCATGGAAAAACGTCAGTACTATATTCTGAAAATAGCTTGGGGTTAAAAAATAAAAATGTACAGTAAAAAAAATCTAGCTCTTTATATTTAATAGTAAAAATGATTATTAACTCTGCTATACCATTTTTTGTTAAAGTGGGCCATACGTATACATAACTTTTAATTTTGTAGATATAAAGTCCCATTAGTGTATTTATCAGCACAAAAAAATATCGCTGCTAGGTAGTAAACAACATTTTAATTTAAAAAAGTGACAAGGACGCTCTTGTTTAATAAAATTATTTAAAGCTTACACTCAAACATTATATTCTCATTTGCAAAATTTTTCTCCATTATCTTCTACTTTTTGACAGTTTAAATTACTCTGTTTTTCAGTCAGGCTTTAAACATCTAAAATCAAAATTAATAGCAAAAATGTTCAAACTTTTGTTTTAAACGTTAATCTCGAGAAAATTATGTGTAAAGCGTGTACATTGTACAACCTCATAGTAGCTATAAAGAAAAGAAGAACCACCTAACTAAAATCTGATCACGTTTTCAGAGGAGACACTGCCCCTATTTAATGGTTCCGATTACCTGTATTATCATTCGAGACGCCGAAAATCTAAAATTCGTGCAAATAAAAAGTTACGCTTATTGTCTGAATGGAAGAATTTACCTTTTCGCAATGTCAGAAGCAATTTCCAAGCTCCTTTATTTCCTTTTTAATAACGTCTTTCTGCAAAGGTTTTTGGTTATTACCGGGAAAGGGACTAAAGAAAAATAATGAACACGGAAATTCCTCAATTTATTTTTAATCCACTCCTGCCTTAAAAGATACATGTACTACATTCACGAGAGTTTATTTTAAAGATTCCCTGCTAATAACTAGGGCTTTTGATACATCAGGACCACCACGAAATAATTTTTATTTTTTTCTCCTCTTTTAGATGGAGGATTACGACTTAATTATAGGGCATTGCTGGGTTGTGTAGCCTCACGCTACATATAATTTTCTTGCATAAAAATGTTAAATACATGAAAATTGTATCTCGAGTTTCTTTTAATTATTTAATTATCCTAAGTGAAAGGTTTAATTTGCAAGATGTAAAGCTGAAACAGATGCATGCCGTTTATAACATACAGAGATGGAATTATTCTATAAATGTCTGAGGGTTATAGATCATACTCTATTGTAACCGTGTAATTCTGACCCTACTGACATATATGGCAGCCATTTACAGTTGCTCATTGCATATTCAATGTGTAGGGTAATAAATAAGAGCTATACATTCTAATATCTAGCGCATTATATAGATATATAATTATTGTAAGCTAGCCTTTTTCTAATATTAAATAGATTGGAATAAATAATCGGGCAACTTATTCCACAAATATATAAACTAATCGTTCTAATTTCATTCTAAAAACTGATCGACTATTCTTACCTGGGAACCTTATTTATAAAGATCAATAAAAATGGTAATAAATATCTTGTCAAACATTCAAAATAAAAAGTCTTAGAATAGCTGAAAATTATGTTAATTTCTGTTAGATATTTGTTTTTAGTTATAAAAGAACATATCACACTATAGTGCATGCAATTAATGCAAATATAATAAACAGGAATGTATACTTGTAATTTCCGAAAGTCATTTTTTCCCTAATGCGAAACTTATTGCCTTTACATTTTTCATAGATTTTATGAGACGTTTCCTTCCCCTAACCAATATACCACTAGAATAAATAACTTTGCACTTTGAAGATTTCACGATCTTTAGATAATGATCTTCGTCTCTATTAAATATGAAATGGACATATTAAAATTTAATCTTGCACTTTGGATCTGCTTTAAATTAAGTAGCCATAGTAAAATTTCCTAAAACGAAGAATTTAGTTGAATGCAATGTGTCTCAGCAAAATTATGTTTTGTTTTCACTTAATAGAGATTTCGAAATATTAAGCTAAATTAAGATTTTGTCATTTATAAATCAGTTGTTATGATGATAGCGTCAAGAATGATGTGTATGGAAACTCAATTCACTCTACGAGGTCTGTTCAAAAAGTATCGCGAATTCTGAATTTCCGCGGGTTACGTATATTCGATTTTCGATTTTTTTGTGGCGTTATGTTGGTACTCATGTATTATGCCGACAAGTTTGGCCATTTGAATGTTCAGTTAATTTTTGACAGCTGTTTTGCTTGGACGTGTTTTGGCTCGTCTTCGATTTTTGCCTATTCCAAAAAATGGATCAAAGAATCTGTATCAAATTTTGTGTGAAAAACAAAATTAAGTGCGCGGACGCATTCCGAATGTTGACTGTGGCATATGGTGAAGCTACCTTGGACCGAAGCAACGTTTATCGGTGGTACAAAATGTTCTCAGAGGGCCGAGAAGATGTGAACGACGAAGAGAGTGCTTTTGGTTTTGCTTATAGTTTTCTTCGATTGCAGGGTCGTGGTGCATCACGAGTTTTTGCCACAGGGTAGAACGGTCAATAAGGAATATTACCTGCAAGTTATGCGCAACTTGCGCGAAGCAATCCGCCAGAAACGCCCGGATTTGTGGAAGAACAAAAATTGCCTTTTGCACCATGATAACGCCCCTGCTCACACATCGTTGCTTGTGCGCGAATCTTTGGCCAAAAACAACACACTAATGATGCCGCAGCCACCGTATTCCCCAGACCTGGCCCCCTGTGACTTTTTCTTGTTCCCGAAACTGAAGAGGCCTATGAAAGGACGCCGCTACGCTACGATTGAGGAGATAAAGACGGAATCGAAGGAGGAGCTGAACGAGATCACAAAAAATGATTTTTTGAAGTGCTTCGAGGATTGGGAAAAACGTTGGCTCAAATGTATATCTGATGGGGATTACTTTGAAGGGGACAAAATAGATATTCATGAATAAATAAATAATTTTTGAAAAAACACAAAATTCGCGATACTTTATGAACAGACCTCGTATTCAGATGCAATGTTATGGTACTTTGAACAAATTGGATGAGAAGTTCCAGTTTTATTATATATTTGTGACATTTGTGTTGCATGGCACAGTAACACTTATTTTGACTTACTTGAGAACTTATAGTCTTTGCAATATTTTGAACTGTTCTAGCTTTTGACCAAAATGTTTCTTTTTCCCCTCTTTGTATTTTGGTTAACTATGGCTCTGAATTAGTTGAGTGGATCATTAATTGCATTCTTTTGATACAATACTTTCCACTCATCATAAATTCTTTCTTAATTATGTCCAAAGTATGATATCCTTCTTTTTCGCTTAATGAACTTTAAACTACTTCAACTATTTATACCGGATAACTCCTCACACCACAACTGCTAGATTCGACTTAAAATCAATTAAAGCTTTCCTTATCGTCTCGATTTTATATAATCATTGAAATTTCTTTTGTTTTTCTATTCCTTTTTCAGTTGGTTTGTGTTTAGTTTGAACTTCAGGGTTTTAGATTAATGTTTGTCATAATTCCCATATCACTTCCAGTTTACTATTACCTTAACTAACCTTCTTCTTTTCTTGTTTAATTTTTGTAAATGGTGTTCTCAATACATTTGGAAGTAAGTTGGTGGGGTGGTTGTAGAGTCTTCTACGACACAATCTTTGAATCTTTCTTCAACCTTGGCTACCTACTTGAATTTGATTTTGACTTTCTCTGATTTGTTTTGTTTCCTGTTGCGTTGACGGTTAGTTTTGTTGTGAGATTATTGACGGAATCCATCTTTTGGAATCATTGAAATTGCTTTGCAAAGAGTAGTCTTGTAAGTAGTAATTGACTGGGCTATCAAATAATGCTTTAAGGAACTAAATATGTATTTATGAAGGATTTCGAGGAAGTCAAATCAATGTTATTGATCTTGAAACAGCGTTTTACAACGCTATCAATAAATATGGAATGGAATGGAAGGCCACCCAAACCAAAATAAAATTAACGCTTTTAAATAGCATTATTTTAGTAATATTGAAGTTCATACTCAAGTAAGCAGCAAATCAAAGTTGCGTTCCGGTTCTTGGAGGCCGTTTAAAGAGTTCTATTCTTCTTGGACCGTAACAACGAAATAAATCAGGTTTTCTGGATGCGATCACATATTTGGCAAAGGTGGCCGAACGCGAACGCGGGAGGTGGTTCATCGTGGTTTATATGTGGAAGCCGCTGATAGTGTTAGCGAGGTAAAACGGTAAAACCTCAGTAAGAACAGTCGGCTCGGAGATTAATCGAAACTTCTCGAATGTATTTGCATCGCGAGGACCACTAAATACGATCTTGAGAATGTGTCCATTATTGTGTTTAACTATCCTGTTCACGTATTGACTCCTAATGAGGAATCGCCGCCCGGTCACATACTTCCTCAAAAGGGTGATAACGTTCCAAGTGGGGGATCCTCTTGCAGATGGCCTTTTCTTTCTGTTGCAGTCTAGCAATCGCATATGGTGACGCGGTTTCGTAAACGATAAATTGATAATAATCAATCACAGGCCGGATTGGTGTGTAGACAACATATGCGAATGGCAATCTAAAATACTGTCGTTGAGTCTGAACAGCAAACCTTTGCAATGCTAAACAATGTTCAGGCAGTGCTTCAGCTTGACGCTTTACCTAGCGTGATACTGAGGTAGGTAACAAATGACGAAAGTTGAGCGCGTGAGTTCCATAGCTCGTGTCAGACACCTTCTGGATTTGGTATGCTGTTTGATAAGCTGCTGTTGTGTGGCTTTGTGACGAAATAGAATGACTTTGCTTTTTCGCAGCTTTAGTCTGATTCTTCACATTTAAAAAGAGGTCTCCAGACATCTAAGTTTGAACACAAGGATTCTCAGTTTCTTGGCCCAAATTGGGACAGGTGGGCGTCAAGGTCTTTGCTGAATGGGATACTGCGATAGTTGAAGCTAAATAAAAGCGTGGAAAGAGTGGACACTCTGGACAAAGTCCGATGTACTGGCACGCGATGTTGGCATTCA
Source organism: Ignelater luminosus (assembly GCA_011009095.1). Classification (NCBI taxonomy): domain Eukaryota; kingdom Metazoa; phylum Arthropoda; class Insecta; order Coleoptera; family Elateridae; genus Ignelater; species Ignelater luminosus. The sequence goes on along the minus strand of VTPC01000439.1, from coordinate 232,069 downwards.
TATTCAACAAACCCAGAAGAGTGGTTTTATGAACTTCAGTATTTTCTGTTCGAACATGGTCAATTTGAAGTTTTTTAAATTATCGTAAACCGATAATTAGATTTGGGCTATTTAGTTAGATTCTGCTGGAACAAAATTGGGTTTTATTAATTAAAGATCTCATGAATAATTTATTGTAAAAATTAAAACTTTTTTACCTTTCACCCACAATTAAAACCAGTGAGTAAAGATCAAGATTGTTTTAAAATTGGGTTAGTGGACGTATTGGTTCACCAAAGAAAAATGCAACCGCGAGCTTTTCCTGGCAAAGCAAACGCATCCTGACTATATCTCGGTAATCGTTTGGTTTACAAATATTTGTATCTTTTCAATCCCTTATTATTGATTATTATCTTTAATAAACACTTCTACGTATCCACCAATCCGCATTCAGTTTAGTAACCAGTCTAGGTGTACTTTGATTGTATTAAAGGTAGTCAAGAAAACAGTCAGAGAAGAAAGCTTACTGAAAACTAAACAAAATCAGATAAACAATCAGAGAAATGTGGCATAAAAAGCCACTATATTAAAAATGTATTAAGAATGAAGAAGGAAGAATGGACGACATCAAAATTTGGTAATGATCAAAGAATGAATGTCTGTAGAAAGGAATATAAACTCTTGCAACAGCCGAGCAGAAATAGCCATGTCTTTGTAAAGCTTTTATATTCAAGTGCCTTTTACATCTCTTTAGCTTTCTACACTATCATATCAGAAGGTATCAGTGCTCAAGAAATCAGACCCTCGCATATGGTTAGTCAAATGTCAAGGATTGATATAGTAAAGTCGCCAATAATAATGCATTTAACTATAAAATATTTATCTACAGATCGTCTCTAAGTCACTTAGGTAGAAATATTTTAAAATGTGTTTAAGCACGATTACATTATTATTTTCTGATAATTTTTTAATATTGGAAACGGAATTAAAAAAGGAAATGGGACATTGAATCACTTCAAACATTTATTGCTATACACCGTTCACGATGTTTATGGGTCGTAATAGGCCGTGCTTTCATTTTGTTAGGTTGGGAGTGTTTTCTTTTTTTTTGAAAATTGCCATACCTGCGGCTGTTGCACGATCAAAACTTTTGCATAAAAAAAGATCAAGTTTTCCTTATATTTATTGTATTTATATTTACAGATTTACAAAAAAAAGGCAACAGCGTGAGGTCAAACTGTTATAGAATCATAACCTTAAAGTGCATTAAGCGTCAATAAGATTCTACAAGCCAAGTTAATAGATAAACAGCCCGGTTTACAATACTCAAGCTGTCATTCTGCCCCAGCCATAAACAACCCATAAACATCGTGAACGCTATATATTTTAGATAATTGTCAAAAAATAATTATTGTGAAATGCAGACAAGTACTGCTTTTGTGTTGTCATGACGACTAATTTATTCCAACTAGTTACGTTGAGTAACTCCTAACAAAAAATTAGAAATCTCACAGAAGTGAATTTTTCACAACATTGCATTGAATTTCACAACATTTAGAATTTGTAGATAAGCATTTAAGATTTAATTAATTAATAATAGATAATTGATAGAGTAACAGTTTAAAGCTACTCTGACTTGAAAAGAGATTTAACAAACTGTGGATTGACGACAGTATTCCTAATGCAAGGTGTCTATGAGAGTCTTACTGCAACACCACCTCTAAGCGAAATCGGTCGTGAAATATAGATAGCATTCAAATCATGAGGAAGTACCTTTCCTCTTTTAAGACTTAAATATAGTTGCTATAGGTTTGATACCAGAACAATTCTAAAAGGATTGACGCCTTGACGCCCTGCAGCTCTGCCCAATGCAAGAAACCGCATGTTTCAACTCTCAAAAGTGCTTCTGTCAGAAAATTTTGTATCAACTTGAGCATTGTTGAGCATTTTTTGACTTGACTAGAAGACTAACGGACTAATTTGTTAACTGTAGACAAGATTGGGCTGCTTTATTTTATTCTTAAATCTGGGGAAAAAAACTTGTTTCTGGTAACTATCAGGGAAAATCTCTGTGATGCCCTCTTCGGTAGTTTCTTTGCGCGGTTGGATTTCTCTGCCAAGGTAACTAAGTGGAAGGACGGAAACTTAGGGGTCAGTTTATTGGAAAAGAATAGAACTCGAACAAATATTCTTTATTGAAAGAAAGAAAAGAAATTAGAAGGAAAAGAGAAGTTTCTTCGAGGGGGACTCATTCACATCTTGTAATAAACGGACGGGCAGTTGGTAATATTCTTCCGACAGATGAAAGGTGTGAGAAGTTAATGTAGTTGGGTCCAATACAGATGGTAAAGCATTCAATGATCGGCAACTGCGGACCCCACCAGCGGAGTAGATCGTGAGACGGCGGTGGTCCTCTGCTGCCAGTAAGAGCTCGGAAGTGCCCACCACAACGACAACACCATACACCAGAGGAATAGCAGTACTGACCACGCACTGTAGAGATGTGACGATCTTTTTGGAGTCGTTCATTTGGAGTCATTCTTTACCGGGATCAAGAACGGGCGTTCTCAAATGTCAAAAAGAATTGTTCCCATTCTTTTTAAACTCGATTATATTTTTTCCAATTTGCTGCTATTATTTTAGTTGTTGTTTAGCCTGTCGACCGAAACAAAAACAACAATGAACATGGGAAAACCGGGAAAGGAACAAAACGACTTTTTGGCACTGTTCTTTAAAAGAACGGAATAGGTCAGAGTCGTTCTTTACAAAAAACTAATCTCCTCATCTATACCACGCAGTACTACGCACAGGGGAATAGACTCTCAGGGCCTTCGTACGCAGAGAGGGAAAGAATCGGGAGAATGATACCAAAGTGCTCACCATACAATGGCTGGAGAATAGCTGCATTCACAATACAATATACAGTGTGTCCGAAAAGTATGGAATATCCTATATATCTCAGTAAATATGCATTTTATGGAAAAATGTTTCCTATAAAAGTTGTTTAGTGTTTAGTTTTACGTTACAGGGCAATACCAAATAACTATTTTTTAAAAAAAAAGCGCAACGAATAATGCTTCAATTTTTTTAATGGGAAGGTATCTCTTTATTGTACTCATTTGATAGAGAATGTTTTTCTCTTTTCAATGATGTAAAACTTTGATACACTTGCATAAGTAAATTTTTATTAAAACCCAAAAAATTGTTGAATAACGCTTCAAAGTTTATTTATTCATCTGTTACTTTCCAGACGCGGTCTTTTAAATTTTCATTATCATCTAGTCACATTATGGTCGGTGTGATACGCTTTTGTTTGTTGCAACAATTGAATGCGTCGTAGAAATGTCAATTAATAACCGAACTGAAGCGAAAAGTTATTTGTTTAATTAATTTAAGCATTTTGATTAACCTGAGGATAACAAAGTTACAAAAATACGACTTGCTATGGATCATTTATCAGAAAAACATCGCAACGAAATTTTAATGATGCCGGAATATGGAGAAAGAAGGAGAACACAGGAGGAAGTTTGCAATTTGTTTAATAACGTGCACCCCGAATACCATATTTCTCAGTCTACTGTAAGTAAAATTTTGCATAAATCTCATGAGACGGATTCTGTCAAAGATCGTCCAAAAACGGGCAGACCTACAGCTTTAAATAATGAATAACGTGAGAATATAATGCTGGCTGTCGTGGAAAATCCACATGTTTCTGTTCGACAAATTGCTCGTGAACATACTTTGAAGAAATCCACTGCACACGAAGTTCTAAGAAAGGAGAAGTGGCATCCGTATAAACCTTGTATAGTTCAAGAATTATTAGAAGATGATTTAGATCGAAGATTGCAATTTTGCGAAGAAATAACACATAGGCTTCAGGAAAATGCAAATTTTCATAAAAATATCCTCTTCACTGATGAGGCAACGTTTTGTTTGAATGGTACCATTAACAAACAAAACACCGCTACTGGTCTTCGCTAAATCCTGGCTGGTATGTAGAAGGGAACACCCAATATCAGCAGAAAGTCAATGTCTGGGCAGGAATTATTGGAACCCAAATTTTGGGACCTTTTTTTATAGAACATAATTTAACAGCGGATGCTTATCTAGATTTTTTAAGATTTGACTTCGTTCCTGCTTTAGTTGTTCTATTTTCTAATGAACTAGATCCAGATGTACCCCATAACAGAATATGGTTGCAACGAGACGGGGCTCCTCTCATTTCGGAATTAATGTCCGACAGTTTCTTGATAATACTTTCCCTTCTCGATGGATAGGCAGAAGAGGTGCAATAGAATGGCCAGCTCGCTCGCCGGATTTAAGTCCACTTGATTTTTTTCTGTGTGGCCATGTCAAAAATGAGATTTATGTCGATATGCCTGAAGATATTGAAACTCTAAAAGACCACATTAGAACAGAGATTAGAGCTATCACACCAGAAACGATTCAAAATGCAGTAAACGAATTTGAAAGACGACTTTATCATTGCCAAGCTGTAAATGGTGCACACTTTGAACACCTTCTATGAATTGTAGAGTGTAGTTATACAAAATTTTCAATTCGTAACAGATGAATATTGAAATAAACTTTCAAACAATTTTTTGCATTTTAATCAAAATTTACTTATGCAAGTGTATCGAAGTTTTACATTATTGAAAAGAGAAAAACATTCTCTATCAAATGAGTACAATAAAGGGATACCTTCCCATTAAAAAAAAATGAAGCATTATTCGTTGCGCTTTTGTTTTTTTTTGAATAGTTATTTGATATTGCCCTGTAATGTAAAACTAAACACTGAACAACTTTTATAGGGAACATTTTTCCATAAAATGCATATTTACTGAGATATATAGGATATTCCATACTTTTCGGACAGACTGTATATTTATAATTTATGATTGTAGATTGCAAGTAATTTAATTTCACATCTGTACACTTGGTATTACAAATCTGCTTTTGAAAACATTATTAGTGAAATAATATTTAAGATTCTCGGGTTTTTCCAGTTTAAATTAGAATAATTAAAAATTCTGTTTGCTAGTATTAAATGTGTCGGCTTATTTAAGGTTTTGCGAACTCATCTGATAAAGCGTACAGTAAAAAAGTGTGTTTGAACTAATCACAAGATGTGACTAACTCGTTAGATTCTGGAAGATGCTTGCTGGAAGAAGATTTGTTACGTTAAGACTTTCTTGGGCGACAATTGGAACTGGATGTATGAGAGTAACGTGGGATTCAAAAGTAAAACCGCCATAGCAACTCAGTCAGTTGTCAAAAGAATGGCAATGACCTATATCTTAATGATTTAATTAGCTTTAGTAAAGCTCATTTATAATATTTAAAGTAAACCTTGTTTGTAGTTACCTTGCTGATGGGTTCGAAATTATTAACATTCCGGCTACTTTTGGTGTTAATCTTCGACTACCTACCTCAAGACTGCTTGAGTTCAGTCTTGTCACCACATCATTCGATGTATTGCAGTTAATGTTATTTCTACAATAGACCGGACTCACTTATTTCTTCTTCAAGTTATCTAGCAGGCAACCTGTTTGTTATTTCTGGGTTTCTTAAATTTTTATGTCTTCTTCGGTATAAACTTTCGAATCCTGTAAAGGAGAAGGTACAAATTTTCTGTCTCAGCCAGGACGGTAAGTACATAATATGAATTTACGGATTACTGCCGAGAGTCCATCAAGGGTTCAGCATATTATCATTTCTAGAACATTCTCGTTTTGGATGAACACAAACTTTTGTATTCTTACAGTGCTTTTTACCTAACATGGCAATGACTTATTAGTTATTTCCTATTTCTTCCCTATTAAAACAAGATTATCCTGAAATTACTAAAAATTAAAATCAAACGTACAGTAAGGTAGATTGTTTAGGATGTAAAAAAGATTGTCCTGAAAATTCAGAATCACCTCATGCACAACTTAAATACTTGCTTGTATACCCACCGCAAGGCTACAATATTGTGTTATTCAGTTACATCCCACGGTCCATTTACGTGTGCCTCAATGTAAACTTTAGGGAATTGAAAACTCCAAAACGTGACCATTTTATAAACCTCTGATATATCTTGAAGGTGCTCACTATATTTTATTCAAAGATATCTTAGTATATACCCATCGTTCAAATTGTAAGCAGGAAGTTTTCAGTTAGAAAATAAATGACGAATGTCAACCTGTCGACTTGTTTTCAACTACCTAAAGTCGGGAGAAGAATTTCTGCCATTTATTAGAATAATATACTGAGGAAATGGAGCTGTCATTGTGCAAGGGAAGGATTACATCGCATGACGATAGCAACTTTTCGTTTCCACGGTACACAAAAGAGCAGAACTTTTTCATCTTACTAAAGGAGCTCGTAATGTTGTATGTGTGTATACTAACATAAACCACTCTGAGAGCGGTCGTTAACGTGTTCGAATGTAGTTGACGTAAAATGCAAATTAGATATGACTAGGGAAATATTATACATTTTACCAAGATAACTCTTTGAGTTGGCAAATTTTGCTACGCATACCTAACGAGGGTTGAATTTGTAAACGACATTTGGCTTAGTTAAACCGCTCTAAGGCTACTCAAAACTTCGTAGTTGTTTCAGTAATGCAACAGAAGATAAAGGTTTAAAATCATGAGTTGCCCTTTATAAATTTGAATTTTGATGTGGTAATGATTATATTTGAATTTTATTATGTCCCACATTTAACCGCAATCTTTTGAACTTTATATATGTAGTACTCCGGTATTTGTTTATGACATCTCATTTCTTGGAAGTTCTGTTGAAATGACATCCAAGATTGTTTATCCAAATTCATATTACGTATAACGATCGGACGAGCAATCTCAAACTTCCTGTTCATCCCAAAAATATCGCTTTTTCAGGCAGTTATTAACCTTCCTGGTTGACCTTTACACACGAGCTCTTCTTATCTTAATCTCATAAGTACATAATGCATAATTAATAAAATATGTATAAATAAAAGGAATTTCTATTTAGTATTGTTGCATTATTAATATTATCGTATAATAGGACGTTTTTTTTCACATTCCATTTACTATAACAATAGAACTATTATTTTATAGTGTTTGTTATTATGACTGTGATACTTTCAATGTCTTTTGCACTAATTCTAGTAAATGTGCAATAATAAAACAGTACATTTCTATTTAGTATTGTACAGACAAATAATTTTTACCTAATTTTATATCTTAACGTTTGGGGCGCTTAAAAGTCAACATTACCTACTCTAATAGCGGAAAAAGGCTTTCAGCGTCACTAGTGTTAAATTAGTTTCATTAAACGAGAGAATTAACGATTAAGCACTTCTTAAAGAAATCCAGGAAATCGGTTTAAGTAAACTTGGGAACCGAGGGATTGACAACGTTTCCGTCACTGCTAAACGGCCAAAGTCAAGGCAATTTCATGGCCTTTGTGCTCTACAGTTCGATTACTGTAAGAGTATGTACATAAATCACCTATTAAAAACGATGTCAAGACAAATTAGTGAGTTCTTTTTGTTTTTTATTTTCAATCTAACAAAAACATGTTAACTTGTTTGAGTATTCATTCATAACCTGTTTTCGTAACACCTGTGTGAATACTGACAGCAAACTTAGGTCTACTTCATATTATTAAAAATCAGACATTTAGTAGACAACCAGCAACACAACAGAGCGTTTGCATCTTGTGGCTTGTGCGGAAATTAAGAGGGTTGAGAATAGATCTGCACTTCTTGGTTTTTTTTTTGTTTCAACAATTCGCATTAAATGAATCTTTCTTTTAAGGAAAACTTTGTAGAATCGTCGTTTACTCTCTTGATATACCCACACATCAACTTTTTTGAGTGTACCGCTCGCTTGCACTTTTTTCCTCTATAGACCTCTCGTAATGTATCGACTATACTTCATGTACTACTTTAAAAAGTAGTGTCTCTCGTCTTAAACTATTATGGATTGTACTCCGTCCTTTCTTTTATAAATTATTCTCCTTTTTCATAATGTGTCGTTTTTGCTTATAGTAAAATACGGGACACCTTGTGGGACATTTCCTTTTTGACTTAATGCTTTAACCTTTCTACTATGATGAATGTTCTTAAGCTTTCTAGATTAAAAGAGCATGCCATAGGATTCTCGACATAGTACCGCTTACTGGAGAGGGTACAAAGTTCGACAACCAAGAAGAAGTGTAGAAGAACAGCTATAGATCAGGCATCTATCATCTACTATTGTGGTTCTTTTAATTTTCATCAAATATTCAAGTACCTACCTAGTAATCCTTCTTAAATGTAACACTGGGAAACATTTTAAAACCCTATTCATAGTTTCATGGATTGTTAATGCTTTAAGTAAATAATTGGCCGCTATTAGTCAATACTGCAAAGTATTTAATACCGACTGAGAAGTCAGTGGTCGGGAAATGTTCCATTCCCTGTCTAGATTTTCATTGACAGGCGCGGTCGTTAAGACAGAATAATCCAACCGAAGCTCAGAAAATCTTCTGAAATGGCTCGCATTATTTCTCACAAAGCAAAGTATTCACATTATTGCTTCGGTGCTGTTTTATTACTTGAACGCATTTTACAGCCTTTCATCGTTAACTACAGTATCTCCACTTGCCGTGCACGTAGAAGTCATCGAAAGTGTGGGTTCTGCGACAAACTATTGGGAAAAGACACAATCGTTACGACCTCGATTAGAAATTAAAGAACTAACAACGAAAGCAAGCAACACTATTGTGGTAACGGTGAAGCACATTGTCAAAAATAGTCAGTCATCCTCCAATGTCTAACGCTTCACTAATTTAACTATCAGCTTGTGTTGTGTTCATGAACCCAACACCTAGCAAACTTATATCTATCATCCTTCTTCTGTATTACTGGTGGACAACCCACGTTTTTCATAGAAACCTCAAAACTGCCCTTCTAAGCAAAATAGTCCTAACTCAAAGAATAAACAAAACCAAGTACTGTTGGATTCTCTGCGCTGAAATCTATTGAAAATAAGTGATATCGACTAATTTTTAAAATTCTCTACAAATATAAAGAAAGCCAAACACATTTCACTCAATATCTCAAAACTGATTCTCAAAGTTGGAACCATCTTGCTTAGGAGCGCAGTGAGACCTTCCTTAGGCATAAGCTTAGTCGCCAAACATTGGAAAACCACAAGGTCTGGATTAGTAACTTCCATTCCGTATGAGCACAAGCAAAGCAAGTCAAAGTTATTTCCCCGCTGGAAGCGGGAGGCCATTTTAAGTACTGACGTACTTCTTCAGCCTTGTAGAGAGGGATTTGTGGGGTCTGCGACATAGAATCAGATTCAGCTCGCGTTCATCCTGTGTTTTGTTTTGAAGTGGTAGTGTGTGGTGTGCTGTGTATGGCAGTAGTACTGGCCTTGAGATGGTAGGGCGGCGGTTCCTCGATGTTGTGTTGGCGGAGAAGGAAGAGCTCTATTGTGATGGTGGTGTAAGTGGTTTGATCACTTTGACCACTAAGGAAAACCACATGAGATCTACCGGTTAGTCTCTTTTCAATCTTTTTGCACTTAAAAACCTGGTTCGTGTTTCTTCTGGTATTGTAGCTTGTTTTTCTTTGTTAATTTCTGAAAACTTCTCAAACTATTCTTTATGTCTTCTCGATCTTCTTCACAGAAACACCTGCCAGTACAATGATTTAATCATTTGCAGACGCCTGGTAATGTAAAAGTAAAGTTGTAGGATCATCAGATCTGGAGAACTATCGTCAGTTCTAGCAGTTCTTGTTTACTTCTTTTTTCGTCATATTTACAAAATTTATCGCTACCAGTTAGTTTATGATTTTCGCCAATAAAACAGTAGAATTGTTACATAAGTAGTGTTACTGCGCTGTCAATATATGCAACTGTTCCAACGCCTTGCTAATTTAGCTGGCTTTGCAACAAACGTAACTGAAATAATATGTAGAAGTTAAAATAGATAGTACTGCCCAACTGATAATTAATTAAGAGAGGTGTAAATTTATCCGTGTTAAAAAGGGAAGCACACACGACAAAAATCTGAGAAAGAAGCATTCTTCTTATAAAAGTTGTTTTGCATTTGCTGAATACATTTGCAATTTGGCAAGATTGTTGATATCAGTAGACAAAAACAGTGGGTTTGTCAAGATTCGTTCCCATTTTTTCATCATTGCTTTTTTAAAGCTGTAGACCATCTTGAGTAATTGTTACTTCACGATGAAAGGTGTACAATTAAATTCAACGAACCCGAGAAATCTGAAGTCTTGCCGACGCTCATGACTAATTGGTACCTAACAATTACACAGCAACCAGGTGGAAAAGACCTTTCTTTTCTGTAAGTAATAGTAGATTAACCATGACATGAATGTTTCTCCTCTGTTAGAGCTTGGTTTATTATTTATCTATCTCACCGCTAAGAGGTTCTCTAAGCAGTTTATTTATTATTTAGTTATAGTACCAAGTGCTAAGGCTATTTGTCCCACTGGGACTTTGGACTCTAATACACAAATAAATAAAAGTTTTCAATCTAACCAAGAAGTCTCTTTTTGGGCTTGTTAATATTGATAGTAAGTAAGTTGCTCATTACTTTCTTTTACTTGCATATTGCATACATTTGCCCAGAATAACTAACAGTTTAATCTGAAAATGGTCACTAGCTCAACAATCAGAGAAGGCGTGGTTCGAACAAATGTCTATGGCTAACACGAACAATTGCACAGCAGCAAATAAGTGGAAAACAGCTTCCTTTTTTAATTCACATTGTTTACATCAGCTTATAGTAGTAGCCTTAGATTGACTGAGACATGAATGTTTCTCTTCTTTTAGAGCTTGGTTTTTCTAAAGTTTGTTATTTAGTTACATGTACCAAGGTTATTTGTCTCATTGAAATTTTGTGACTGTAGACTTTGATAAACAGATAAATAAGTAGATCTGCCAAAGCAATGTTTCAGTATGACGTTCTTTTTTAGGCTTGTTAATCGCTGTTATGGCATGTAAATTATCAGAAGAGACGATGGTAGATAATAAGTTCTGGTTACTTCCTTTTGTTTGCATATTGCATTTGTTTTAAGAGGGGAAGAATTTCTATCTTAAAAATCTGTTTGTAGACATAACTCTAGAGTTGCATATTACGAGTTTAAAAATCCAGCTATGGAATTTAGTCCACACAGTAATACAGTCCGCGACAAAACTGTAGCATACTACGTATAATTATTTTAACATCCTACTGTATAGTCTGTTTAATAACATGTATATTTGTTACCTAAACTGATATGGACTAGGACTACTAAGAAATAGTTAATCTCAGCGGTGTCGGCGGCGCACAACAATGGGCTGTTCCGCGCCACAACAAAACTATAGCCCACTTGCAGTTTGTCTTTGCTTACTGAAGGGAGCACGCTCACTTTTGGTACCACTTTTTTTTACTGATATCTGTTTATGTTTATCGTAATAGGTTGTATGAACAAGTATTTAAAATGTCTTGCAAGAAAAAGTTAAATACCAGTATCATCAAGAATTTGCTAAGAAAGAAATTACTATGTTTCCCAAAGAGCCAACATAGTGAAGAAAAGTAGAAAAGTAATCAGTAACTATCTAGAGATTATCAGAAAATACAC
>VTPC01000439.1:173968-205687 GCA_011009095.1 Ignelater luminosus | reverse complement strand
TTTTTTAATGAAGATTCAATTTCTGGGTTGGAACGCTTATAATTCCAAAGTTGACTTTTTAAGAACCACCATAAATTACATATATTTAGCTTTCATGTCTAAAGTTTATTTAAAAACTACAAATAACAATTTGGGGTATTCCTTAGGCAAAGATTCAATGAAGCGGAACTAATTGCAACAGGCGCTGTGTAGAAAACCTGCCTTGGCTTGAATTGCTTGAAAGTAATGGTGATGTTGTAGAATGGGTTGCCTACGCAACTGGCACTTAGCTCTGTCCATTCTCTTTTTTGGGACGCTGTACACTTGTACAGGTGCAATAAGTTTTCTTTTGTCTACAAAAACCCATTGTACCATTTCGCTCTGAAATAATTAGGAAAGCAAATAATTGGGCATTTCAGTTACGTTAAATGTTCACTGTTAAATTCGTACGACTGATGAACCAATGCTACGCCTGTATTTTGTGCTATATAACTCGCCCTTCAGTTGGGTTTAATTGTACGAATGAGTATTGTTGCAAAGAATCTTGTGTACCATTATAATTTTTTAAATCAGGTGTAGACTGGAAAAATTATGAATGCGATTTCATTAAATTTGCGCCCCTTATAAGCGGCGCCCGCGTGTTAAGACACGCATTGCTCGCCCGCCAGCTACGACCCGTTCAAGACTTTTATAATTTTGTCTGATTTTTGAAACTTGCTTTCTATAGTTACCCTACAATTTGTTCTCATTTCTCTTACAGTCACCTAAGAAATCTTTTTAAATTTATGTACACCTTTTGCATTTATACATATTCCTGTAAATGGTTAAGCTGTTGGAATAAAGATGATTATTATTATTATTATAACTTATCAGTTAGAGAGAGTTCAGTAAGTACAAACAAGTTAAGTATCAAAACATTGTTTTCGTTTCTCAAGATATCTCAGTTCAATAATTTTACTATTTGTTTGTATCTAAAAACCTTCTCCAATTCATTTGCCATTTTAATACTTCAGGGTACTACTTATTGTACTTTTTTGAATTCTAATCTTTGTTGGATATACTTAACGTATTTACTTACTTGCTGTGAGACTTGGTTTTTCTCTACTTTGCGAATGTGAATAATCTGTTTTTGTATTGTCCAGTTTGATGATTTTCAATAGTAAGATAGGAGATTGAGTTGTTATCCTTTTTGGTCTTCTTGGATTTCCAATTATATTTGCATAGGTATTATCATTGGTACTACTGACACCTTTCATTACTCTTTCCTCTGATTTATAACTTATAATTATGACTTGGGTTGTTTTTATATTCCTTCCATAGTTCTATTCATCTTCAAGACCATCTGATACTTACTACTTACATTAATAATAAAAGTCAAACAAAATTAAAATTAAATGAATCTTTTAGAGTTGGATACTCTTTGCATAATAATACTTACTATTTCAATGTTCTGTAGGTTCCCATTTAATTTTTAATAATCTTCTTATAAGGATTTCACATTATAGTGTCACCATCACAGTGTTTCTACATATTTATTAGTAATCATAGAGGAAATTCCTACGATAGTAATACGATATATAGCACATACTACATGACTTCACAGTTGAGCTAAACCAATTTAAATCATTTTTAATTTTTTTACTTTCTAAAGTATATATCTTAGACAGTATTACACTTCAGATGTTGGTAAAAATTAGAACTAAGCAATATGGAGTACTAACGTACTTAGCAGATCTAAAAGGAATCTGAAATTTAGAAAATCTTCAAATTGTAATACTGACATACTTACCATTCTTTATAATTCAACCAAATACTTTTTTGAACTTTTAAAAATTAATATCTTCGAGTCCATTAAAAGCTCAACTGTAAAACATTCAATTTTTGTAATGATGAAATGGACGTTGGGAATTTATTGTTCCAGTTATTTCAATGTTAATTTATTATGTATAAATGATACCCAAGCAATACACAATGTATTAATAATATAATAATATGGCAAATAGATATTTATTTATTTTATATCCTTACTTGTCATGTTGCTCTCTTATTGCACCTACCGCTAACTAAACAACGACAATTTCAACTTAACATATTTCTAACTTAATTATATCTCAGGAACATTTTAAATACAAATAAAAAGTACAGTTTTTTAACGACTAAAACTGAAAACAGAAACATTCTGTTTTTTTGATTTATATCATTAAGTACAGTTACAACTCATAATAATAACGAAATGCATTTCAGTGTGCAAAACGTTAATATTAAATACAAAAAAACAAAGAAACATAAGAAAACTTTATGTATACCTATCAGTTATATCTTACACATACATCTATTTCATATAATATAAAGTGTATACGAATCTGCCCTTTAGCAAAACTATATTTTATCGGTGTCAACGGTTCACTACGCTATATAAAAGTTACGAGTTATTTGTTTAAATGTATTACCTCTCGTAAAGGGAGTTAGGTTAGGAACTCTGCTCCAGCTTTGTGTCGCCAGGACGAACACTAGCGACTAGGCTGTTTACTTATTACAGAAGGCACCCAGTCCCTCAACAATAGAAATTTTAGTTAATTTTTACATCCTAATTCTACAGAAAAATAAAAAAGGAAAATTATAACTTTCATAAGCATTGACAAAATAGGAATACATTTTAGTGTGAGTCAAACATTAAATGTATTATTATTATTATCATCTAGGTAAGTACTTAAGTCTTAAGCGAAAAGGAGCTGACTTTTAGGAAAGTTTTAATTTGCAAAACGTTTTTTGCAAAAGAATATTGTTGAGGAACCGTATAATATATAGGAACCATTACTCCTGTTATTTGCATTTTTTCTAATGCGATTGCTGTAGAGTCCTATATAAAATTAAAAAACATTTCACAATTTTTAATATTTAAAAATCACAAAACGTTTTTGTTTTTTACATATGGCACTGCACATATAGATAAGCTCGCCATAGTCCCCTAAGGGTATTTTTTATACAAATACATAATCCTTTTTTCAGAAATTCAACTTACAGAAAAACAACTGTACAATTATTATTAACTAAATAAAATATATAAAATATACTTCATATCTTAAGTACAAAATTTTACCGGTATTACTGTCACATAGGAGATCTGGCTTGTCATTTTAGTGTAAAAATACAATAAAAAATATAAGTAGTAAAAATGTCTTATTATTATTATAAAAAAAAACTGAAATCTGCATTTATAGTTACGTGTGAAAAATGAGGTAGTTTAACCGGAAATATTTACCAATTAATAGGGAAAAATCACAACGGCACTTAAATCTATAATTTACGTAATTTTCAAAAATAATAAAAAAAGAAAATGATACTGCAATCTTACGTGAAAATAATAATAATATAAAATATTAATAATAATAATAATATTACATGTAAACACTGAAATAATAAATAACAGCCTTCAAAATAAATGTGATTGCAGCACCTATTAAGTAACACGACTTATTACAATAATTAATGATAATAATAATTACAAAAAAATATATATATAATATGTATAACTTAATAAGACAGCTTAAACAATTCCTGGTTTAATAAAAGAATAATGAAAACAAATCACACGGGCAATAATAAAAAATAATATAATAATAATAATAATAGTAGAAACACAAAAATAATAAGGGTTATATGTAAAAATATTAATAAGTATGTAATAAGAAGTAGTAAACATTCAAAAATCGAGAAACATCATTTTTCATTTACAAACTACAAATAAACAACACATTGAATTCTGTGGAAAAATATAGTATAATATCATCGTATCTTTTATGATTATTAATAGTTTCTTTTCTTAATTATCAAATGCAAATATTGGTTAAACAATGTTCTTGAATCAATTCATTTTTTATCAGTATTTATAAAAATATTTAAATCTATTGAAATTTGAAACATTTAAAGCAAAATATCACTGGTTTTCTTATTTTATTTTTATTGTTTTCTATATATACCTTGAAATATTCTGAATATTAGTTTTATAATGGTATACCTTTGTGTAAAATATAAGATGATCTAAAAATTATTTTTATGATTGAACACGGTAATAGTTAATTTTAAACAAATTGTTCTGACAAAACAACATGTTTTAAGCCAGCACGATGGCGCAGAACCACAACACACAAGTGCCGTTTGCAACCAGAGCAACACCATATTTCATTGTTCATTTAATATACTGGCCACAATGTTAATATCAATTGAATCAAAGTTTAAAAATTGTTGATTTATACAGCAATTATTTGAAATAATTTAAATATTTAGATTTAAATGTTTAACGTCACTTATATTAAGGGACAGTGTTGGGTAATTCAATATTAGACATTTTTATCTCAACCAAAATATTCATAATTTTATAAAAAAATTATAAAAATGTAAACTAAGAATATGACAATAAATTGGTTTTATACCATTGTATTGAATGGTTTTGTTTGCACTTGTACATTTAACAGTCTGATCTTTTCATTTATTTACTTGACCTTGAACATATGAGAAGAAATTTTGCCACTTGCTTGATGAGAAAAATAATTATTTAATAATTGTTTTTCTTATGTAAACAAAGTCAAAATGTTTTAACAACTATGTTGTTAGTATCTTAAAATGAAATATAAAAAATCTGACACCATGTAGTCTTTAATTGTTGATGTAGAATCCAAATCTGAAGTCAAAATCTCAAAATTCGCAAATTCAGTGCAACTCCTTTCGGAGGTTGTTGAAAATGTGCCTGTTATTCAAGATACACTTTGCTCCTTAAAACACTCGAGTTTCTTAATATCTAATAATTATCCACTAGCATAAAATAAAAACAAATCTCCTCATCAAAAGATAACATTCACGCGATCGTTTCGTCCTTATTCTGGACTCATCAATTGGAACAAATTGATTTCCTCTCTGGAAATAGTCACTTTTTAATTTTATTATGGAATAGTATTTAAGTAAATAAAGAAGATAGAATTGCTTTCAGGTTAAATTTGTGATTTACAATCCTAAAGTAAATTAAATCCAGAAATGCTGACAAAAATTTCATATTTTTAAGGAAGACCATGTTTCGTGTCTTTTCCTTATTTGACTATAAATCATTCACTGTTGCATATTTGTGGTTTGCAATCCCATTTCCATTTTAGCAGTTTACAGTGTTAAATAATGCCCTACCGTCCCATTTTCCTTTTAATTTCTTCATTTGTTATTCTATTTTTCCCCTGTTATGTTTAGTATTTTTCGATTCCTTTTATTTATTGTTGTTTGTAGGCTTTTTGCTTGTTGTCTGTTCATGTATAGGGAATATACACGTTTTTTGGAAACCATAAATGGTTAGCAATAGATAATTAATTGGAAGGAGTTTATACTACGATATAGAGAACAGTCTTTATCTAAGGCTGTCTAGATTTCTATTAAAGTTTGTGCGTTGCAGTAGCTGGTAGTCATAAAAAAAAACTACAAAGTTTGTGACTGAATGTTGTTTACCATAAATATTAAAGAATGATCTACTATGTAAAAACAGGCTAAAAATTAAGTTGTGCCTTCCACCTTTGCATGACTTTTCTTTGTAGTTCATTCTTCAGTTTATCTTTTGTAAATTGTCAGTATGCCTTTGTTAGCCCATTCTAGTCTCTGGAACACCTTCTTTAGCACAGAATATAGTGGTTCTCTCTCTCTTATTAGTTTAAACACTATAATCCCATGTTTTTTTTTATCATTTTTGTCATGATATCAGCCATGTCAGGGTTCATAGCTAAACATTTTATAATACAATATTTAATTGGCACCCAACATGGGGCTCTGATCCATCACAATATATTAAATGTTGGACTCAATGACCATTAATTCTCTACACCTCTTCTGACTCTTTTCTTATGGATAAGTAAAATTAGTGATGTTCTTCTTTATTTGGTTGTCTTAGCTTAATAAGTCTTCAAATTAAATAACAGAAGTAAATCAAAAATTAAAATTTATTCATTCTCCATTCAGGTGTTTCTTTGAAATTGATGCGAAGCCAATCTTTCCGATAAGAGGTGCCAAAACTGGTAGTTTTAACATTTGAACAAAAAATTAGATACCAAGTTAGGATAAGATTAGACACTTCTTCCTCTTACAAGCTTTTGTTGAACAGCAGGATTAGTATTTCTCTGTATCTTTCATAGCTTGCTTCAGTGCCTCATTTGTAATTCCATCTTCACCTGTGTTCTCATGTTTTGATTTTCTGATTGCTCTTTTTACTTTCTTAACTGCTATTTCAGAGACTTCTTCTGCTAATTTTATATCTTCTTTGTATTGATCTAGGAGTGCAGATGAGAATATAATAGTCTATAGTAATTTCATCAGTGGAGGATAATGACAATCAGTACATGCATACTTGATTTTGTCAACAAAAATTTTTGTACCTAAACATATTTAAAAGAAAAATAAATAAAAATGGTATTTAGGTAGATTAATAAATAAAGACTCCTCATCTCTGTGAGAATTGTACAACGTATTTCTAGACAAATCTGTTTTGACCTTTTTCTGGTTTCATCAGAGGACGAGGAGTCTTTATTTATTAATTTATATTAATGAACTCCAATATGAGTTGGGTCCATTTAATTATATATGTACAGGTATTTCGAACTTATTAAGTATTTAGGAAGCTTTGCCTTATAGTAGGATCTTATTTTTAGAACTATATGGTACCCCTCATGCCAGCCTTGATTATAGATAATCATTTTGCTTTTGTAATTATAAAGCCGTTTTTAACAACCCAAAGTTTTAATCATCACCATGACTAAAAAATACCCCATTTTATATAATATACCAATTATACTCAACTACTAAACTTCCTTTTTAGATCATCCTGTATATGCTTAACTCTAATTTATTTTCGTATATATGGTAATAATATTCAGAATCAATTCATGGTATAAAAATGTAAATATTGCCAAAGGTCACCTAGTGATCAGATAGGTAAAAGTTATACATACCACGTAAATGAATTCCAAAAGAATTAAAAATAAATAATGATCAAGTACACATCAAAAAATATTCAAGAACATTATTAAATATTTTTCTATGCTTAATTTCAAAAAACGGTATACATTCATGTTGCGTTTTCAGTGTGCATTTAACAATCTAGCTATCCTAAACTTACGCAATAATTAACAATGACCTTTTTTTTTATTTCGAGTTCTATCGCTACGTTTTTTTTGTTTTATGTACGTTACTTCTAGTCTTGACTAAAACGTAAGCGATTACAACTTTTCTAGTCAACATTTAACAATTACCATTACTCTGAGTACAACTAACTACAGATAGCTTGCATTCTGCTCTTTTTAATTTTTTTACACCTACTTTAGCAATTTTTTTAGCATGAAGCTGAAATATAACAAGGAAATCAAAGAACTTTCATACAACTCAGGCTTTTTTAAAAATAATGAATCTCAAAAAATGCATTACTAATTAACACTATTGCAACAATTCTAGTACAAATAAATGGAAGAACTACCGACATGTGTATCGACTGAATGTTGCCTTTTAGTCTGTAAACAATTATTATTTGTATATATTGATGGAGAAGAGAGATAAATTTAGGGCAACACAAGTCAAGGAAGAAATCAACTGGAAGTGTTCAATTAATTGGACTAATATATATTTATATTTACACTTGAAAAAGTAAAAAACTAATAAAACTTGCGTGTGATATTAGTAAAAATGACTTATCTACCTGATTTATGATACCTGAATATATTTGCTATTTATACCTGATTCGTATATCACGGATGAGAGTGTAGTATATTTAATGAGTATATCTAATTAAGTAAAAAAATCAATATTAAAACCAAATTATGATCATTAAAAAACTGGAAAAACCTCTTTTTAATAGTAATAATTATAAATGTGAATTTGTACTGTAATTTTGAGAGATGAATATGAATCTACCTGAGTATAAATTATGTGAGATTATCCTTAATATGAAGACGTTAGTATAACTCCATTGTTTTCATTTGCAGCATCAAAAGATTGCTTATATTGGGAAGCATATGTGTAATATGGAAGCATATTTAATTGAATGAAATTTTATTAGAGTCATTTAATGATGAATTAAATAAACTTTTAATAAGAACTGTTTCGGACGAGATCAAGTCAGTTATTATTATATCAAATAAGTTACGATTATTTTAGGAATTAATATTTATCACTTTCTTGAAGGCTTTGTTTTTTACAAATGAAATTAAGAATTCTTAACATTGTTTGCACGAATCTTATTTATAATTAGCTGAACCCTATTTCATTGAAACATATGAGTATACCTAAGTGATATTTAGTTTTAAGCTATCAAGAATTAGAAATAAAAAAATGAATTCAAAAGGTTAATCACCACAAACAGCACAGTGGTGATTAACTTTACCACTCGATTCTTTTAATTATTTTTCAATTAGTTACTAGGACAAAATAACTATTGAGGATTACGTATGTCTCAATTGCAAGTTAAAGTTTGTATTAGGAGAAAATTTTACGGCAACAAGTTATATAAGGTTACCGAACCAAAAATTGGCACTAAATCTCAAAATTGTTTACTTAACAAAATACTTGGGATAAAGAATTATCTTTGTAACCTTTTCTCTTTTATCGGCTATCGCCAGTGTCCCAGACACACTAAATCACAGAGGAATATGTACATACACAGGAAACATATGAGGTAATGGAGCAACCTGACAAGAACACTATGCTCATGTTCAATAAAGTGTACGAATCACAATAGAATTGTTGCTTTAAATTATGGCTTTAACTGCGATGATTTATTATAGATAAAGAATTCAAAGCATAAAAATATTATTATTTAAGAACAGATAAAAGTCCAGATCAAGCAACATCAGAAATTCTTTGATTATCATTTCTACACAGTTATTTAAAGCAATCGTTGTCAAATTCCCTTAACTTGATATTTTAATCCTTAGCTTTAGTTGGTGTTGAGTTTCCGCTGTTGAGTGACTGTAATAATATGTTCTTTTGCTTATAAATGAGCCCAAAAATGTTCAATCAGTAACACTTGAGCATGTTTGGAGGATTATTTTCTTTCTTTCTTATCATTATGATGGCAAAACTGTGGATATTTTTAAAGAATTGGAAATAAAAGAAAATAATTTTCCAAATGTCCCTTGATTATGGTTGATTGAACTTTTGGGGCTCATTAAAGACAAAAGTATGTATACTACAATAGTTAGAAAGCGAAAACTTAGTGCTAACTAAAGTTAAGGGAAGTCAATAGCGATTATTTTAAACGATTTTGTTCTATCTATTTCTATCTATTTGTTCTTAAATAATATTTTCATATTTTGAATTCTTTATCTGAAGTATTTTGTTAAATAAGCAGTTTTAAAATTTAGTGCCAATTTTTGGTTTGCTAACCGTATTAGATAGAAGATTTGTTCTAGCAAAGGACTTATCGAGTTCCTGAATTTGTAAAATGAAATTTAAATATTTTTGAGGTTCCCTTTTTCTAGATAATTATGCTTTTGAGGTTGGTTTTCAATACATGGTGGAATATCATGTTAACAATATTTTCTATTACAGTCCAAATTGTGTAAAAATTTACACGAGTTCTACTTCCACCGCCAGTATACTTTGTATCATTTATTTCATACTTTAAAAATGCCAACAGAATTTGTTACCAAAGAATGTTTGCATTCCTAGAAGTATCTTATACCACTTGATCATCATTTTTTTGAATTAATTTTCAAAATCATCATTAAATGAATCTAAAGATGAAAGAATATTGCGAGTATTAGCGATAACATTAGATTATAATAATCTAAGATTTCATACAAAAATAGTATTCGGCAAAAGCCTTTTGTACCATTGTAACCTGAATAAGAATGTCCTGTATACTGCAATATAATAGGATTTTCTTCTTGTTTCTTATTTTCACCAATACAAATATATTTAATAATTCGAACAAAATATTTGTCTTTCCTATTATAAAATTCCCGTTTTTACTTTATTTATCTGTGTGCTTCCCGACATGCAATTATTAAATATATTTTATTATTATTTAGTTTTGTTTCTTTCAACTGAAAAATCGTATGCTAATAAAAAATTATTATTATTATTAGTTTTTCATTTTGTGTAAACCTGCAGGAACCTGAAACACTATGTGTAAAATCACTGGTACATATATACTAATCAACATTCAATCTGGCACGATTTATAGACATTTCTAAACATTGTACAAATCTACACATCTTATTTTAACATCAATTTTAAAAGTCAATTTATATAACTGCAACATAGTCCAATAATAAAAATTTTTTTTAATCTATCTTAAATTACCGTATACACACGAGAACCCTTATTATCCTGTATCTTAATAAAAAGTATTTCTATTTCTGAGTATTTGAGGTAGACGGATGGAATTTTTAAGTTACTTATGGAGGAAAAAAGTTGTATTTGCTTTGAATTTTGTGTGGTAATATTGAGGTAGATGGATGGAATAAAATGAGTATAACATTAGTAATTAACGGCAAGAATTGCGGCAGCTGGAATATACTTGAACTGGCATAATGGCTTATTTTCTTAAAAAAATTGTCTTTCCAAATTTATACATTATTCACCTGCTTTAACACTTTCCGGTTCCGCTTCATCTTCACTGTAGTCATCTTCTTCACCACCTGATGACCCACCATCATCTTTATCTTTATCTGTATCACGTTCATTATTTACCATATCTTCGTCACTTCTTCTAATTTCTTCCGATCTTTTCATTACTAAATCGTTCGCGACACCCATCTGCTGCTGCATTTTCTCTAGAAAGTGCTGCTGCGACGCTTTATCTAGCCCCATAGCATTTAATTGTGCCATTTTCGCCGCATGTACCGCTGCAGCAGCCTGCTCTGGCATAATACCCATACCCAGACTATTCTCCGTAATAAATTGTAAATACGTATCCAAAATTGCTGACCCTGTCGAATTACCCGAACTAACAGGAGGCGCCAACGGAGCGGGATAAGGTTCTTTGGATAAATTGTGTGCTATAGAGTCTATACTCTTCGCTGCCACCGCTTGTCCAGAAGAACCGAGCTTACTTATCTTTAAATTTGCAGGGTTGTGATTTAGCGGCGGCGACATCGCTAAATCTAGTCCCGCGTACGATCTTTGATGTGATATTGTAAGGTCTTCGGGATCGTTATCTCCACACAACGAACTACCCGCTTCTGAAGGCGCTCCCGAATATACACTTTTGGCATCTAATTTCATGTCGGACCTTCTTGGACCTGTCGGAGATGCTCGTGCTCGGAGCTCTGCTGGACTTACTTTGACTCCTGCTTTTGCTAATAACCTAAAAATGCAAAAGAGAAATTAGAAATATAAAACAATTTGAATGTAAATTAGTTATTTCTTAAGATCAATTTAAAAAATAAATATAAGACATATCGATTATCATTAACTTCTATAAACAGTTAAATAAATTATTAATTACACAAGAAATTCCTGTGCAATTATCTAGCTTGTTATTGATATAGGTTGTTATAAATGAGCAGATAATTAATTTATAAGAGGCAGATGTACAATTTTATAGATCGTATGTACTTTCATTTATTTACTTAATTAAAACGTCGATTAAATAAAATAAATTGAAATTATATTTTAATTTTTTCAGACTCAATCAAATTGGTATCTGCAAGTTATTTGTAAACATATAAAAAGAATAGGGAATTGACATATCATTAACTTATAACTCTTTTAAGATCCATTAAAGATATTTAGGGGAAACGTTTGTCTTTAGTAAAACAGTAAGTAAAATGAGAGATTTGAGTTAGGTTAGTTGTTGTTAAAGGTTTCTTATTACAATAATGAACTCAGATTTAGTTACTAAATGTAGTGATCAAAATGATTTTCAAACCTTGGAGAAAAGTTACAACTAAGATATTGATGTGGTCAATGTGATCGCTGTCACACATGCTGATTATAATCGACAGTATTTCCCCATTAGTGATGAGTTTAAAATGATTTAAAATTCTATTTACATATTCATTTGAAATAATGGTTGTTTGCTTTCCATAGATTAATAAAACAACTTTCACACATAGTCGGTCGTCCCAATTTCCATTCAGAACGTGCAAGTAAATAATTCTTGGTTGAAAAAATAAAAATTGCAACAATCTAGATCTCAAATATACATCCAGCTGTGGATGAGTAAATAAAGTATTTACACAGTGCTGACAAGGACCTAAAATAAAGGTCGACGAGTTCTCCTGTTAAAGGGTTAATCGTCAAACTTATCAAACCTAACCCCAGACCACAAAATTAACAATTTCCATTCAACCAAATTAGAAAACAAACTCAAACTATGCCCTTTCAAACAAACTGTGATATTAAACTTAAAGGATCTACTATACTCTGCAACCACAGTGACTATTTCTGTATTGAAGATAAAAGAAAATTCATGTGTCGTCTAACAATTATGTTTTACTGGTTTTTATTTGCTTTCACTAAATTATCACAAAATATTTGAAAGAAATTAGATGAAGCCAGAATCCAATACAATCAAATGGCAAAGAAGTAAATTTAAATCGTTTTAGTCCAGTTTTCAGACAGTTCAGCACTGGTGTGCATTCCTAGACAAATTTCATAAAACTTATAGAGCTTTTGGTAAGACTTTTTAATATACAGTGAGGCCATGACACTTTTTCAAAAAGAAGTTATGGTAAAAGGTCTACTACAGAACTGAATAGAATGATTATAATGTGGATAAGAGAAGGAAACCTTGAAAAGAATTCCTTTGGTCTTCCCAGGTTTGGGGGGGGGGGTTGGAGTAATAATAACTTAAAATTACACAAATCCTAAACATAATCAGTCCGAGTGATCTAAATAATACAAGATGAACAAAGGAATAAGGTAAGAGAGATCCTAACAGACGTACTAAATTTGGCAAAAACACTAGTACGATACTCCAAACATCAGGTTGCAGAAAGCCTGAAACCTAACCTCACTATTTTCTGTATTAAAAGTCAGCTAAGATAAATTAAAGAAGTTTATAACAAAATGCATTATGTATCTAATTTAGATTCCAATCGCCAAATGGATGTAATTGTTAATCATATAATGACATTTCAGGCCGGGAAAAAAGTCATCCCTGGTATATAGTCAGGGGTAAAATAAATCTGAGTGTGCCCAAAATCTGTGAGAAATTGAGAAAAATTTTGCAAGAATCTTCTCAATCCCAAATCCTTAAAACATTTACATTCTACCCTCATGGTCAGTCTCATCAACCTCTCCCAGGGTTTAAAATTTATTTGACTCATGGATTAATAGTTGAGCATCTGTATGGAAATGTATTTGATGAATAACTGAAGCTTTACTTAAAATGTAAGAATGATTTGCAAAAAAAAAGTTAATGTGGCTGAAATTGTATTTCAAGATAAATTTCTTTTACCTATAGTTGCAATAAGACCCTGGAAATGTAAACCCAAAGTATGTTCGGTATTATATTACCTCAAGACATAATTCCTTCTGTGAAATACGTACTTACCATAATTCCATTTAAAATGCAATGTTAGGCCAGATTCTCACTTGAATAAAATTTACACAAAACCATAATGGCTTTATTTCATCTTAATAAGAAGAAGATTTACGAAATTCCTTGCTATGGTAATAGGGACAGGGGGTATAAGAACGCTCATTATCTTACAGGACAGTACCATATAATACCTGTTATCAACAGGACCAATGACAAATATCCCCCCAGTACTTATTAACTAAAACAGTCACTCTTCAGAAGATAAATTGTATGCAATTATACAGACATTACCCAAAATCGAATAATTTTCAGTGATAAGTGCACTTTGGGTTATAATAATATTGGTAACATATTGAGCCATGAAGACCATAATGAGACAAGACACTTCGTGTAATTGAAATTTCTTGAGAAAACAAACATGCCCAAATTGGAAGTGGTACATAACGAGCAAAAAGGCAACATAAATACCATCTAATGAAGGACAGTATTTCTGAATAAAATGGCAAATAAATAACAGAAAATGCAATATTAGCAACATGGGTATCTTGAGGAGCCTGTAAATCCTACAGACTAAGTCTTGTGGGTAGAGTTAGAAGGATACCTTGAGGAAGAAAACATCCAAATATGATTTATCAAATAAAATCACTAGAAAATGGCAGTCTGGATGTGACTTGCTAAAACGTTCCTAAATTTAGCCAAGAACCAAAGGGTGTTAAAAATCTCTAGATTGGGTAAGGCCATATCATGATTATTATTGGATTATTAAAAATAGAAGACAGATTATTAGCACTAAAAGAAAATATTTCAAAAACAATATAAAATAGCAGAACTAATAAATAGATAAAGAAACACTTACTGAACAAGTACAAGAAAAATCAATGGCAAGTATAATATTAATATAATATAATGAGATGTACTAGAAAGTATTAATAAAAAAGTGATAAAAACAGTTTTACAGTCAAGCCAGATGCAAGAACCTAAAGTGAAAACCAGGAGTAAAGAAAAAAATTCAAAGCAGTCTTTAACTTGATGGTATGATAACTAGAGATCGGAAAAATATGCAAAATGCCTACTGCATCTTTCAATATAACACTTCAGAATTCTGTCATCTTAAGTTTTATTGTTGTCTAGAAGTATTTAACATATAAGAAGTAATAAAACGGGAAATTCCAATGTTTTGAAGGAATGTATCGAAAGATACAGTGAACATTTTGCATATTTTTCTGATCTCTAATGATAACAAATAAGAAAATTAGTAAGAGAAAGGTGAATATTAACAGTGCAAGATCAAACTGTATGGAAGAACTAGAAAGAAGTGTATGTGAACAAGTAAAAATGCTAAAATAAAGAAGACAAAATGCACGGTATGAAGTTTAATTTTATTATAAATAATATTCTTTAGCAAACGTGTACTATTTAGAAAATATTCTGAAGTACACTTTGTTAATTATCTACTTTTTATAAAATGAATTTTTTATTTATGTTTCATCTAATGTAAACACACATTTATATTAAGTAACTAACTCCCTATAACATTTATATATTTGTGCTTGGAGGCTTAATAATGCTAAAAGTATCCTGATTTAAATAAATTAAGGATGGAAATGTACTAGAACAAATAAAAGAAAACAAATTTTTAAAAAGTATATTAGTAATACAAATATGTAAAAACAAACCTGCTCGCTAATTCCGGATCAAAAGGCGCTGGCATAGGTAAAACAGGCAAATCTTTTGTACTAATGCCCCTATGCTGCCTGGACATGTGTGAATGTAAGGAATTCCTCGATTTCGCCACCGTCCCGCACAGTACGCATCTATATCCTGGACATATTGTATGTTTATCTTCTAAATGGGTCCTTAACGTATGTGCCGATCTGTAGATTTTCCCACATTTCGGACAGGGCCGCGGGTCCGTCGCACGGACTCTCATCATGTCCAATGAACGCCTGGATACTGCAAAGTTCATAATGATACGTTAGAAGGGTTGCCGAAATTGTCACGATTGATAGCGACGGCTTAATGAAGTGAAAAATCTTTTTTCTTTTTATCCTAATAAATCTTGAAAATAAAAGTGTTTTAGAAGTAATTCAATCATTTGTTAACTTGTAGATTAACTTAAATTAGTAGTAAGAAAAGACAGAAATTTAGGAACAAAAATATTTAATGTTTTAATACTGAAAGTCTTGCATACAAACTAGTAACACGTTTAATTGTGTTTCATTTTTAAGAACATGGGTATTTTTTAAATTTTATAATAGCAGTATAATTATTATAAAAATTAAAATCTCTATTCTAAATTTAATATAATAAACTACTAATGCCATATATAGCGTCACTTTATTAATAATAATAATACTTTTTAAATACAATGTGTAACAAATAATGCTTAATTCCATGAAATAATTCTTAATTAAAGAAATTTAAATTTTTAATATAGTGGAAATTTAAATAATTTCTTGGTAATAATAATAATAATGATACTTTTAATAAATGAACACACATATTTTTAAAATAAAGTTTATGAGTAATAATATATGATTTTGCCTTTTCTTTCTTGTAAAAAGGTCAAAATTGTTTTAATTATGATATTTATTGCCTTCGAACACTCCCAAATGTATGTAAAGTTTTCATAAATAATACTAGTTTAGTTTCTTCAGGCAAATTGTTAGCAATTTTTCAAGTATTTTTAATGTATTTATATATTTTGTACCAGGCAAAAACGTTTTGCATGTATTTATCAAGATAAAAAAACTTTCAAATTTCAATTATGAATATTAAAGCATCGAATGATGTCTCAATATATGAATATTTTGAAATGAGGATAAAATCTTTATTTCACCAAATGAGGAGTCTCATATTTTTATTATTTTGTTTGTAGTTTGATGGGCAATTACAAGATAATATAGTAGAAGATTTTTTGACTTTGTGTGTTCTAGTTCAAGATGTAGAGCAGTTTGCAATTTCAACAAAGAGGTGTACTTACAACTAATGTTAAAAGATATGAAAACTCACTCATTTCATTTTGGCTAGCTAAATGAAAATAATATGCTTTAGAAAGAATTAAAGTTCTGTGAGGAAATATAACAAGAGGTTGACGTGTTTGATTTTTCTTAAAAGTCACCCAAAGCCTTTGATTTGAATTTATTTATTTCTTGGTAATGAACTACAAGGATAAATAATCACTGAAAGCCAATCTTTTTTATTTTATAAAACATGAATATAATCTTTTGTAACACTTGACAGCCCAAATCAAACCCAATAACAAAATTCTCAAATCATTCTTCATCCAAAATTTAGAAACATATGGGCTATCATGTGTAAAAAATTATCAAACTTTTGGTAACTAACTCTGACACAGCCTGATGGCTTCCATTGTGATTCTTGACATCAGATGAACCCCAAAGGATTATTTTATCAGAAATATAAAACAAGAAGAAATACTATAAGAGAATGTTGAAGAGTTTGGATTCAAGAAGAAACTTGTTTACTTGGTAAATCATCATTTTATGTCTTTTTACTAACTTAGCTATGAACCTTCGAGAAGAAGGCAAATTAAAACTTTTTGCTTAGATTGTTGGGTTTTGAAACAAATTATTCTTTTTGAAATTCAAATGCAAAAGAAATTTGTAAGCCCAAATTGAATCTGTGAAAAAGATAGTTTGGACTCAATTTGAATCACTGAAAACTCCAAACCTTCAACTTGACATCATCAACCAAGATATTGTCATGATGTAGCTTTTATTTTCAGATTTTATTGATTTATGTATTGATTAGAAGTAAAGATATTTAATCATGATAATTCTGATTTCTTCAAGTATACCTGGTTTGGTTTTGCCTTTCAGAATTTTTCCTTTTTGAATTTTAGCTATCAAACAAAACTCCTGAGAAGAGAAGGACTTTACTTATATTCTTCTTGAAGTTAAACTTCTCAAAGTTTAAATTGTTAAAATTATGTTTCAAGGTTTTAAATAAGGCACGATTTCTAAAATAAATTTTTTAATTAAAGTCCTTCATAGAAACTTAAACTCCATCTGCCTTTTGGAAGTTTCCATTGTATAAAGTCTGAAAAATTAGCTATTGAGTATCTGAAGTCTAATTGGGAATATTGCTATCTACAATTTTGGTACCGGACCAACCAAGCTTGGTGTGACTCTAAGAATCTGGAAAAACCACTATTATTTGAAACAATGTTTAATTTTTGTTTTATTGGACCACCCTGTATTTTACTTTTCTTTAAAATTTCTTAATTATGATGTAAGTGTAGTAATTACTTTTACAAGACACGCAATAATTTTTATTCTTATTTGTAAGACTTGTAAGATTAATTACTTTTTCCTTAGTTTTATAATAAAAAAAAATTAAACCAAATCTTGATAAGATTAAGCATTATTTTCTTACACATTATAAAATAATACACACACACATAGAGTAAATATACATTTGCATAAGCCATCATAAACTCCGTTAATTAACACAATTAAGTTAAAAATGCGTGACTACCCAGTGATAAGTATTCTAATACAAAAAATGCGATAATTTCTCAGCGTAATCATCAAAGGGTATTATAACATGCAATTTTTTCACTTAATTGGGTAGACAATTAACAAAGTGTTGGCCCAAATGGCCGCTTTATATGTTATATATATTTAAAAAAAAAGATAGGGCCATTTAGATTAAACTGCGTAGTACACTTTCGTCTATCTTTGGCAATATATTAAACAAAAAGCAGTCTATTTATTTCATTTTTAAATTATTATCATTTTTTTTATATAATACGTTCACGAAATCATCAAAATCAGTCCCTTTTATAGTTTCAAATAATCGTCTCTTATATAGGGAGGATAGTATCATATTCGCACGGATTCCCTCTTCAAACGCCGTCTATATACTCCACTTCATTTGTTTCATGATTTCCCATTGCTGTGAGTGCTTAGTCCTCATATGATTCCTGACGGAATTAGGATGCGAAAATCGCTTTCCACATTCTCTAACCGGGCAAAAGGGACTATCTCGAGGGTAATGTTCTTCTATATGAGCTCGTGCCACGGTGATAGATGCCAGGATTCGATCGCAAAGAGGGCATTCGTATTTGACCGTCCTCGCAGGAAGCGACATCTGAGGGTTGGACGGCGATGCGTTCCTTCCACCCCCGCTGTTGGCATCTGTAATGCCAAATTCTCGCTGCACTTTAGCTGTTTTTTGTCTCACGTTTTGTTTCTATTTATATTATTATATTGTGATAATAACTAATAATGATTATTACTATACAAAACGAGACACAAACAAATAATAAATGACCCTCCCTAAACTATATAACAACAATGATTACAACAATAAAAGAAAGTAAAATTGAATGAAAGCACGTAAAAAACATCACCTACATTAAAAACTAATTCGTTTTAAGCCCCCATTTGGAGGAAATCGCTTCCGTTGTATTGTCTTTGACGTACTCCGTGTGCTTGTAACTGATGATTAATCAGGTAATGTTTCGTTTTACACTTCTTTCCGCATAAATCGCAAGTTCTCCAAAATTCTTTCGACGTTTGAACGTGAACATTTATTATGTGCTGTTTCAGGTTACTGGGAGAAGAATAAATTCTTCCGCAATATTCGCATTTCGGCTTGTCCTGCCACAGGTGCGAACTCGGACCCCCAGGTGCTTGAGAAGCCGCCCCTGTAACACAGAGGCGGCATTAAATTATTTGTAAGATAAAATATCAATGGAACATGCAGGTTTGTTTGTGTACATTTTTTTAATTGTTGTCTGTGTCGAATTCAGTTACCTAATTGCCTATTATTTCTTGCACAACATAAATATTTTTTGCCTTTGTATTACTCCTTTGTTTATCATTTATTATTATAACTCATAAATCTCTAACAATACGTTTTATAGTATGTGTCATTTCATTATTCCACCCACACATGCACGCCCTTTAAATTTTATTCCATTAATTCTCTATCGGCAGTTTTCATATAATTCTAATTCTGTCTTTGATCCTTCGTCTGCCAGGTTCGCGGGGGTCTTTGTCGAATCCCATGCGTCTGTGATAAATGAGTGATCAGATATTGCTTGGTTTTATAATATTTCAAACACACGGAGCACGTAAAAACCTCCGTGCTCTTCCTATGTACATTAGCAAAATGTTGTTTGAGGTTGCTCAGCGTGCTGTAAGATTTTCCGCACTCTGGACAAGTGGGTCTTTCTTTGTACATATAGGGTCCATGAGGCAAGGGCATAACCAACGTTTCGGTTTCGGCTTGACTTGAACCGGCCACTTTTTCGATTTCAGGTGTGCGTTCGTGTAAAACCGAATCTGATGAATTTTCCTTCTCAATTTTGTGGGGTGGTTGACTCTCGCACTGGGTTACCGTCTCTTGGTAATCCCGATTTCCTGGAAGCCCCCAATTTTATAAATTTCTCGTTGCGCTCTTATTATTATTATTATTATTATGATTATATTATAGTTTTGTTTTCTATTCTTATGCTAGTATAATGTACGCTTAATTTACGATCATTAAAATAATAGTCTGAACAATTGAGTCGAATTGAAGTTATTAAAATAATTATTTTTAAACTGTGGTCGGTACAATATAAAATTGCATGTCGAGATGGTAACAGAATTTACTGTTCGTAATTTAACTTAACTGTAGTTCGCCTACAAAAGCTAAATGATAATAAAAAGATTTCGTGGGCATTAAAGAGAGGTTTAAAACTAATAAATCCTGGAATACAATATTTTCAATAGCCGGAATTAAATCTGATATCACGCGATAACTTTCGCTTTCATTATTTTCATACGCATATCTCCAACATCGCAATAATGATGCGTTCGCGTCCTTTTCCACCGAACGTCCCAATTTGTGGGGATAAGAAAGACAAAAGACACAGAAAGAAAATACAAGAATCTCCGAAGTAATTTTCCTAAAATATCCTAACCAACGGGTACGTTATCAGACAAAGTAATAAACGTTGGTAATGGTGTCCAAACACGAACAGTCGATAACGGTGGTGTATTACCGACCGATACGACCGAAAATAACGCGTCTACAGCACAAAGCTGTTCCCTTTACTTCTTTACTTCCCATTCTACTTACTTGCCCTTTCTTCCGCCCACATACGGTATACGAGTACATTCAGATAAAGAAATTTCATACTTTCGTATTTTTTTCTTCTTCTTTAGTCCGCTTTCCTCCAGATTCCCCTAGTCTCGTGTGACCCCATAAAGCATGAATATTATAATAACCCTGTATACACGAATTTATGCAAGTCCTTTAGAGAAACTCCTAAACAATTCGCTGACACGGACTGCCTCCTAAAATAACTACAAACCGGGGTCTATAGGGCGTACATACGCAAGATTAACGCACCGCAGAACCCTTCTCAAATCCATTATCTAGTAGGGTGTGCGCATCCTTGCAAACTCTCGGTGTTTGGAGTGTACCACCTCAGCGTCCATCCGGCTGTTCGGACAAGAGACACGGGTGCGCGGTATAAATCAATAGACCTATGCCGGGAGGTTTGGGGATGAGGACATCGAGAGCAATCTCGATGTTTGACTGTGCCTCCGGTCCCCTCCGATCAATTGCAAAGCTCGTTAATATTGTTTACGCGACGTTAGTTATTACGTTATTAACTGAACGCTTGAATTTTGACCTTTGACGTTATTAAACAAACACAACCGTCATATTTACAAACATTTTCCGACGTTCAGTATAAAAAAAATGTATATGTGGAACATATGAGATTTTGGCGAAAAAACAAAATTTTCCCTTTTTTCATAACTCGATTAATCGTTAAACAACCCCCTCTTGTTTAATCGCAAATATCTACAATATGTAAATGACAAAATGTACATAAACATGAACGGTAATTCTGAAACAGTTATCTATCATCGGCAGTTTTCCCTTATATACATAATCGCCACGCCTACGGTTCTACTAGAGGAAAAAATAAACTTTAAAGTTCTTTTTTGCCGTTTTATCCTTGCCCTCTTAAATAAATCATTTTATATACTGAACATAAATAAAAATAAAAATTGCGTCAATAATATAACAACAACATACAGACCGAATTGTGCATCATCCTTGATATATTCTGTCCGCAGGTAAACATCAAAATTACTTTTGAAATATCTAGAGATGTAACAAAATTAAAAGTGGCACAAATTTTTTTCCGCAACAATATTAAATAAAAATACTAATATAAAAATATTTTCAGGAAGTAAACAACAGAATTAAGGAAAGACTAAATAAATAAAAATGAAAACAAGACAGAAAAAATAAAAAGACGAAAGGACAAGGTTTTCAGGTTATTCGTTTCAAAAATCCTTATTAGATTTCATACTATATTTTATAGAAATATAGGTAAAGTTTGCCGGAAGGAAATTTTCATGCTTTTAGGGGAATATGAAATATAAATCAGTGGATTTGTCAATGTGCAGTTTTCGTCATTGTGCTTTCTGACTTGAACGTTGTGATACAAAGTACAGCCAACGCTGCAACGTAATTAAATTTTGGAATTTACAAATATTTTAAAAAATAATTCTGGCAATATGAAAAACTTGAAATTATTATTTTGCACAAAACGTGCATTACTTATAATTTGGATAAAAGATTTTGCGCATATTCGGCTGAGTAAATGCATATTTGCAAGAGAAAGAAGTAACTTTCAACGTGTGAGTAAATAGCTGTGTGTGCACAAATCTTTCTTAATGCCACTGTTTAAGATTGACGAAAATAAAACTACCAGAACAAAACAGGGCGCATTCTGGAATCAGTAGATTTCTCCACATTATGAATTCAGAACTATATTGAATTTTATGCTGTTACAGGAATCTTAAAACCAAATTGTATCACGAATGATTAACTTTAAGATCTTGTCTCATACAGCAAAAAGTCTCGTTTCATTTCCTGATCTATTTCCCTCTACAACATCAAGTGTTGCTCAAAAAGTTTCATTTTGCTAAACATTTATACTGGGAAGTTTTGAAACATGCTCTTGACTCTAAGATTCACAGATCTTTCATAATGTACGGCATTCAAACAACAACAGTAAAGATTCAAAACATCTATTCAACGTATTTGTATAAATTAAACAATTCTTCCTACATGCCTTATCTACAAATATCGGATGTTAATTAATCTAGTTATTAATATTTACAGAAATTACAAAATTGTTGTGCTAACAATATCAGAGCTATGATGTGGTATTTAGATTTAATAGTTTACAATTGTATTGATAGATGTTGTTTGGAAGAAATTACATTAAACATAAAATTCAAAAAGTGAGTTAGAAGTTATGTTGGTGAAAAGCTTCTCAAATGTGCAATTGCAGTGGCGAGTAACCTTACAACATCGCATTAACTTCTGCAGTAGCACATTGTATTGTGTTTGGTCGACTTGGACGCTTCAGGTTTTACGTCTTTTGCTATCTTTTTATATTCGTAGAAAATGTTTTAAAGTTGTATGACATTGTTAACTAACATCAGAAAAGTAAATAATGTCACCAAAACTAACGTAAATAAAAACTATCTTTACTATGTGCTACTATGATGCCCGCTGATTTTTAATAGTTTTCAGTCTTCAATCCTCTTTGTTTATTTACCTCGCATTAGAAACTTCTTCCGATTGTATTTTTAAAATGCATTTTTTCGTAATATCTAATTTTATATCTAATAATACTATTAATACTTCAAACGCTTAAAATTTTAAAGTTCTTTTTTATTGTTCTATCCTTAACATTTTCAATAAATTATTTTAATACTGAACAATTTAACACAAATAAAAACAGAGCCAATAAAGTAAAACAACAATAATAATAATATATAAGAGGAATTTTGCACTATCCTTGACATTTTGTTCACAGGTAAACATCAAAATTACTTTTGCAATAATAATTAGAGTTATAACAAAAGAAAGTGATACAACTTATTTTCCACAATATTTTATTATAAGAGTACTAATATAAAAATATTTACAAATACAGTAAATAATAGAATTGAGAAAAGGGTAATAAAATGAAATGAAGACAGAAAAAATAAAAAGGGCAAAGGTTTTCTAAGGGACTAACAAACCAAGTTAATACATAACGAATACGTTGGCTTTACACTCTTGGGTTTTTCTAAAATGCATTTTAATTATTTTAATTGAAACAAAATAATGTACATCACGTCGATAATAACGCATGAAAGTGAAAGGTACTCTTCAATCTTGAAACGCGCAAAGAATTTCAAAGAAATTAATAATGTGTACATTAGAGAATTAAGAGTTTACAAATATTTCGTCCTTCCGTAATAAAAAGTCACGAACCGCTACTGGATTATATTATCCTCTTAACAGACTGAACTTCAAGAATAATGATACTCTTTCGTGTTATGCTATTTACCGCCCCTACAGCCTACAATATTGCGAAGTAAGCGCTCAGGTTGCCTTTAGAGCATATTATACGGCGGAATCCCCGTATCAACAAAATTCAATAACATTCCAGTGATTCTAAATGCACCTTAGTAACAAGAAATCTTTAAGTAAAAAATTTTTAATTGTTTTTTTAAAGGAATAAATTTGCAAACGGGTCATAATCCCATTTGGATTGAACCAGAAAAAAAAAGCGTTGGCATTCGATGAACTTTTTTAGCTTCATTATATTAACATACGAATTACACTAAAACCCCCACACCCAACCAAGAATTTCTTGCATAATCGCGAACATTATCTTGATAAATATTTCATTTTTAAGAATTACTTTAAGCCTTCAAATTCTTAAATGCACGAAAGTGATTAATGATATTGATAAAATAAAAATAAAGGTAGTTTCCAAAAAAATTTTTAATTCGTACACAAGAGTGTAATTTTATATTCTTGAAATAACCTCATCAAATCGCCCGAACTAAAAGTTGAATCCAATTAAACTTCACTCAATTCGAAATAAAATCAATTTACAACTTTTTTCCAGATCGCGATCGTTAATTTTATTTAGTAAAAGATTGATTTAATTTCGACGCTTCGGTTTTTCTTTCCGAACGTTTATCTGTATATTAAAATTGAATTAACGTTTACCAAAATTAAAAATTGATACAGCCCGATTAAAAAGCTTGCACTTTAAAGCTTTGTTCGATTTTTCTCTCCGTACGAAACGCCCCAGGCAGGCCACTGTCAGATAATTTGACATGATAGGCGCACCCCACAACCCCATCATACGTAGTGACATTTTTCAAATGAAACACAAAAGTTCGATGCTTCCTTCAACTTCTGGATAGGGACATTTCAAAACAAAATTAAATTGCCGCCGAGTTACATTTAGAAATTTTCGAAGGGTTGAGAGTATGACGTGTGTATTAATGTTTATATCTGCTCCCTTTACTTTTATTTTTCATTCTTTCTTGTGTCTTCGAAGTTTCTTCTAGGAAGTTTTTATAATTAGATTTCGATTGCTGGTGTGTCTTCTCGTCTTGATTACGTCATTGTGGTTAGAAATTTGATGTGATTATTACTAAACGTAGATGTTTGCACAGGGAAATGTAGCGTTAAGTAGGGCAGTAATATTTTCCGGTTTTACAAATTCATCGTGAAATATAAATGAATCAATTTGGAACTAAGCGGATTAAAACAGTCGCGTTCTGGTTCCAAATTAATTCTGCTTTCAAACATGCATAAAAAGTAACTCACCGAAATTATCTGTGTTATTGTGCATTCCGGAAGGTCCTGGCATTAATCCTTGGAGTCCTGGAAAAAGATATAAAAGTAATGAAAATTATGGGTCATAATCAAGGCAACTAGAAAGTTATTTTATGAGCCATAAAATCTTTTACAACTCTAGAGTATGTGGCTGGTAGATAAAATCGATGTTAGTTGAGGGGAAAATGGGGGAGTAATTTTTGGATTACCCACCTTGTAATCCGAGCAGGGCTCCGGGAAACGTTGGTGTTCTCGGTTGATCCAGAAGTCCGCCGTTGGTGTTAAAAGGGTGTTGATCATCTAACATAGGGTACTCAGAGGGTTCAGTCTTAGGGGTTACGGGGTCGCCGTGGTCACTCAGTGCGGTATCACTACTATTACTGTCTTCGCCCGTCGATTGCGCCTGAAGCGACGAATCTGATTGTCCTTTCTGAAAATCAGCAAAATGCACCGTCGTC
The DNA here is from genome assembly GCA_011009095.1 of Ignelater luminosus. Lineage (NCBI taxonomy): Eukaryota > Metazoa > Arthropoda > Insecta > Coleoptera > Elateridae > Ignelater > Ignelater luminosus. The sequence continues at coordinate 180,067 of VTPC01000439.1, read as the reverse complement.
CTAGGATCAAACGGGATTCTGCTTACGTTAGTGCTCGTATGTATTGTGGGTCCACCTTCCAGGGCTTGCCCTAATAATGACTCCCGCATATCTCCATTTCCCCTCGAGGGACTTCTACCCCTATCGGGAGTATAAGACCCTCTAATGTGTTCTGAGCTCCTAGGTCTTTTCGCCGGAGGCGACAAACCTCCGTCTCTTACAGCGTCCGCTTGATCTGTCGCCCAAGGCAATGATGAGGAATTCTAAAAGAAGGATTTCGTGATAATGAGCCCCTTTTTTCACTGCTAACATGAATTTATAGGGCACATAAACTTATTTAATTGAGCTAAAACTACCACGAAAAAGAGCAAAAGTTCTTTTTATTAACTATAAATTTCAATTCGCAAAAACGGAAAGATTTTAAAAATTTAAATCAGGATATTTCGCCCACGCACGCGAACAACGGAAGAAAAAAGTCAAATATTGAATCTTCCTTTGTGATGATATCGCGTCATGATTCTCGTTTTCATTATTAAAGTATCAATTTAAATATCAATATGTACGATCGCCATCAAATCAAATAGAAATTACAAAGAATTCTTTTCTAATAGAATCCATTCATTAACGAGTGCAAAATCCTTTAGGCGTTAAAATTTCAGACCAAATGTCAAGGTTGTGTACTAATCTAATCGTTACTAAGTACGTTTACCTCCAAACTTTCAAGGCATTTTAGTTCTGCATAAAACGCCTTAAAGAATTCATACAAAAATTCCATCCCGAGTTAAAATCACCTTTGAGAAATGTTTAAAGCGTGTTTGAATTTTTTATAAAAATAACTACTGAATTTTAATTTTATGATTTGAATAAGTGCCCAAAAGCTTACACATTAGAAAAAAGAGCGGCAGATATTTCCGAGCTGCTAACGGATTTAAATTTTGTGTTTGGCGATAAAAATGTATTAAGAGATTCTTAAAATTGCTGTTAAACGTTTCGATTTTCTTATGGAAAATAATCAATCACTCGGAATGATAAATTCGGTAGCTTAAATTGATGAAAGCTTATTTCATATGATAAAAATGTGTAATTGACATAACAGGATTACGAAACTGGTATATACAGCTATGATCTCTATGTATGTTTATGAATAATGTTTCATGAATAATTTCTAATATGCATTTTTGCTATTGAAAATAACAACTCGATATAACTATTTCGGGTTTGCAAAGTGGTTTGAAATCCTGTGTGGGCGATAGAATCGTCAAGGTATTTATTCGAAAACGATGTTTTTGAATGTGTCCATTATTTTTAACATTTTTTTCGAGTTTTTATATTTGAAAGTTGTTTAAGTGATTGATTTGTTTTCTTTGATATTCAAGTTGCCTATACTTTGAGGTGAAAACAGAAAAATAAAATATTTCTCTCTATGTGCCTCAGTAAGCCGCACTCAATCCTATACAGTAATCTAATTTTTATTGGATCGCATTTTAGAGGTTTCTAGTATTTACTGCTTTGAAGTACTTTGTAGCTCATCTTGCTATCATTTGTTTAAAAATCGGCAAACGCATTGCTACTTTGTTTTGCTTTCTCAATTTTTACTTAGAATTTCCAGGCTTTCTTTATAGATCACAAAAATTCAAATAAGAAAAAGTTCTATAGGTTAAAACATAAGAATTTCAATCTGACGATATAAATACCTACTTAGCAAAATCTAATTCGATTGAAATTTAGACTGAACGATAGAACTCAGAATTATCTTCCTTCACCATTTCGGACATTCATAATTTTTGCTTTTCACTTTTCCCTTTATTGCATCTTCCAATAGCCAATGGAGAAAAAGCACTTTTGCAACAGTTTTAGTTTCTATGCTGTGAAATTCAAGGTAAACATTTTCTCTTGCCAAAACGAAGAAAGATGGAAAAGTTTTCATCTAAATTATATTCAGAACTCGCCCCACCCTTCGGCTTCATGTGTAAAGAAAACCATTACTTGAATCCTTAGAGTTTCTGAACCCAGCCTGGATCAAGATAATAACTACTTTTACCGCTAGATATCAGATCAACAAAGCTGACTTCAGAAGGCTATCCCTGTAAAAGTCATCAAATTTAGCGTTGCTATTTTCGAATTACAAGTACTCCCAAAAACTTTTTTCTTTGAGCGTACTCGATGTCAAAGACTGTAGAAGAATCTTTAGACTCTGGTAATTATAAACGATTTTTTGGTTTTGAAATAGTAATTTTAGGGTCGTTTAATTTTCAAATTTCCAATTTCGGGATTTGGGTATCTTACTTTCAATCTTGAGATGAGGAAGAATTTTTAGGTTGGAAAAGAGCAAAGTTTTGAAGATTCTAAAGGAAAATGTGTTTTATGGGGATGACTAACTTCAAAGAATTTCAATTCTCGGGTGCTTGGATTTCATGGGTTTCATTGTTCAGAAGAATTAATTTCTGTAGGATTCAGTTTTAAAGAAATGGAATCTTCAGAAGATTCAATTTTCAAGACAAAAGATACATTTTTGAAAATACTTATTTCTAGAACAAATCACTTTTAACAGAATTAGTGTAGATTAAGCTAGGTTATACTAGGTTAGGTTTTGGCGTTCTTAGGATTAATAAACTACTCAAAAATGAATAGGGATATTCGTATGGTATGGTCTTTAAAGAGTAATAAAACATTTTGTCTTGCAAAAACACATTGTGAATATTCTGATGTTAATTATTTGCAGAAATGTTTAATATTGGACAAGGGATAATTAAGTAAAATAACAATAATTTAAAATTAACACTATAACAAAAAATTATAACAATTGAAACAATAGGAATTCAAAATATTAATAAGTGGTTGCATCTCTATGGGCATCAATAACTGCTTGGCACCTTCGCGGCATACTTTAATGCAGTTGCCAATATGCTCTTATGGTGTTTCATGGTGATTGTCCAGTCGTTTCTGAAGCATATCCCATATGTGTTCAATTGCGTTTAGATCAGGTGAAAGTGGTAGAAGGGCTAAATGAGTAATTCCTTCTTCTCAAATTGCATCCTGAAGAGAAGAAAAAAAGAAGAAAAGCCAGGGTTTCTCGGCCAACAAACAGTATTGGCCCGATTTAATATGTGGTTCAAAATGATATCTTGAACGTATCATTCGGATGTGAGGTTTTCCTGAACAATATGGAAGTCCGTACGCCACCCAGAAGATACTTCTGCCCAAAACACAATACTGCTACCCCCATAAGAAGTGACAGAGCGGGTAAATTGTGGTAACGTGCAATATCCTGCATTGCGATATACCCTCTGACGACGACTATCGTTTTTGAATCAAAACCGCGACTCATCTGTATACAATATATCGTTCCAGAGCATATCCTCCTGTAGCCTTAATCTTGCCCAGTGCACTCTCTACCTTCGATGCGCTGGAGTTCTTCCCAGGCATTTCAGAAGACTATATGATCTCAGTTCTACCTTGTGTAACCGATTTCGTACGGTTTAGTCGGATACCCTTAGACCTGTCGCAGTTTGAAGTTCCTGCTGCAGGTGTCTAGCAGTAGAAAATGGGCGCATTCTGGCATTAATTATTAAAAATCAATCTTTCCGTGGTGTCTTAATGAAAGGGGACCTACTACCCGATCTTCTAGAGGTGTTTCCGATTTCTCGTAAGCGAACAAGTACACAGGAAACAACATTCTGCCAACATCTTGACAAATCTGCAATATCAACTCTCCTCTTTGCTGCAAATCAACCGCAAAATTAACTTGTTCTGGTTTCCAATGTCGTCTTTCCATTGAAACTGCCCACGATATTCAACAATAAGTCGTACAAAGTATTAAAAATGATAATAAACTTGACCAGTTACAATCAGCGTGTTTTCGACAAACTTTGAAACAATTGATATTTTTTGATAGACAACGTCTACATTGCTGTAATCGCATGGAAAATACCTACTTGATCCAATGTTCATTTAATAGCTACATTCGCACGTTTTGGAAATCTGCAGATCAATATAATTACAATATCCCTATTCATTCTTGAGTAGTTTATATCTCTTATTACATTACTCCTGGCTAGTCATCCGTCAGCATTGCTCATTCTCCAGATTCCATAAACAATGTTAGGATTTTATCAAAAGAAGAACGTTTTATTAAGAGCTTGTTTTATAGTACAAGGAAAAACCATAGGCAATCAGTTCATTACTAGCAAAAAAACCAAATGAAAAACTTTGCCAAACTTGGTTTTGCAGACAATCCCGCTTTAACTTATTCAATTTGGACTTTGTGACTTCTAATCTGACGATCCATGTAGAAGATTAAATTCACAAGCTTCCAACCGTCGTTATAAAATCTATTTCTCAGCTTTTCTGAGAAATGAAGAGAGATCCTCAAAAGTCTTCAGCATAAATGAAATGAGACTTAATGCGCTCTTTTAAGCATGTCCAAAAGTCTTCTAATATGAACAAGACGCATGCGTCAATATCTAACCAACGAATGGCAAAAGAAACAAGAGTTTGTTTTCCATTAAATTTGACTTCTAATGAAAAGGGTTACCTTGAGACTACTATATCGAGATCGTGTGAAATCTGTCATCAAAATTCTCTTTGATATTTAGAATTTGAACAGGATGCTATTCTCCGTTACCCCTCTGTTGCAGGTAAAAACAAGAAGCTACCGTTGAAGATTCTCGAGGAAATATAAAGAGATGGGTCAATGACATCTTGTGGATCGCATCTAGGTTAAAGAAATGAAGCTTGGGAAGGTTTTCTCCATTTGCCATTAAATTAGATTTACATATTTAGAAAGTTCTCATTCTTCATTGCAAGCTCTCAGTCAGCAACTTTATTCTGAGGTCTCTGTCTTGGGCATATACTGTAAAGCGAAAGTTCCAATCAGTAACGAAACAGTTACGAAAATGACACGTAGCGCTACACCGCTCAAAATTCAGGAATGCATCCTAGAGGTCGCTTGAAAGCGCGTATAAAATGTTCATTCGTCTTGCAACTGACTGCCGATGCTGATTGTTACCGTGTTTGTGCCTTGAAACTCATCTGCACCCTACAGCAATGTCAACTTTAACAATATCAAGAAAGTCTTCTTGAAATTCTTCAAATCACACGAGCTTTCATTGTAGATTCTTTAAGCAAAATCCCAAGCAGTTCTGGTGCAATCTTCCTCTTTAGTATAGAGCGTCTGATCGCAAAGCTGGTGGAAGAGTCTCTTAGAAAAACCTAGCAATTCAACCAAAAGTTTCTTCTCTTTCTACTAATACCTATTTCTTACCTATGCGGTTTTGTTGTTTCTCTACAATAATTTTACCGGGGAAGCCAAATTCGCTCGATACAATAATAGAAGAATTTTGCTCAGCTTTTGCTCTCAAAACAATTTTGTTCATAAGTCTCTGCTGGATAACCATCATGGCTAGTAGAATTAGAACTGCTTTTCTGATGGAATAGCAGAATTTCTTCGAAGCTTCTGCGGGAGACTCACGCATTTTCGCAACAGCTTTCTAGCACACCTCCTTATGATTTTCCAAGTATTCAAAACGCAGAAAGTAGAAGAATAATATCACACGGTTGCAGAAGACTGCAACGTTGCTATAATCCAAAAGAAAGGAGTGCCCTGGGATGAACTTCTTTTTATAAATGCGCTTTTGGAATCTTTACACAATAAACGTCATCCAACATTTAATATTTGCATATCAAGTTAAAAGGTCTCTTTCTAATATAAAAAAGGTGTTTAGGCCTCAAAGGTAGCAGCAACATCCTTTCTAAGCTCTCTGTTTTATTCAGAAGCTTTGCTACCACTTCGTTACTGATAGTGCCATCAATTGCGTAGAGTTAAGATCATCCACCATCCAAATCAGACAAACTTTACTACTTAATTTGCATTTTTTTTCAGTTGCTCATTGCACTGCTGGTACTCAACCTGACCACTTTATGATCGGAAAGCGGAAGCTTCTGCAGCCGATGATTTTGCAGCGGTCCCCACTTCAAGGCCAAAGAAAGAGAAAGAGAGACAGTAGAGACCAAGGTTATTTGAGAGAAGGTGGATTGCTATGCTCCCCGTTTTATTCAAGAGTTTTGCTACCATTTAGTTACTGACAGTGCCATCGGTTGCATAGAGTTCAGATCATCCAC
>VTPC01000439.1:135278-173367 GCA_011009095.1 Ignelater luminosus | reverse complement strand
CGGTCTCCACTTAATGGCCAAAGAAAGAGAAAGAGAGACAATAGAGATCAAGGTTATTTGAGAAAAGGGGGATCGCTAAGCTCCTCGTTTTATTCAAGAGTTTTGCTACCACTTAGTTACTGACAGTGCCATCAGTTGCATAGAGTTCGGATCATCCACCGTCCAAATCAGGCAAACCTTACCACTTAATTTGCATTTTTCTTTTCTCAGTTGCTCGTTTCACTGCTGGTACTCAACCTGACCACTTTATGATCGGAAAACGGAAGATTCTGCAGCCGAAGATTTTGCAGCGGTCTCCACTTAATGGCCAAAGAAAGAGAAAAAGAGACAATAGAGACCTAGGTTATTTGAGAGAAGGTGGATTGCTAAGCTCCCCGTTTTATTCAAGAGTTTTGCTACCACTTAGTTACTGACAGTGCCATCAGTTGCATCGAGTTCGGATCATCCACCATCCAAATCAGACAAACCTTACCACTTAATTTGCAATTTTCTTTTTTTCAGTTGCTCGTTGCACTGCTGGTACTGAACTGACCACTTTATGATCGGAAAGCGGCAGATTTTGCAGCCGAAGATTTTGCAGCGGTCTCCACTTAATGGCCAAAGAAAGAGAAAGAGAGACAATAGAGATCAAGGTTATTTGAGAAAAGGGGGATCGCTAAGCTCCTCGTTTTATTCAAGAGTTTTGCTACCACTTAGTTACTGACAGTGCCATCAGTTGCATAGAGTTCGGATCATCCACCGTCCAAATCAGGCAAACCTTACCACTTAATTTGCATTTTTCTTTTCTCAGTTGCTCGTTGCACTGCTGGTACTCAACTGACCACTTTATGATCGGAAAGCGGAAGATTCTGCAGCCGAAGATTTTGCAGCGGTCTCCACTTAACGGCCAAAGAAAGAGAAAGAGAGACAATAGAGACCAAGGTTAATTTGGGAGGAGACGGATTGCTAAGCTCCGTTTTATTCAAGAGTTTTGCTACCACTTAGTTACTGACAGTGCCATCAGTTGCATACAGTTCAGATCATCCACCGTCCAAATCAGGCAACAAAGTAAGTAAGCATTATTGCATCGACTCTCAAACTTTTAGACCTTCCTACTGATGCATTAAGTATTTCTACAGTAAACAGGATTTTGGCGTTCACATTCTTGATTGGCTTACTATGTAGATTGTAGAAATGTTTTCAACTTTCAAGTTGCTCATTTACAAATTTACATGCTTTTGGTATTCTATCTCTTTGAATAAAATCCAAAGGCAAAGAACGCCAATTGGTACATTTGAATGTGACATTCCTTTACCCGAATACGAAATTTCGGCAAAAACAAAGGAAGTTCGTTGATGTTTTGCTCATTTGACTGCTTTCTGTCTCGTATCAGTTTGATTTCCTATTTTCAAGATAAAGGAATCTCAGTATCTTGATATTTCAAAAGAACTCGTTGATCGACCTCCCACCAGTGGTGGATTCTATGAAAGTCATCGCAAATCAGTCAAGCCAATTTATCTTTTTCTCAAGTTGTAAGAATTTGGATTTTCTTGAATTCCATTTAAGCAACACCCGCTATCAGAAAAATGCCATATGCATACGTAGAGGACAGATCAAGAAAGGACTTGGTTTTATACAGTTCTTGCATTTCTTTAAAATTAGAAATTTAAAAATATTCTTAAAACGTAGTTTCAGATACAACTACAAAGTAGTTCGAAGAAGAGCAAATTTTAAGAATCATTCGTTTCTTTATCTCTAAAAATAACGAGCGTACTATTATATGGAATCTAATGAATGATTAAAGAAAACAAAAACTAACGAAATCTCATTAAAGATATAAATAGCCGCAAAATCTCCTTTCGGCATATAGTACGTTACTATAAAATTAAACGATTACTGGCAAAGCAATCTGCTATTATTTTCAATTGACAGGTGTTCTCAGTCAGAAATAATTTCAAATGTAGTCGAAATTGGCACCGAGCCACGAGCGCGTACCGAAAGTAAACTCTTTTTCGTCCAATTCACTTCAATTTTAAATGTAAGTGGGATGATATGATCTTAGGCCAGTCAAAATAGTTATATAGAATAATAGATTGGTGAGTTTTAGAATATCTAGTAGGTATTTCACTCGACACCAATACTAGTAATAATAATGTCCGTTTTTTAGCGGTTGGAAAACTAATTATTATCAAACATGAATAATCTTTGCTGGCAAAAAATCGACGTTATCATGGGCCATTTTTAGATTCAAGAAAAACAAATTATAATAAAATAATTTTTATGTTTAAACTGTTAGATCTCACGCGCTTAACGATACGAATATGAAATATGGGTCGAAAGTGTTACCTTCTCGTTTCGCGTACAATAACGCAATTTCATAAATACCAACGTTGCTTATTATTAAAAATAGCTCCAGTTATTTACGACATTGCGCATAAATCTATATATTACTGAGCATTATTGCATGTCGCGTGTAGCAAAAGATTTATTTTTAAAGATGGAATTCGGGACAAACATACTACACGACACGTACTTTACGTAGGTACATAATAGTACTAAAGTTCATAATAAAAAAAAAATTTTCTAACTTACTGGTGAGATCTTTTCGTCAGTAGCAGTCAGCCTCTGTCCAGCAGATCCTGCAGGAACATCCGCCAATCCCCTGACTTGTAACATTTGAGCAGTCTTTAAAAAATCCGTTAGTTGTTCTTGACCTATGTGTACTTCTCCATTATACATAAACCTGTCGAAAAAAGAGATGAGAGAAAAAAAAGAATGCGATTAATAATAATAAATTTGTATTGAGAACTTATCAGTAGAACAAGAACTTATTAGGAAATACCACAACGGTACGTTAACCTTTTTTGCTCGAATTAATAAACATAAACAAGTTAGTCTCTGTTCTGAATATGACACCTGTCTTGATTTGATTTTGGAATACTAATTTCTGGTCCGGTTAATATCAAAACTGTTAATTTTGATATGATCTCTTTTATGTAAGAGACCTACATCGTCGTTGATATTCTTAAAAGGAGAAAAAAAAAAGAAAAAATGTAATTTTGAATCAGAATGAAAAGCGTAAAGAGAATAATGCCAAGAGATATAACTTCAATTAGTGTATTAGATACGAACATTTTTTTCCCGAGAGACCTGAAAATTAAAGATAAAATTGCAACATAAAGAACATCTGGTTTTCTTAGTAGAAAGATTCACTTTTGTTCCTTTGTGTATCCACGTTATGTAATTACAAAGTTCAATTTTAAAATTAAAAACTGAACGGGCAAAATTAGTTCAGTTAAAGTGTCGAATTTTATTAATCCTCTTTTGTAAAGAATATTCTTTTTTCTTTTTCCTTATTGCGATAATGAACATTTTCGTTTTTATGTATTGAATAGAGTTTTACAATACCTTTGTATATCTTTTTTTAAATGTAATTTAATCATAAAAAAACCTTTCACGCTTGTAAATGCAAAGAAGTTAACAAATAGAAAGATTTTGAAGTTTTTGCTTTAATTAAAATTTATTATACTTACTATTACTTCTAAAATTTCCTTCATTAAACTTCTTAAAATTTCCAACTCTTTTTTACTTAGATTCTCGAGATATTTCAAGTTTCTCAGGTTAATGGATTCACTTCCTGTTATGATATTATTTTAAAACTTTGCAGTAGGTTAAATGTGGAAATATCGATTTATATACTACTACGTTTAATAAAATTTTAGGAACTTATTAAATCAATGAATGAGCCTATAACTGTGAAAGAACGTTTTGTGGGATTTTTGTTTAGTAGTTTCGACAAAAATAAATCTACCATTAAAAACTGACCTATTCAAACTTAATAAATAGAAAAGTTTACACGTATAGGTTAGAAAATAAATCATGGATTAGATTAGCTGTTTCTGAACGTTTGTCTTTTAGGGTATTATTGAGTCAATCTCCAGCCATCATCAATCAAAGACTACAAGAGAAGAAAGTAACAAAACGACGGTAGCGAAACAGGGATTACCATGCACTATGTCCAATAAGGGTACAATTTCGGTCATGAGTAATTTTTAATTTTGAATGATAGAATGAGCGATTTTAAGGTAAGTTTCATCAGATTCAGATGTAAACAAGTTTTATTATCTGATATACCGATTTTCATTGAATTCCACCGGATAATTTCAGAGAAAATGGAATTTTTGTGAATCAAAAGGGTCAAGTTTGGACTAGCCTGAACACTTTGGGCATGGGTTGGCACAGAGTACTGTTAAACCAAAACAATCCTTATCCCTTGTAGTGTCTTCCACTGCTACAACTGGCTCGTTGCAGCAAGCCGGCTAAGAGGTATACATCAAATACGCTCTTAGAACTTGCATCTTAATCCTTTGATGAAGTGGAACCAGCCACAAAGAAAGGAGTCCACTGTCGTAAAATAAACACCTTGTGTAACTGCTTCCATGGAGAAGGTGGCGGCGAGGCCCTAGGCCAATAAAGACTCTATTTACTTTTAGATTATGGATGACTCGTTTCATGATAGTTCGCCTCGACAAAGTTCACCCGGTTCTGTTGGGGGCTGTGCTAGGATTGATAGGAGAGGCGAACTCCCTATCTGGTTCATGCGAAATCTCGTCACGTACATCAATCTCAGGTTTGGAAGATAGCGCCTTCACCACTGCATATCACGCTCAGCATGCAGCGCAAGAAAAGATATGAGCATTTACCAAAAAGAAAACCGTCAAAGGTACAAACGTAATTACCAGAGATGTGTGAACAGCGTTTGATGCATCTCACAAGCAGCAGCCCTGAGAAAGAGGTTAAAACATATTTATGACCAAATAAAAAGCAACTGGAAGCAGTCAGGACGTAACACGCAGAAGTTTGCAAGGAAAGTTCTAACTTCCGTCGCTGTCACAATTTGAGCACATTTGATGTCGTATATATCCTAGCCGACTTGCTGCAACGACTCAGTTGTAGCAAGGGATAAGAATAGTTTTGGTTGAATAGTACTCTGCGCCAACCCACGCCCAAAGTGTCCAGGCCAGTCCAAACTTAACCCTTCTAATTCACCAAAATTCCATTTTCTCTGAAATTATCCGGTGGAATTCAATGAAAATCGGTATTTAACCTCATTGGGTATTGAGATAAATGCTCAGATAATAAAACTGTTGAAATCGACAGAAAAAATCGAAAACATCGAAATTCGAGTTTTTCGGTTTTTCGGGGTTTTCGATTCCATCGGCATAGTTTAAACTTGTTTACATCTGAATCTGTTGAAACTTACTTCTTAGAATCACTCATTCTGTCATCCAATATCAAAAAATTACTCATGGCCGAAATTGTATCCATATTGGACATAGTGCCACGCTTATAAAACTCTGGCTGGTGGAGAGAAAGAAAAGCAAATTCGAAATCATCTAGGATATAATAAAACGTACCGAGGAATTGACCAAAATGGACCCAAAATTAGAAATCTTGGAAAAAGTTGAAACTTCAGGACTCTTGAATAAGGACGACAAACCGTAAATAATGAAAAATAAATGCCGGCAAACGACAAATAAAGAAAAATCCAATAAGTAGCTAAACTACAGTGGTTCAAGCAGCAATCGAAATTTCTACTTCTGATGATTTTCAGATTTATATTTTTCATGGAATTAAAGTGAGCGACCAACCAATGAATTGACAGCCTAAAATTTAAAAAAAAATCTCAAATTTTAGAAATGTTTGCTTCAAATAAATTGTATTAAGTCACAAGATTTCAAGCTTTCCAATATATGATCAAAACGTGACCCTTTAGTAGAGTAGTTGGCAAAACCCTGAAAAATTATTTTTGAGCGCTCTGTATGTGATAAAGAAGAAAGCTCTTCTCAAGACAAAAAATGCCAAATAGAACATGGTAGAAAATTAAAAGTGAAGATAAAGAAATGAATAGAGTAAAAGAAAGCTTGACTGGTAAAAAAATTAAGAAAAGTTTAGAAAGGACAGAAAGAACGAAATCAAAAAAATCAGCAAAGTTAGAAAATCAAATATCAACCGCTTATTAGCTTTCCCAAGAAGAAAACAAGAAAACAATCAACAAAAATTCTTCATAAAGAAATAGTTGGAATAAATACCAAAGTAAAAAATCCTAGAATCCAAAAATTCCAAATTCTGCCAAAAAGACAAAGAGATTTTAAACAGACAGCATGTATTGGGAAGAAATGTTATAATCATATTATCTAAAATCCAACGAAACCAAATCTCGAATAAGATTTCGCTCTCGCTTGGACTTTCTATCTTACCACGACCATTTGAAAGTCTTCACATCTGATAAACAGTCGCGTTCTTCAAGAAACGACCCAATTTTGATAAAATTCACTCTTAATTTAATCAAACAAAAATGCGTCGAGTTTTATTTTAACAGGATAGCTTTGCCGTAGTTAAGTTAATTCGCCTACCACTGCAATGTATACATGTAACGTGTATAACAAGAAAAAATATGAAAGAAGTGAATATAACAATGGATTTTTCAGAAATTCACACAATTAAATCAACTCAACGCGGCAAACTTTCAGATGCACAAATCAAAATATATTAGAGAAAACTAAGAAGATTATAAGCAAACCAAAACTGGAGTAAAGCAGAATTTGGAACAAAACGATTTCGGATGTATTCCATAGCACACTAAACAGTTAGCAAATGCAGGTAAAAAGCAGGAAATTTAGACCGATTTAGACATTTAGAACAATTATTTTATTTATCCTAGCCGAGACATTTGGACATTTGGAGATATCCAATGCTGTTAAAACAAAAAGAGAAAAGATGTTTTTCTTAAAAGGAATCAAAGAAATCAGAAGGTTTGTTTCCATTTCACAGTTGATTTTAGAAACTGTCCTACATTAATTAATATATGCAATTGTCAAGTTACAAAGCGTGAGATGAGTAATAATAGTCATAAACAGAACAAAGACAGGTTTTTCTTATAGTACGATATAACCTAAAAAGTAACGAGCCCTATACACTGAAGAGTTAAAACAAACTAGCTGATGCAAGAATTTAAAAAAAAATGAAAATTCTTAAGTTTCTTTAAAACCGTACGAAGATAAGGTAGACAATTTCTACGCCATTTAGTTGATTTAATGTCTTTTATCGTTTTAGAAACCCCAATAATGAACATTTCTGTGTTTTCGTGTCTAAACCCGTTGTGAGCCTATTGTATCATTGCTACAAAAATCTTTCAAACACAAGTTTAAACTTATTTTTAACTTATTTGGTATTGTGCACAATTACTTTGCAGAAAATTAGTTAGGAACCTTTTTTTTTCTCTTTAAAAGTCACAAAAGGTGAACTACCGTAGATTCTATGTTCTTATATGGTAGTATTTCAAGCTTAATTCTATTATACGGAAACGTCAAGAATGAATACGGTTTACGTACGGCTTAATAGTCTTCGGTATTACCTACAGCAAAAATCACTTTATTTACTTAAGTCGCCTCATTCTTACCTGACATTCTTCAAGGAAGTTTGTTCATAAATTATGAATAGGTTTGTACGACAATTTCTGTGTAAGGGTCGTTTTGACAATTGTAACGGAACACTGGAGTTAAAATAAACGTAAACGGCTGTTGCAAGAATTTAAAAAAGCAAGGAAAATTTTTAAAATTTTTTAAGCTAAACAATTTCTATGTTATTTAGTTGATTTCATGTCCTTTATCGTTTTAGAAATTCCAATGATGAACATTTCCGTGTTTTAACTCGTTGTGAGCCCATTGCAAGCTACTGTATTGTAAAAATCTTAAACAGAAGTTTAAACTTATTGCTAACTTATTTGGTATTATGCACAATTACTTTGCAGAAAATTAGTTAAGAACCTTTTTCCTTTCCATTTAAAAGTTACAAAGTCACCATAGATTCTATGTTGTTAAATGGTAGTATTTCAAACGTAAATTCTATTCTACGGAAACGTCAAGAATGAATACGGTTTACGTACGCTTTAATATGTATTGTCTACAGGAAACATCACTTTATTTACTTATGTCGCATCATCTATACCTGACATTCTTCTAAAAAGTTTGTTCATAATTTACAAATAGGTTTTATACCGTTTGGTTTGTTCGATAATTTTTCTGTAAGGGTCGTTTTGAACATTGCAACGGAATTGAAAAAAAACAAGCGGCCTACTTACCTTAATAAACTTTCCATATCTTTTTGTTGTACATCTCTAAGTATAACAATGGGGTGTTGGCAAGGATTAGCCTTAAGAAGTCTTCTAAAATAAGGACTGCATGCCGACAAGACGACTTTGTGGGCGGTGAATGAACAGCCATCACATGCCAGAGTAACGTCTACGAAATCTTCCTCGTCTCGAAGATGTCGAAATGAAGACAAAATCGAAGCGTGGAAGTCATTCCATCGCAGCGAATATTGCTGCTCCGGGGAGGTTTCGCCCCCCATTGGGCAAAGCGAGGGGGCAATCTCTACGCCAATGATTACACCGCTAATTCTATGCCTGTACGATACCTCTACTGTTACGAATATAGTCAAATGCGCTTTGTTCTCGCTGATTTTCTTCTCATGTGTCTTTTGCGCATTTGTTTAGTGTTTTCCTTTCAGGATTAATCTTGAAAACTTTTTATTGTTAATTGTTAACAGAATTTTTATTTTTTGTGTTTCGATGGACGTATTTTATTTTACGGAGTTTCGTTATATTTTCTTGTAATTTTATTATTAAATTATTGTTATTATTGTTGTTATTTTTTTTAATATTATAAACACTTTGATGAGTACATTTAAAAATTGCTTGAATTAATGTCAAACTTTTCGCGTCTTCATTCTCCTTCTTCGTCTTCTTCTTAACTTCTAATTTTCTGAAAGAAAACGATTTGTTGTTGGTTTTCACATTGATTTGATTTTTACGTCAAGTGCAGTGTTTCATTTAAATTTTAATAAACAAAATAAATTCTCTATTAATTAATAAATTAATGAGATTCGATTCCTTCAATAGATTATATTTATTAGCGTTTACTAACCATTCGTATGGTAACTATCAATTAACGACGCTAATTTTTTACAAGTTCTTATTAATTAACCGGAACATTTCGAAAATATAATATACGGTTTGATCTTTCGCACGGTGTAATTTTTAAATTTCATCTTAATGTCACCTTATACAGAATTTACATTTGTCTATGTTCACAATTTGATCATAATTAGAAACCGGATTAAAGGAGGACGCACACGTGTGTTTGATTTGAATAAATATAAGAAAAAAGAGGATTCTAATATATGTACGTGTTGTATACTTTAAGTAAAAGAGACAAATTTCTTATGATCTCATTCTTTTAGGTCGCTTGATTAAGTATCATAAAAAGCGTTGAATGAATATTTTTTTAATAATTTACATTTTGGTTTCGGAGAAATTTTTTTATACACGGTGTGTTCTAATATAAAATATCATCAAGCAGGAGTCAAATCCGAATTGACCAAATTGCAAAATTCAGTTCAGCTACCGATAAAGAACAGGTTATGGTGGCATAAGGTTTTGGAGACGATGCTTGAAGCGCTTCTGAAAGCTTCATATTTAAGCGGTTATCTTGTTTCTTAATTAAGATTTTAACTTTTTAAGTATCTAAATTTAGCCTTTAGATTGATTTATTAGCATCGAGTGTAATGTCACATTAGTCACCTAATAATCCGAGAAAAGGCTACCAACATTCTTAAAAAGCTAAAATTTCTATCGCGAATTATAGGAAAAGTATGCATAAATGAAGATATCAAAAATTAATTGAACTATCTACACGTGAATACAGAAATTTAAAATTTATTCTTCTCTTTTGTCACCTGATACCTTTCAAATACAGTTAGACATGATGTTGCGAATATTAAACCAAAGCCATGATTTTGTAATCATACACTGTGAATTTACCAAAGAAAATTCAGTATTAGATATTGTTTTGTCTACTACTAAAATTCAAAAAATAAGTCACAGAGATATCTTCAGCTATTATGAGAACTTTAAGTGGTATTACTATGCCTGTGGCAAAGTAGCGCCAGAAAAAATTCACCATAGAAGAACCAATCAGATTTTCTTGGAGAATATTCTCTCTTTGGGTTTCGTTTTAAAGCAATTCAATGAAGAATGATCTTACTCGCCTTAGAAATATTTTGTATCCTAAACCATAACTGAAAGCATCACGCGGAGGTTCAAAACAACTTGAGTGCTCTACTCGGAACTCGATTAAAGTAAAAAAATTGAACTTTGAACAGTATATGTAAGTCAGCCTGAGCATAGCAAATCGTTGACGCTTAACTTCTAGTGGCAGAATCAAACTTGGAACAATTATTGTTGATCACCTACATCAAGATAAGCCATGTTTTCTTCATCACAAGACAATTTCGCTTGATTTGAAATAGAGCCAAGAAGGTTTCTAGATAGTCTTGAAGCTTGACAGTATTTACAGTACTCACGTATTAATATTACAAAAGAGCAAGAATTGAACAGAAAGTCGCTTATAATAAAGAACTTTAATAAAATACTGACAATGAGATGACAACACCTCAAGTTTAATACAATGGACAAATTTATTTATGTATTAGTTTTACTTACTAGCTTATCAAGACATTTGTTTATTTGTAAGAAAGTAACATTTAATTCAAAATTTCCACTTTAATAATAGATTTGTTGTTCTTAATTAGTACAATTACTATTTTCACAGACACTTATATCCCATAAATAAGTCTTTGAATAGCTGGATGCTCTGCCCACATTCAAAAGCATTTTTGAATCGTCTGCTTGTGGCGTGAAAGTCTGAAAACATACTACTTTTAATGCAAATTATTTCTCTGGTAGTAAAAGGAAAGAACACATCCGCAACCCTTATTGCATCTTTCTTCCAATTTTTGATGGCATTGTAATAGAAATGTGTAACCGAATAGTAACACACTGTACCATCGCGGCAAGAAAAACCGGGGCACACTTGTCTGACGATACGTCGATTCTAACAAAGTTTCTCTCTTTTGCATCAGGCTTTAAGGTGGATTTATCAGTTCAATTAATAAGGTACTTACTTAGATAATAGTTTTACTTGAACTGAAAGACAGATTTACAAAGGGTAATTTTAATGTAATGTGGTTCCCCGTTTTTTTTTTGCCGCGATAATACGTGTAGGTGTACTGCATTTCGATCCTCCAACGAGAAATTTTCATCCTAATTGCCCTGATATCTCTGTTTTAATTTGAGCTGCGATCGTTTTCATTTATTTGGCATTGTTTGGGAAGAGAGAACTGATTAAGCTTCTTTGCAACTTTTCAAGCAAGCAGAAGTCTGAAATACGAACCTTGATCATTCATAATAGTTACCTGTTAATCGAGTCGGGTCGAGCCCAATACGAACCAGTCAAATTCTAGTGATCAATAACTTGTATTTTGCACTGTAATACTATAAAGATCTATTCGCCGTTTGCGTCGTCTCTTCTCCTTTCCCGGTTGCTCTCTCCTGACATTTTTCGCTCGTCTTTCGCTAGCTAACCCGAGCGGTCTGGGATTGCTGCTTCGTCAGGGTACCTAGTCAACGTCTCAGAAGCCGGCAACGAGACGTATCTACGTGACGAACGGCCCGACGTCGGACAGGGCGTCTAGCTCCATTGTTGCCGGAAGCCCTGCTCCCTTGGAAGCCCCGGGCAGCCCTCTTACTCGGGCGAGGTTGCTAGGCGGGCGGTCCGTGGCGGGTTCGAGTTCCATAGGTTAGTCTCTCGAGGCGAAGCCCGCGGGGTTAAGCGTCGGTAGTGGGTCGGTTTCGTCGGTAGGGAGGCATTAGGGCGTTTCGAGGGGATTAAAAATATTATCTTATGTGCCTATAAGTTTCTAAATTCGAGTCGGGGCCTTCAATCTATCTACTTTTTTAGCGTAGCGTTTTAATTCTTCCCACCATTCTATTCTATTACTTAAACTACCTACCTCGTTTATATTTGATGGCCACCTATAACCTATTTTAATTAAGTTTCTATTTCCTATTTCCCTAGCTCTACTTTCTAGCCTACACGTGAATAATACGTGTTCCGCGGTTTCTTCACCCTCTCCGCATGTACATCCTATTTCGCCCTCGTCTAATTTACCTATTTTAACTAAATAAGACCTAAAATTCCCATGTCCTGTTAGCAGCTGTACTACGTCTTTATCTAATCTCCCAATTTTCCTCATTAATTCTACGTCGGGAACAAATTTTTGTGTTAATCTACCTGTTGTTGCCTTTTTCCATCTATCGTTCCAAATGTCCTTTAAATCTTGCCTAATCCTACTTTTAACTAATGATCTAGGGGCAACGTTAAATATTTCCCTAATTCCTACTTCTGCAGCTGCCTGCTTAGCTAACTCGTCTGCTCTTTCGTTACCTATCACTCCTATATGCGCTTTTATCCATCTAAATCTAATTCTAACCGAGTCTAACAGTTCCCTATATAAATTCCATGTTTCCGCCTGTAATTTCGTCGGTTGCCGCATTCCCTGTAACGCCGATAATGCCGATCTGCTATCACTATTTAAAGTACATTCCCTAAATGCGAAATTATTCTCCCTAATGTACTTTAATGCCTCTCTAATAGCCAATAGTTCGCATTGAAAAATAGAGCACCCCGATCCTAATTTAAATTTCCCATTCTTAATTTCCCTATCTTCATTATATATTACAAAAGCCGCCCCTGCGCTACCATCTTCTAACCTAGATCCGTCAGTATATATTTGTATAAAATCCTCCTTTTCCAAATTTCCAATAAAAAATTGAAATTTACCTATATCTGCCGGATGTCCTAGACATCGAGGTACAAGGAAGCTGCCATCAGGGCAGCTGCCTTTCATCCCATCTTTGATATCTAATAATGAATGGTCTTTTGGAGCACTTAACAGAGAACGGCTTTCTAGCCCAGACATATGCAGACGACGGGCTAGTATTAGTCGTTAATCGCTTTCTCAACGTCGACTACGATTGAATACAACTATCCTGCAAGATCATAGGAAGATTTGTAATGAGAATCCATCTAAGACTGAGATAATTCTCTTTACCAAGAGAATGAAAACGAATGGTTTAAGAGAGTCAATATTGCACACTGCCGCAGAAGGTCAAGTACTTAGAGATGACCTTGGGAAGGAGACTAAGCTGTAAGTCACTTGTTGACAAAGTGATAACTAAGTCGGCAGTAACATAGTAGATAGGCTCTAGGGCATCAGTTGTCAGATAGCCTACCGGATCTACACGGCAAATATCAGACCTAGAATACTATCACGCACCACCATCGCCCAAAGGCTGGCCTGGCCTATCGACAAGATGATAACCAAGTTGACATCAACACTCCGGCAGCTGCAGCAGGTAGTAGATAGGCTCTGGGGCATCAGTCCTCAGATAGCCTACCGGATCTACACGGCAAGTATCAGACCTAGAGTACTACCACACATTACCAGCGCCCAAAGGCTGGACAAGATGATAACCAAGTCGACAACAACACTTTGGCAGCTGCACCAAGTAGTAAATAGGCTCTGGGGTATCAGTCCTCATATAGCCTATCGGATTTACACGGCAAATATTAAACCTAGAATACTATCACGCACCACCATCGCCCAAAGGCTGGCCTGGCCTATCGACAAGATGATAACCAAGTCGACATCAACACTCCGGCAGCTGCACCAGGTAGTAGATAGGCTCTGGGGCATCAGTCCTCAGATAGCCTACCGGATCTACACGGCAAATATCAGACCTAGAATACTATCACGCACCACCATCGCCCAAAGGCTGGCCTGGCCTATCGACAAGATGATAACCAAGTCGACATCAACACTCCGGCAGCTGCACCAGGTAGTAGATAGACTCTGGGGCATCAGTCCTCAGATAGCCTACCGGATCTACACGGCAAGTATCAGACCTAGAGTACTACCACACATTACCAGCGCCCAAAGGCTGGACAAGATGATAACCAAGTCGACAACAACACTTTGGCAGCTGCACCAAGTAGTAAATAGGCTCTGGGGTATCAGTCCTCATATAGCCTATCGGATTTACACGGCAAATATTAAACCTAGAATACTATCACGCGCAACCATCGCCCAAAGGCTAGTCTGGTCTGGTCTGTTTAGGTATAACCGATGCAATAATGACAGCCCTTACCCTACACTAGATGTTCTATCGGAGCTGCCTGACCTCCCAACTAGAATAAAGAGGGAGGCAATAGCGGCCCACCTCAGAATGGGGGATGCAGGGTTATGGAATGAAGAATGGTTTAACACCGGCCACGTCAACATAGCCTAGTTAGTGAAAAAAAGTGCTTCTACAGGGTAACACAGGCGGATGATCAGTTAAGACTGTATAGGAATACTCTCACAATCCCAAATAAAGAACAGCGGGAGAGTAGTAAGTTGAATTTCCAGCAGGACTTTCTAATTTGCTCTACGTATGGATGATAGGAAATCCCACACAAGCAGGAGGGTTTTGTTCTAAGAAAGCACACCGTGGTTGAAGTTTATGCCATTTTGATGCGAGCATGACCGAGCAAAAAATATATATCTGCGACACTAAAAACGGCCTGCGCAATCAGAACAACAAACTCTCCTGTGCAGGAGTGCAGACGCTTTGGAAGAACTTTTCACAACAAAGAAAGTGAATCTCGTCTGGGTTGTTGGGCACAGCGGGATCCACGGCAACGAGAAAGCGGATGAACTCGCCAGACTCGGAGCCGAGGATACCTACTTGGGACCAAAACCGTTTTTGGGAATATCAAGACAACAGATCTCATTAGCCCTGAACACATAGGCTTACGAAAATTAAACGGTAAGATGAGTAAGAAGCTCTGTCTAATAACCAGTTTTAACTTGTCAAAGTTAAACTGGCTAATAGGCAAGAACCGGAAGATCGTAAGTCTTTTAATGAGGATCCTCACAGGACATTGCATCTTAAGAAGGCACATGCCCTCAATATGAGAATGGGAATTAATCGTTTTTTCACTTTCTGGGAGAATGTGAGAGTTATGAGAGGCTGAGGTTTAAGACCTTTTAGGGCATTATCCTAACAAGAGGGGAATTGAACTCTCTAGCCTGGACTTACATCGTCACTTTCGTACGGAAGTCAAGTAGGTTCGGACAGAGAACAGAAGAAAGAGTAGTAGATGATCCTAGAGGTGGTTAAGGGAATGGTAAGGGTTTAGTAAAAAAGGACCTATAAAGGCCTATTTGCTGGACTGCTATTACTCTGACAATATTGATGGTTGTCTAAATAATGTGAAATTTGAAAGAAACGTTAAATTTCCGGATAGAGTATCGTCAACTAATTGTAAATTCCAAAATTAAAATCAGAATGTTAATAGTAAGAATATCAAGAAAACTCAAAACCCGGAAAAGACAAAATTGAAAGTGCAAGTGCTGCAGAGCAAGTTTTGGAATCTTTGAGAATCGAATCGAATAGTAGTCATCACACTTTCTATTTGGAGCTGAATTGAGTTGTAACTGATTCAAGAAACTATAAAGCAAGCAAATAAAGATTTGTAACGAAAGCAGGTTTCGGCCCAAAGAAGAATCATCAGTAAATAACGTAAATATTAATGGTAGCAATGTTGCAAAACAATTGAATACTATAAAGCAAAAGCAACATAATCGAGAATTGATTTTATCATGTATGTAAATGTCGGAATCGGAACTTATTAAAATTGGTTATCGACCGTAATAACTGTTAATTAGTTAGAAACAATGAACACGTCAATATTAATAACAATAATATTGTTGAGAAATAAAAAAAAAACCATTTAACAACAATATACAATTTAAGACATTCCGAAATTAAAACGCACATTTAAGTATCCACGTTTTCATTATTTCGAGTGTTACGACCTTCTCTTATATTACGTCTATGGTGTGTACGTAATTACACTTCACAATTAATATAATAAAACTATACACACTAATGAAAAATTTACCACAGAGAAACTACACGTAATAATTTTTATTATGCCACTAATTATTCATAATTACTTCGTCTTAAGATAATTAAATATAATTTTTCCGTTTATTTTTTTCTAGATAATGAATTCCTGGCTTGGTAATGAGAAAAATTTGGATAACTAACAATTCAAAATAGCCGGCATAATGCTTATAAACCGAAATATAATTACGCCGCTTATTGTTTAATGCATTCAGCAGTTAATTCTTTTATGTATACACACCAAAAGCCATATATAGTAATATAAATAAGTTCTTTTTTCCTCCTCTTCTTCTAGTTACGTTTGCGTGAGCCTTTGTATGGCTCTAATTAATTTATTATTATTATTACATAAAAAGTAATTAAGACGTTTCACTGAAATTTTTTTACGTATTATTATTTTTATTAATTTGATTTCATTTTTTATATCCGCCCACAGATTTATATTTTATTTTAATAGGGCCCCATATTTAAATTGCATTAAATAAATTAGATTCCTCATAAATAAAACAAGAACTATACTATACATAGATTTCACTGCTATACTGTCGAATACCTTCTTAAATCATTGTACTACCTATGATATTTTAAACTAGTCTTTTCTGATAAGGATAACACAACACGTTAATGGAATAATTTAGAATTGAATATTAATTTGTTTATTACAGCCTGCAAGGTTAGAGTGTTTACACTGATCGTATACCGATTTAAACATTGATTTATCTTAATATAATGTTTTACAAATGCATAAGAACAAAGCAAATTAAACCTCGATTGTTTAACCACAACTTGTAATATAAAATAGGAATTCAGGATTAGCATTCGTATCGAAACCCAATTAAAGATTTTTATAAAAGGAATTCAGTAAAAATGCCAAAAATGAGCGAAAACTACAAACAAAGGAAGAAAACGGCCAATTTGATAGAAGTCAAAACTCAAAATGACCAAAACAAAAATTATATTATCCTTTTATTTTATTATTTTTATTATCATCTTTACTCGAGAAAGTTGCTGAATTTGGATCTCTCGAGCGAACCTTCAAAAGTTTTTAATCAAAATATAATTGCTCTATGGTTTCTCAATTTATCTTTCCATGTAAAAGCCTAAAATTAACAGCAATGAAAAAGACTAAAAATTATGTGACTAGAGCTCTAATTAATGGCAAAAATATGAATCTACGAAATCTGACAAAACAATTGCTATTTTTGTTCAGACAGAGGTGTAAACCACATTTTGAACATTTTATACAAGAAAATGATTTGCATCCTGGCATTTTGCATCGTTGCCTTATTTCATCGTGAATTGGCCAGTCACTGAACGTAACCTATCTTTTGGTAGTATATAGTCTGTCATTGCAGAGCGTTTTTTCTTTGCTTGAATTAATTTCTCCAGGTCATTTGGTCTTCCTTTTTTACTTCCAGATTGATTTTCTTGGTTTCACAAACAATACGCCAATTCTGGGTAAGTATTCTTCCTTTCGACCCACGTCGACTTTTCTATATAATAACCAATAATAATTTATTATTGTCAAGTCGATTAGATGATAAAATGCCATTTCTTTATCACTGAGCTGTTTGCAATTGGGAATTCTAGGCCTTCCTACTGTCCCAAGACAATGTATTCCACATTTGACCAAGTGTATAAATTGTCAAAATATACCATGTAATTTTGATTATGAGGTACTTGATTCTAAATTACGTTCTTCTGGTTGTCTGTATTTGGGATTATTTTGGTCCCCCGTAAAAATTCCAAATTTGTAACAAAAACGCATCTGTCCCATAGAGTAAATAGAGACAAAGATACCGCTGTAGTGGAACAAATTGGAATCTTTCGTTTACTATATCAATTACAGGACGTAATTTGTACAACCGGTTATGATCAGCGTAGAAAGCGCCTAACTTTTACAAATTTGTTATTACTCATTGCTTCCCTGATTTTATCAAAATCAAGTGTGAAAGACAGTAACTTCTCACATCAGGCTTGTGCACCAAAGACATATAGATACAAATACCAATATATTGGTTTCTATCTTGTTCAGTTACATTGGTCGGTCTGCTCGAGTCTTTTTCTATTAAATACAAATTAGTCTGCTATTATTGACAATCTCAGATGGCGAATTTGCGATTCCACCAAGACCTACAGCGTCGTTATCGAGTTTCAAATTTTTTTCCCGCCAAATAATATTTCTATACTTTTATTTCAATTTTTTTCTCCTCTTTCTTGGGGTTTCTCGTAATTTGATTCTCTAAATCTTCTTTCTTTGCTGATTATTGATCCTCGTCCTCTACTCTCTGTTCTTCATTAACTTCATCCCTTTGACTACCATCTTCAGTATTTTCGACTTCTTTGGAAACACCAATTTTTTCTTTCTTGATCTATGTCACTTTCTTCATCATCACCTTCGTTCCACTTTCTGATAAATGTGCAAGTATCTCTTCTAATTCCTTATCTGTTCCTTACTAGCCATATTCGTATATTTCGACTACAATAAAAATGACAGGTTTCTGGTAGAAGCTAGCCTTTCTGCGTTTAAAGAAGTGTTGGTCTGATACTCAAGATCTCGTATCTGCAGATACTTGGTTACCAAACTTAGACGCCTTGAGTAGAAAATATTTAAAAGATTTCATTGTTTTTCACACAATGGGCAATTTTATAATTTCTGAAATTTACATTAAGTGAAATCTAATCTTGAAAGATTTTTCAAAAGAACAGGATCAGTTGCATTTGAAAAACCCCAACCGAGGAAGATTTCCTAGAAGAAGTCAGAGCAGTTGAAAATAATGCTGGAAAGAATGAAACGAGATGAAATCTACATGAAAGGCACGTTAAGAAGGAAATTCGACCAATATAACAAGTTTCTAGTTTGAGTTTGGCCAAAATTATTTAGTAACTTTAGACAAAAAGTACTTTGTATTAATTTGTCTTACTATTACTTAGTCTGCGACAGGGATTCTCAAACTCTACATAGCCAACAAGAACGAAAATAATTCTGAACAGATGAAAACACAACACATACAAAAACAAGAAAAATAAAATAAAAGGGAGAAGAAAAGCTGTGAGAACTACTGATCTATGAGTTACGAGTTCTTGTTTGTACACTAATAAATGTAAACGCATCTCAACATTTCTTAATATCGAGCAATATCATTTTGAACACCATCAAATCGCATAATCTAGACAATGATTCTCAAACTGTTCTTTATCTATCACTGAAGCACTGCAAAACTTAAATAAAAATCTTTATGAAAAAAGCCAGACGGTACGATGTAAACGGAGTATAAAGGCTAATCAGTTTTCTAAAATATTTAGAACCTTTTTGGCTTGCATCAAACTTCAGTAATGTATCAGGCTTTTCAGGCCAATCGGGTTTTTCAATTCTTTCGGGTCAAGTTAGGCTTTCCTGGCAGGCTGGAGCTTCTGAATCTGTTGAACTGTTCTTGGCAAGTAAAAGCTTTTTGGTCATTCAAGTATTTCATATCGGTCTAGAATCTTAATAAAGTTCAACCTTGAGATTTACAGATTTTCGTGTTTCAGATCATCCAGGGTTTTTCGGACCATTCGAGTTCTTCCTAGACAGAGTCAGATTTATTTAAATTGGATCAAGCTTCAATATATTGGCATGTACGGAATTCTAGAGATAGATAGAGAGAGTAAGAAATGTTAATCTACAGAACAAATTAATTAGACTGTTTTGGTTGCAGCAAGCAAAAGTTAGACTATCATCTCACAGCTGTGAGTTGCGAAAAGAAAGTAGAGGAGACGGACAATATTGTAATCTTTGTATTTTTCTCTAAGAATCGAAGAATAGTGTCTTTCAGATCATTCAGGGTTTTTCGGACCACCCGAGTTCTTCCTAGACAGAGTCAGATTTATTTCAATTGGATCAAGCTTCAATATATTGGCATGTACGGAATTCTAGGATGATGTGAAAAGGGCCCTAGAGAGAGTAAGAAATGCTAATCTATAGAACAAATTAATTAGACTATTTTGGTTGCAGCAAGCAAAAGTCCGACTATCCATCTCACAAGTGTCAGTTGCGAAAAGATAGGAGACGGAAAATATTGTAATCTTTGTATTTTTCTCTAAGAATCGAAGAATTGCAAAATCTATACCAAGCAGTTTTGATAAGAAATGTTCTACAGTGTGAAATTGGAAATATATATATTTAGCTATAAAACCTCAATAGAATCTAAACTTAACTCGGTTCGAATGTTAGTAGCGGTTTCAGTTGTAAAGGCAGATTTACCTTCCTTTTAAAGATTTGGTCAAAATATAAACATCATTAAATACGGAGTAAGCGAATCAAAAGGCACACTGTTATTTTTAGAGCCTTTCATTGTTTATTCCTAAGCCGGCAGTCGAGATACGGTATGGATTGCAAAAGACAATACAACTAAATTGAACTTAATTAAATTTAAATCGAATATCATTTTGTAAATACCATTTGGACTGAACATAATATTAGTTGAAAATTGAAATGCAATTTTTGGGTCATCTATTAACACTTGATGTAAAAAAATCAGCGCAAAAAGAGCACAGAAAGTTATTGGAGGAAGTTTTTGGCATTGGAGTAAGAATGAGACTGATTCACCTGATAAACCAGCAAGATGGGTGCATGAAAAAGAGAAGCACGTTGAACAAGTTAATAGCCTATTTAGACAAAAACAAACAAATTTATTCATTATAATTCTAAAAGAACCATCAATCTATATTATGAACAAAAAACAAACAGAAGAGCGTTTTTGACTGTTTTAATTCCGCCGCTAGTTTGGACCAAATTGAATTTTGCTTAATAAAATGTTTTAAACTTGAAAAACTTTACGTCGAATCTTCAAATGCTGATTTTCTAATAGAAACCAAACAACTTTTTTTTAAAATGGGATTCACTAGTCTTTTTTTATCGCACAAAAGATTATCAGAATCAAGCCATGACAGTTATGAATCAGAAAGGTTTTCCTTTTAATTTTATAAAGAATGAAGATCAATACCTGATGAGTCATAACAAGATCAAAACCAGTTCGTAACACTTATGAAATGAAATAGAAGTATGCAGTATCATAACACCAAGAGTAGATAAAATTTTTTGACTAATTTCAGTTTGGAAAAATGGCAATCGTAAGAAGATTGTGCAAATAATGAAATAAATGTGTTACGATTTAGTAATGTTTCAAGAAGCGCGGCCAACTATGTGGAATTTTCTGATGAAATTTAAGTTTTAAAAATAATTAAAACATGATGACTTCTAACTGAATCAACAACTAGTAAAACACGCATCTTTTTGAAATGCTATTTTCAGGATCTAGTTAGCGCAGAAACTACATAAGAAAAACAGCGTAATGTGAAGTTTAGACAGACTAGATGTTCTGACTACTAGATGATCCAGTTGTTATTTTAAAACAGTCAACTCGAAGAGAAAAAATTAAGAAAGATTTTGTAGACTATTAGTTTGATGCACGCCTTTTGAATTTAATGTTTGCAAAAAATACTTTTATCGGAAAAGCAGTTAGAAGTAACGAAATTTGTTCTTATTTTATTAACACCGTGTATAGAAAAACCAGTAATTTCTTTAATGTTGTAAGCACATAAAAAATAAACTTAATGCGTTCCTGTATAGAGGTGATTTAATAATGGCCTTAAAAACCCCCGATCGAAGTAGAAATCAAGACAAACTGCGCCTGAAAGTCGGCAAAACGCATACACAGCTGTACGATTTGATTCCTCAAGCACGCAACTCCCAAAATGTTTTCCTTTATTTATAGAAGAATTAATAACAACCCTAAATGATATTAGCATAGAAAAAATGCCAACAAAACAAAAATAAATTATTTCTATAAAATGTTTATTAAAAAGGTAAAATTTAAATATGTAGTTATCGACTTTTGGTATTGTTTTCTTTATTTTTAATTAAGCTGATAAATTGTTTATTATCGATCGCATTTATAAGTATATAATACGTACACACACGCGCGCGTGGAGCGATTTTTTGTACCGAAAATTAATTAACAATCGATTGTGCGTTTCTAAACCTAATTTAATTAAAATAATTGGATTTCGCTTGGGAAATTAAAACAAAAGGTGAAATGTAGTAGATTTTCCCGCTCAGTAAGCTTTTAGTTGTGTAAATGTAACTTCGGGACTACCTGGATTATTTTTATACCCTATTTTTGCACGCCTTTATAAAAAATACGTACGTACGTGCGTGTAATATATTTCCGTAGGAAATATTTACGTCGTCACACGTACCCGTATTATTCAATGACGTCGTAGGCACTTTATTTGCAAATGAATTCGTGTGTATGAGCGCAAAACGTTTTTAGTTAATTCAGGGTTTACAAACAACAATAAACAATAATTATTAATAATGATATCATTGAAATTATAATAAATAATTTCTGAAATAACCTTTAAAAATAGAAAGCGTACTCATCCCGTGTGCCTACTTATTGCTATCAATTACAACGCCTACGCCGGGTAATTTGCACAAATTAAGCATTAAATTCGTAAATTGGAAATTTCTAGTCTTTACATTACTGATTAATGAGTTCCGGTAATGAAAAGTCGCAGATTATAAACGACAACGCGTTCCAATTAAATTTGTTACCTAAACCCTCTTAAACTTAAGTAAATTCGAGCACGTTGTCGAGCGAAAAAAGAATTTAAAAACCGCGACAACAACGGTGGAGAGGAAGTTTCTTTCGGATTTACTTATGTGCCGGAAGCGAACATTGATCGTTCTGCATTCGCAAGTGCAAGTAACTTTACGTAGCATGAAATAAAATCAATAATCCGCTAAAAAATTGGAGGTAACTGGACAATGGCGCAATGGCAAAAATTGGGGATATGCGCAAAAATAGAAAAACCGCGTTAAAAACTACGAGAGACGTGCGCAACTTATACAAGAACAAGAAAAAAGTCTATTTCTGATTGGTTCTCAATAATTGCAAAATCAATACGCAGTTTAATACAGTTTAATTGATCAAACAGTCCCGATTTATACGATTCTATTTAGGACGTCGCAGTGCGTTCATAAATTCTCTAAAGCCACATAACCTATCAACAAAATATGACTTACTCTTTAGGCCTTAAGAAAACCCTGCTTGCTTCTCGTGATTACTTATTATTTATCAATGCAAAATTTATCACTTGGTCAATCCATGATTGCATTCACACACAACACAAAAATTTCGAAAACTACTACTAAATTTCGAAATTTATTTTCTCCTCAACGGTTTTCGAAAATTTTCACTAATTCCTACAATTTAATAAATTAGCAGGAACTAAAAATTGGTAAACTGGTAGCCAATCACAGATAACAATTATTAGATTTACCCCGAATTCATTTCATTTCTCAACACTATTTTTTCCAATTGGGCACTAACAAATTTATTGCACTTTTTATATTTTTTTAAAACTTTTTTTATTTTAATTTTTAAATTTACAAAATTCTTTTCTTTATTTTTATTTAGAACGTCTCCTTTTTTTTAAATGCCAATAATATAATTCAACTTCGAAACGCTGTCACGTTTTTTCTCTACATCAATATACATAAAAAAAAATAAACAAAACACTGCACTTTTCAACAATCGCATCAACAATCAACAACCGTAGTAGCATCATCCATCGAGTGCAGCCAAGGCGGTTGCAATTGTTGAAACAATCGCTGCGAACCGCGGGTTTGCTCTTACTTGTGCGTGCAGAACACTTGCGCGTCGACCTGCCGCGTTTACCGCCTACTACCATTTGAGCAGTACTTGCTCTCGGTGCCACTTAGCTTGCCATCATGGCTGCTGGTTTGCCGAGATCAGAAAAACCGGTCATGTCCGTATCTTCTGAGCCCGTTTTACACTGCAACAGTGCACTAGTGTTCTCGATTTGCACAATTTCTCAATACAATGATAAAAAAGCATTTCTACAGGGTGTATTCAAAAAAAAAACAAACTCGCCTCGCTAAAAAAAGATAAAACATAAAAAAGGAATTATTCTTCTAAACTTGTTTTCTGACCCATATTTGCTTTTTAAATTGGAACTTTCAAATTAGCATAGTCAGATTTGTAGGGGGAGAATCATCGGGTATTGCCCAAACCATGTGAAAAATGTCGCAATTAAGCTCCCGAGTATTTCCTATCACACGGAGGGAATAAAACGGGAGGTGAAAAGAAGCGAATAAAATAAAAATCGAATGTTATACGTATGGTGTGGCAAAACTGACTGTTTCCTTTTTATATTGCTTGCTTTTCATTTCTGTTTTTTTCTATTTTTTTTGCAAAATATAATGGAAGACTAAACGAATCAAAATATTAATCTCCGCACGGTTTGTTTACGTTGTACTGCAGGGGTAAACTAATATTTATAAACAGAAATAAAATTTGTTTTCATTTTCATAAATTTATTTTGTAATATCGTATTTGGAATAAGCCGAAAAGCTAAAAATATTTTTAAACCTCTCTCAAGTTTGCATTCTTTCTATACGTAAAATGTAGTAGAAGATTAATTCAGATTGGAATTTTATTCATTAGGAGTTTCTTCGCTTTTTATACTTTTTTATGGATTAGATTAAATATATATAAAGTTCCTTAGTAATTAAATAATCAAAATTAAGTCTAATAACAAAAATTAAAATGAAAATAGGTCAAGATTTATCAGAAAAAAGAAAATGGCATTGAATAGATATAAGATAATCATAGTAAACATGACAGATTGTTTTTGGAGAGAGTTTATATTTTTTTGTTGAGAATCTTTTTTATTTTATGTAATGATTGGCTTCTATTTTTTGGCCTACGGAGTTTTGTTTATTAAACAGATTAAAATAATATTGAATATAGCGCTTGTTCTAAAGGTTTTCTTACAGGTAAGGCTTTAAATGTGTTTTCCATATTTATAACAGTTTTTGAACTATGATTTCTCATTTCTTAATTTCTAATTGATTTAAAGAAGTAATTCTCAAGAAATTTTAGAGGTGACTAAAAAGAAAGTTGAAAACCTAAATTATCAAACTAATTAAAACTAAGTAGGAAAAAACTTTTTGATAATTTACCAACAGTACTGAAGCATGAAGTTAATAGGGTGAGGTATAGGGAAAAAACAACCCAACAAGAAAATCATGGCAATCAAGAAATTTTAACAATATTGTAGAATGTTATTGTAATAAAAGTTAAGTTTAGCATCATAATTTCGGTGTTGGCTTGGTATCCAAAACTTTTCTCAAGAAGGTAATTTTCATTGCCATTTTTGGAATATTTCTTCAGAATCCCTTGTACAGAACTAAATAATGCATTCTACAAATGAGCTTGCAAACTACTCAACGAAATCAAAATGGAAAGAGATGTAAAATGTCCTATGTGATTACGAGTTGCAGTTTGGCTAAATTCTAGTTGAAGCCATGAGTTCCAAGGTACTCACTACTTGAAACCCCAACCACAAAACAATAACAACTGAGCTTACTTTGGTGCTCTTTTCGGTCAAAATGTCCAAATATTTGTTTGGTAAAAGAAGTGATCTTACATGATATATATACTACAAGTAAACGACAGAATTGTATGTATGAAATTTTTCTAAATCAAGAACTAATTAGTACTGAAAATAATTTTGCTTAGTCCAGTTCTGTTGAAGGAGAAAAGAAAATACAAGGGTGATTTAGGACTCACAGGTTAAAAGAAACTAAGTGGTAGAATTTTGTGACTTTGTTGCTTTTAAAAACAGTTTCCGAGCTTGCAGATCAGGTTTTCATATCTTTTTCGAAACTGTCCGTTTTCTTCAAATAGACCATACTGTCAGTTCCAGTAGTTGTGTTGGAGAAGAATAGTCCATCCATATAATAGAAGCGCTATGTCAAAATTTCTAGTTGGCATATCGTCAAGTCGGTGTGTTAAATAATTGATTAACAAAATACACAAAGTCTAATTTCGTATAATTTATCCAAATTCTCTATATATACTCTTAGACAATATATTTTGCCTGACTAGTGCTAAGTTAGATCTTGTGTATTTGAGTAATCTACTAACTACAATAATGAATTGCGACATTATGCAAAAGATTGTACATATATCCCCCTTAAGTAAGTCGGTCAATTACGTGTTATGTTCTAAACTACATCAGAGCTTTTTTAATGGAGTACTAACAGGGTGGTAGATAATCCTTCTTTCTATAACTATGGAGTCGAATCCAAAATCATCATATTTTATCTTTATTTGAAAAGAAGGGGAAAACGTCAGCTTTCCTTGTCAGTATTTCCAAAAAGAATCAGCTTTTTTGCCAAACCAAAAAAATTAAGACTTTATTAATCCTAAGGTATACTAGCCTAATTTATTTGTTCAGGATGTTTCGGGAAAAGTCTGCGAAAACTTAACAAACATAAAATTCTTGTCTATTTAAAACAATGTTGACTTTTCGCAAAGATTTCTGATTTCTATGAACAGTGGCTCTTTCAATGTTAAAAAATAACAAATTCTGAAATGGCCAAAAAGCAAACAGGACTGATTTCAATATCATTTGATATTCATATGTATGCAATAAATGGTTATAAATTTATAGAAAGAGCAACCGAAGTTCAATTAATTAGTGCAAGTTGTCATTCTTTTTCCAAAACGAATTGGATCAATACAATGACAATGAGTGGTTTCCAGTTGTCAAACAGATTTGTGAATGAGTAACTCAATGACCAGAAAATTCTGTTTTGCAAAGACAACAAGTTGTGGATTTTAGAAAGACTGCACCACATCAAAACTATGTGAATAAGTGAACTTCGCGGTTTTTTGACGGGGATGTATTAAGGTTTTCTGAGGAAAACGTAACGGTTTTGTTGATGTACCATAAACTGTGATCTTAACCCATTGCAATTGTTTTGGTCTATGCAGGTATACTTATAGATTTGCTAGAAGAGGTCTTTTATCAATTGTCGCTTCATCACCAAAGGACATCAAGTTAAAAAGATCTTGCTACTGATCTTCACTACCAATTCCCGAGATTTTATTAAGTATTATTTTGTTTGTTATTAGAATGTTTCCCAAACACAACCGTCTACTATTGATACCTTCCTTTCTCAAGGGTATGATTTTACCATGGATGGGTTGATATAATTTAATAATAGGAAACAAATTGTACAATAATGGTTATGTTAAAAAAAAGTGATTATATTCTTCTTAAAGTATTTCGTCGGGAATCCAAGGCTTTTCCTACTTATTTAAATTTGTATTATTAATATTTATTTCCTTATATGGTACTAACGTTTAAATCTTGATCCAAAACGAAAAGTCTTCTCGTAAGAGTAAAGAAGGAAAAAATACAACGAATACAAAAATAGGTCTCAGGTGTAGATTCTGTGACAGTGGTCTTCGACAGCTGAAACTTCCAAGAAATATTTCTCCTTGCTAATGGAAGATTCTTTAGCATGATCATAACTGTGATATTTCAAAATCTCGACAAAAGCCTATTAATGTAAAACAATAAAGGAAAATTAATGTTATAGATCAAAACAATAGAGCAACATTTTATATCATACTCCTACATCAAACAATGACAAATTCACCTACAGAAATATGTTAACTTTCTGGCAGAGAAATTAAATTAACAGTTAGGGTATAAATTAATAAAACACCAGTTTATTGAAAATGATTGAAATTTAATTACTAGCAACACATAACCAACTTGAGAAGTCAAATGTTTCCAACATCACCTAATTGGAATAGGCAAATACATTAAAACAAATAATATTTATAGTTTCCAAGAAAATAGTACATGTTAAGTTCAATATTCTTATTATTAGTGTGTTGTAAACGACGGAAATGCAGACCAACAGTGAGATCTCGCCCACGCTCAGTGCTTGTTTCTTGAAATCATCCAAATTTAACAATCTTTTATGTTTATGTTTGTGTCTTTCAAATAATCTAAATCTAAAAATTTAAATGATATTTATTCGATACAAAACTGTATAAAATATCCTTATTATTATAAATTTCACGTCTGGATGTTAATTTTCGTCTAATTTTTCTTAGATAAATTTATGATATTATTAAACCCTAACTTTCTCACACAACAGTTTACTTTTATCAACTAAAAATGAACATCTGCCGTACACAACACAACTTTCCATATTTAAATTTCAATTATATTTATGTATATAAATATTTCCGTTTAAAATAGGAAGCAATACGTGAACGAATATTATACACCGACCGTACAGATGAAGCCGTATCTATCTCTTCTTCATTCTTTTTTTTTATTTATTTGTGGTGCTGTTAATAATACTACATCATGTATGAGCAAGCGGAAATGGCAATTGAATATTTTATTTATTTAATAAAGTAAAGGTGTTATACACATTTAAATAATAAAATTATTCAGCTGTATGGTTGTTAGAAAAAAGTGAGCATTGTGTATATTTTCTTTGGTCTAAATAAAGACGATTATTTTAATTAGAGTAGATAATTAGTAGAGATTAGGTAAGCCTGTTAAAGATAAGAATGGGGGGGAATTAATCTTTTTATAAGGAACAATAAACAGTAGAACTATTTTTAAAAGAAGGTTAATTTTCTCTAGGGGATGTTTCTGTGGAGTTTTTATTTATTAATTTTTAATTATCATCAGTTTCTTAAGAATTCGTGGCTTTTCCTTTATGGGATTTTAAATTTTTACTTATTCGCAAAAAATGATTCCGTTCTGCTTTTTTCTTCAATTAAACCAATGGTAAGAAAATTTCTCTATTTTTATTCAAATTTGTTTGACACTCTTGATAATTTCTCTTGAAACACGTGACATAATTCCTAACGATGACCTCTAGTGTATTAATCTTGTGCGCGCTAGTGTTAAAAGTGTTTTTCCTGGATTTTCGCCAATTAAACAAGTATTTAAATTAATTCCACATATAAAGCACCTCAGCCGTAAGGTTTGACGTCTTGCAACCAAAAGGGGACGCAAGATCACATTAAGAAATGTATCTTGTGGATGTTGGGACATCTTGTACAGTACAATTTTGTCTTGTATTTAGAAATATGAAAATTACCGGAAACTGCAAGTTTATGCATAATCTCATGTTGAATTTGGTTTCTGTCAATGATACCTTTATATATGTTTTTCCAGAAAAGAATGATAATATATAAAAAAGAATTCAGCAGATTAAGAATTTATATACATCTGTCACTTAGAAACCAATTTCTCGATTCCCCGATTTCTGAAGCGAACCTACTCAATTCGATATCGAGATTTAATATTAAAACTCAATAACACTTGTAAGAAATTTAGTTAAAGTGCAAAGGAGTTTTTTCATGTTTGCAATAGGAACAATGTAGGCTGAAATCTGGCAGGATCTTCTTTCCCCTTTAAATATTTCAAATGTGCTCCCTTCGCAGTGATTTCGTTTAGTGTTTTCCAATTGGTGAGTCACCAAATGATACCAAGTTTGTTGTGAGACTAACAGCATAGGTCACTTGGAAAAAATGGCTGTTAGATTAGGTTGTAAACCAAACTGAATTAACAAAATTATTTTTATAGAAGAAAATCAGGTATTCGTCTGCTGATGACTCTCCAGAATGGCTATTAAATATCGATTATCTTGTCTCGCAGCAAAATTAATTACTTTTGAGATCCCCATGACAGATCAAAAGTCAAAATCTTGAGAAGCACCGATCACGCACGGTAGAGACAGCCCACAGAAACTTCAGACGCTATAATGAGATAACTTAACGACTTTTCAAATGGTGACACTCACAATATTGGTTCTTGATCTACTATTTGCTTATTCTATCGTCCAGACGTTTTAGGTTTTTGCCTCCCACCACGCATGCATTGCTTGTGATTCGGTCCGCGCGGCAGTATGACCTGCCTATTTTGTTGGGTTTGGACTATGCTTATTATCATTTTACTGTGATTGCCCAAAGGCCAAAAAATCCATTATTCCACAAAGCAACACGAATTTCTCCATTTTTTTTCTATTGGCAGCTTCTTTTATTTAGAAATGCGTCTAGGTTCTGTCTTAATTAGTTTAGCTAATATGTCTGGGAAAGCGTGCATGACAGGCCCAGACGGAACTAGGGAAATGCTTCTTCAATATCTTTCAAATTGACTTATATGGTTGTTTCTCCATTTTGTATTCAAAGAATTGTAAAATTGTATGTAAGAACAGAACAAGTCTCTTTGGTCTACTACTCATTCATGTGAATCACCAATCAACATTGCCTAAAAGGTGCAGCGAGCAAACTAACCTGAGGGATTGTTCTAAATAAACATCACCACTAAATTACATTTGCAATGCAATCAAGAATATACATAATATGTAAATAGTAAATCAGGCAGAATGAGAAACAATTAATATTTTAATCCTTGAGATTTGCAAGTTTCTAAATAAGACTTTTTAGAGTTTTTAGATTTTGCCTGAAATTTCTAAATATTCCTGAATGTTTAAGTATAGGTAAGATTTTAAAAATCTTATGTACTAATTTTAAATTTAAATAAAAATTTAAAAATAAATACAACATTATCCGTCTGAAAATATTTTAAATTTTATTTCTAGCTTTGCTTTTGGTCGCATCGTTCAAAACTACAAGTAATCCTCAATACTTCTTAATCCCGTTAAATATGACTTGGCCCACTTTAACTTTCAAAAATGTTCTTTTCAGTTACCTCTATAACAATATAATTTTACCACCCCAATAAAATTTACCAATTAACTGAGCCACTGGGTGCTGGAAGTCATAAATTTTTTTCTCTTCTAAAAGCAAGAAATATAAATTGTGCAGAACTATTATTATCTTTCTCGTAGAATATTTCCTAAACTCTTCCATATTTGGCTGCATTTCAGTTTTCTTTCGACCTACCTCAATATCAACTTTGGAGAGAATTTTGTTAAGCTTTTTCCTCTCATCTGAATTTAATTAACTCAGTTTTTCTTTCCTTTTTTATAAAATTTTAAATTCCTTTTTTTACTTAAGAAGTATTTAAAAAGAATAAAAGGAAGGAAGTATAAATGCAAGAAAAATATTTTAAAGAAAAACTGCGTAAATATAAAAGAAACAGAAAGAAGAAGAAAATATTCTTAACTGCCATTTTTTTCAAGCAGCAACGTGTTTTATAAAAATGCTCCATACAAAATATATAAAAAAAGAGAAAATGAAAGTATAAAGCGTTCGAGATTTAAAGAGAGTCGTGGCGCTAAATGTGAGGAGCACAAAGTAATAAAATTAATCCGAAAACATAAATATTCCATAAAGGGAAGCCACTTCCGCTACGTGCAAATGTGCGAATGGCCTTCGCACATTTCCGTATGCATCGGTCGTCCTTTCCGTCGTAACATCCCCCAACCCCCCACCAAAGCAAGGAATATGCAAATATTTCCGGGAATTTACAAAGTGCGGTCGCGAAAACGTAATAATTAGTTTAATATTTGGGTTCGTGCCGCAAAAGGAGTTAGTAGACTGTTTTTTGTCTGCGTTTGATCTCGTCTAGGATTTTTTTGGCATATCAGTTTTATGAATGCACGTTTCTCTTCATATTGCATTTTTTTTGACATTTGGCGGATAGATTCCGAAGGAGTATCATGTTTTGGTGGTGTTTTTGTTTGTCAAACAATTTTGTTAATTATTTCGAAACGTTATAGTTTTCCGTCCGGATAAATTTGTTTGTTTATAAATTAATGATGGATATGCATATTGTTATTTATAGAGAGTATATGTCTGGCTCTTTTTTGCGAATTATAAATAATAAAAATTTAATGATGTAATTACATGTTAGGGGAACATTAAAATTTGGCTTAATAACACGAAAATAAAATTTTAATTAGACTGAAAGTAAATAAATTTGAGATAACGAGTAATCAAAAATAAATTAAAAAATAATTATATTTACCGGATTTTTAAATTACACAAGTCATACTCACGAATGGAACGTTGGAAAACACAAATTTAAAATCACATTTCGTCAATGTGTTTGTGATTGCGACCCGAGCCCGTATTGACTAAACACTACAATGTTCATGTGTAAAATGTTTTTTGTGTGCTTAAAATCGTAACATGGCGTACCATACGCATTCACCCCTCACCCCGACAGTGCGCGTATTTCTCTTCCGCCCTTACTTATCTCCCCCTTGCCTCCGCGCAAAACAAACCATATCGATTTTGGGAGCACCGTACCTAATATATACCCTGCTTGCAGTAGTTGCTAGGGTATATGCGTTATTCTGCCCTTATCCGACGCGTACGCCACTGCAATCGACCCTTAGCGGGGAGCATGGTGCTCCTCGAGGATAAGTCGTAACTTGTGAGAGCGAAAGCCCTTGATGTATGTTCCTATATATTGCTTACTGCAGCTAAAGGTACAGAACGAAGAAAATGCGTAATAAAAATAAGATGGACGCCATTTTGAAAAGACTTTTTATGGGTCGTAAAACATAAAACTCTCATTTGGGGCTAATCAATGTTAGGGTACTTTTTTTATTGTTATGTTAAGTTAAAAGTGTAAGATATTTACCGCGGAACCCAAGCTGTCGTTTATACCTTTACTGAAATTCACCTTAGAGTCCACTTTTCTAAATCAACCTCTGGGGGGTGCAAAACATAAATGATCCCTTTTTTATTTTTTTCTTATCATCGAATCGCCATGAACGAAAATCGCCGTATGTAGTAAATGGTTTTGCCAGGTGGCGGTTGCATTTACGAAATCAATTTATACCACTTTCCCCAACGGATAAAGTAGAGGAAAAGCGCTTTTCTCATGCATATACGCACATACTACACTCAACAGCAGCGTTCTACTGTTCTATTTCCTTAGTACTACTACTTCGTCTTATTCTTGATACACACATCCCATACACATTATATATTTCGCTATTTAGTAGTGCCTTACTATTACAACACAACAACATAAAACCAAACTTCCATTAGCACGAACACGTCTTTAAAACGATGCCCTAATTACCACTGAAGTTCATTATCCAACAGTCACATATTTGTGATAATGTCTTCGAAAGCATTACCGTTAAACACTGATGAGTACTAATTGTAACAGTAAAACAACAAAGTGATTCTTTTTTCTCGTTTGGCAGATTATAAATGCTCATTCTTAAAATTGAACTTTAGGCTCGAAAAAATTCACCTTTGCTGTTTTCTAGAGAAAACTTAAAAATGATCAAAACCAATTTGATTTAATTGTTATCTCTAATATTCCAAAATCATTTCTTTCACTTTTATAATGCAAAAACTAAATAAAAAACAATCAAAAGATCTTATTAGAAAAAAGTTATCTTGAGAAATAATACTACCATTTTCGGAAAACACAACAAATACATTAAAATGTTAATAGAATTTGCAATAATTAAAGTGGATACATTTAAATGAAATCAACTTTTATTGGCGTAAAGCAAAAACTTTAAAAACAACAAAACAAATATAAATAAATATTCAAGTCAATTTTAAATAATAAAATAACATTAAGGTTATTTAATATGGATCCATTAGTTGTTTGATAAAATCGCATATTTTGCATGATTTGTACAATATAAAAAAGAATTAAGGTAATTATTTTGATATTTTTGTTAAACAAATGCCATTACTAAATGCTTTGATTTTTGTTTATTTTTAATTTTAACCATTATGAGTTTTTTATTGTTTCTGTTGGACCATTTATTGTGGTATAATTAACAATTTTCATTATTACGAAATATTACCGGTTTTCGTTTTACGTACTTCATGATGGTTTTACACTAAATAAATAAAAAATAAAGATATTCATAGCGAAATTATGGAAAATCAAATTATTCTCTTTTGTGTTTCCTTTTAGCTTTATTTTTACGCGAATAAAAAGCTTTTTAGTTTCTTCTTATTTTGCATCAGTTTAATTGAGGGTCTCTTCTATATTGCTTCACTTTATAAATCTTTTATTTTTGGCGATCTCCATTTGCTACTTAAATCAAAAGTGTTTTGGACAATCTGATTATATCAAAGTTTCCATATAACCTACTAGATTAGAGATATTGACCTTATCCATTACATGTTATATTCTACAATACAAGTGTAGTCGAGACACAGTTCATTGGAAAAAACTGCCAAGGTCGTTCGCCGTAAGCGCATTCTTACTATCTTAATTTTTGATGTATTTGTTCTTACATCGAGAAATGGTAACCGTGATACCTAATAATCACTGGCGAATCTTTCATAAAACTAGCAATTAAAACATCCAGTTTCAGACTCCAGCACTGCACAGTTTGTTTCTATTTTCGAGTTTCGTTAGATTTATCAAAAGTTTTCTAGACAAAATGTTCTACATCAGTTCAACTGCAGGAATTGGAAATCAAGAAGAGCAAAAACGAAATTCTTCTTCTTTTTTAAAATTCAGCAGACCTTTACTCTCTTCTATTTTTTCTGGGTTTTATTAGACAACTTTCTTTTTTATTTCATGCAGATTTATCCACCGTTAGTCACCGGCGTTAATTGCAGTTTTTGCATATGGTAGATGATTTTCGATCTGATAATACTCTTCCCATTTCCGTTTACATTTTTGCTTCTTACTGTTTCATACTTATTTCCTTCATCTCAGCATGCCCCAAACTTATTTTTGAGAGTGCATCTTAGTATCTCTTAGAACGAATTTATAATGCAACAGACAACTTTAACAGCTGTATTTTACTACTCTGAACATAAATTCACTATCAGATGTGGAAACATCATTGGTGGAACTTGAGATTTGTTTGCTATACTTACAAGGGAAGTTCACAAATATTGGGTTCTGCTTTTGAAATAGGAAGCTATAGTTAAAAAAGTATTGCTTTGATCATCTTGACTTAGAATAACCCATCAAAGATCGAGAGGTTCCACTAATCGATAAAATGACTTTTGATTGATTATATCCAAGTCAAAAGACTTTTGAATGAAGGAACAAATGAACAATCAATCAGCTTTATGGTGGATTCTCATTCCAAAAAGATAATCATTATATTTGAATTAATGGTATTCTGATACCATCCACATTTGTTAGATCATGAACAGTCCCTGTCTAGCATTTCCCAAGTATACTTATAGGTTTCTTGGATTTTGGAGCGTTCTAACTTGTTGCAATGTTTTAAATTCTTGTAGATCTTCAAGCTTCTTGTAGATTTCTAGTTTTTCGCAGACCTTGGCAAGTTTTTTTGTTCACACAATTGGCCATGTCCCCCCCCTCAATTATCAAGATCTAAAAATGCCTCCTTTAGCCTGATGTGCAAAATAAACTTTGAAACCTTATCTATCTAATTTTTATTAGAAACTCTACATCGATATGTAACTAATTCATCACAAAACAGTGAAATAAGCTCTCAGCAAACTTTTACGTCTATACAGTATTTGGAGCTCAAGCACTGCTTGACAATATACGCCAATCTAAATTTTCCAAAACGAGCTTCTCGTAAACTAGGCGATTTATTACAGCATGATTAAAGAAGAATCAGACTGCGAGACGACTTTACTTTCTCTTTTTGAACTCCAAAGATTTAAGTAATGATTTATTCTGGAGCTAAAGCAGAATAACAGAAAAATACGTGTTTTGGTGTTTTAGATTTAAGTACAACAAAAATATGTGCGGCCTCACGTTTTTCAACACAGTAGCAGGTTCAACATGAACATATGTGAGACATGGACAAATACCAAAAACAAATATCAGTAAATAAGTTACAGTTGCAGAAATGAAATTTCTATAAAATATACAACACTACACACTAGTAGAAGTATAGATATCAGACAAGAGTTAAATGTCCAAACTTTAACTGATAGAATTAGAGAAGATGGTGGGATCATTTATTAACAATGCCAGCTGCAGCAATGAGAAAAGAAAAGGACCAAGAGTCAAAGAGATATCAAAACAGGTTTCGGTCCTTCTAAATGAAGAAGAAAAAGAAGATTTTTAGCTTTACTAGGATGGAATTTTCTATATCTGAAATTTAGTAATTCAAAACTATGAAGTTGCTTATGCCCTATAGAACCAAATGTGAGAAAATGAAGAAAATAAAAAGAAAAGTATCGTGTTAAACAGTTTAGCACTATTTATGATTAGCAGCCTGTGCTAGTTTTCATTTTGTACATTTCTGAAAATAGAAGAGAGCAAAAGAGTATGCAATGAGTGGAGGGTCAGGATTTTCCTGAACTTAGCCACTCTTTACCGTCTCTTCGTCTTATCTCATTTTTGCGTTTAGACATATTAATTTCTCCAACCTTCACTAATGTTTCCCATAAAAGCTCTCGCTTTAGCCGGACAGACTGTATAGTCTGCTGCTCGACAACAAAGATAGCACCGAGAAGTTAAAAGTTTCTAAAAGTTTTCAGGGCCCTAAACACATATTTTGTTGTCCATAGGTAAAGGCGGGTGCGCCCATTGTTGGCAAAAAATAAAGAGCAAGTGAAAACGACGTTGAAATTGCTTGGCGATGTAAAGGCCTGATGATGAAACAGTTGGTAGTGAAGAAATATCTCATTCAGTACTCAGTATAGTATCAAATATGGGTGCCCTTATAGAGCTTTTTATGAAAAATTATACTAAACTCTAGAGCTTCGGCAAGCAACAAGATCATAACTTAATTCCGTGGTTGTATCACCGTTAAGTAAATCATTTTGCATTCATATGATCTTGTAAAGATTTTTCTACAATAAACAGACTATACGATTATAAGTTTTCAAGTACGACCTTTTCATGGCATCTGCCAAGATTGTGACGTCTACATGAAATACACATTTTAAGAGCTGAGACTGGTAGTTCGATATAGGATTTTACCTATAGCAAAGCACTTTTATTTGAAAAATAGTTTTAAATTTCTTGAATTCTTTGCGCAAAAACACATCTACGTAGATAAGAGTTAAAATCAAAGTCTCCAAATCCTTCAGGTCTGAATTTTGTCCACTAAAGCTAATAAGAGACACAACCTATGCCATTCCAAGGTAGGTACAATTTCATGGAATCTATGAGAATACGAGACTGGCGTATAATTTCTAAGAGCTGAGTTTGATGTAGGAGACTAACTAGCTATAAATCTAAAAGTAAGCAGAATCATATTGTTACTTTAGGGAAACCCCAAGGAGTTTGATTCGAGAACATAATAGCTCCTGTCGGAGTTTCCTTTTCAGTAGGGTCCAAAGTGGAACGATCCTCACAACTAAAGCTTCATTCACAATACCTAAATTAGTAATTAGAATTAGTAATTACACTTA
This sequence comes from Ignelater luminosus, assembly GCA_011009095.1. NCBI lineage: Eukaryota > Metazoa > Arthropoda > Insecta > Coleoptera > Elateridae > Ignelater > Ignelater luminosus. The sequence goes on along the minus strand of VTPC01000439.1, from coordinate 136,323 downwards.
GCCGAAGAACCTTGTAAGTTTTCCTAGCAATGTAATCATTCAGAATCAAACCAATTAGTAATTATACTTAGTACTTAACGTAAAAGCTTGCAAGGTCCCAGGTTTTTGTTAATTTACGTACTAATTGAAATTTCTGACATGCGCATTTTTGTAATTTCTTGCTTTCTTGTTTGTATGGCGCGATGTTGCACGTGTCGCTCGTTTAGTCGTTTATAACTTTTACAATCCGATAGCGTTCAGGTGTTAAAAAAAAAGTGATTTTCGAGTGTTTTAAATTTTTTATGTATAACCGTGAGATATATCTTATAAATCGCACCCACTGGGATAACGTAATGTTTGAGACTTCCGCGGGCGTGCGATAACATTTAGATTACCGCACGCATGCGATAATTTGTTTACTGTTGGCACTGTTGCTAAGTACGTTGCTATCATTTTGAACAATGAGATTCAGCTGCTGCTTTGAATTAATGTTCACAAAATCTTGATCGAAAGTAGTTAGTCCATGATGGAAAGCAGCAAAAATGATTCTATTTGTAAAAAACTCAACGGTTGCACTATCACGGCAAAAAAAACCGGGGCACACTTGTCTGACGATACGTCCGTTCTAACAAAATTTCTCTTTTGCATCAGGCTTTAAGGCGGATTGTCAGTTCAATGAATAAGGTACTTACCTTAATCTCTTGTAGTAGCTCGTAAATACCAGCAACAAAAGAAAACATTTTGTAAATAAAGTATTTACCTAATTGACTTATAGCTTGAAAAATGGTTTTTGTTAGATTGTAAATATTTTGGCAGTAAAAGACAACATTAACTAAATAGCATCACTATACAGATTTTAGAATTATATAATCATAAACAATTTCAAATTTTTTTAATGTTTGTGATTTATAACACCAAATATCCTATTATGATAAACAAAATATCAGACAAAGAATTATTAACTAGTATCTTGTAGCAAAAGTGGGGGTCGTTTACAGTATTATTATTACATTTAAAAAACTGAATATTTTAGAAAAAGGGAGTTTATTTGTTTCCGAATTACAAG
>VTPC01000439.1:71417-130278 GCA_011009095.1 Ignelater luminosus | reverse complement strand
GCTTGAAGCGGCTTGACATATGTAACTTACTGGAAGCTAGCTTAACATATAAGCTTATTTAAAGCTTGCTGCAAGCTTGTCATGTGGTTACTAGGAAGCTTGATATAAGTTTTCAGGCTTGTCAAGGCAACCTTATATCAAGCTTTGTCGTAGCAAGTTTACTTCAAGCTTGTTTCAGACTATTTTTGCTATCTGGGTTAGGTTAAAGTCAGCTGCGAGAGGATTGTGGTCAGACCTTGCATCAGCACCAGAGTAGATTTTCACGGATTTTGTGTTATTTCTATATCTTTCATTAACGAGTATGAAGTTAATCTGGTTTCTGATAATGTTGTAACGAAGTTATTTTGACTTTAATAAATTAAAAGACTATTTATAGAAGAATTATAATTTATTTGTAGATTTATCCGTACATTGTACACACCGGCGTGTTTATCCGGCTTTCCCAGGTGGTGCCGCATGATAACGCCGGCGAATATTTGTTATGTTATAATTCAAATATTAACATTTAAGTTATAAAGCGAATTATAAATTGAATTTCCGTATAAGTATTAGAGACCGCTAATACTTATTTTAGTTTATGAAGTTGTAAGAGAAATTGTTTAATTTAGAATTAACTGTTCACCGACCGAATTATAAATTGTAATTATACTATTTTGAATCGCTTCATTAGCGAAGCGAACCGAGCATTTATCCCCCCGATTAGGCCGTTTTGCCCATGCTAGGGCATCCCCACTACAAGCGTGGGGGGACCGAGCGGGTATAAATGCAAACGCCCGACCGCAGTAAGGGAGTTCCGTTCCAGAATTCGAGTTCCGAGCTGCAGAAGTCCCTGCTCGGGCGCCAAAATTATGTGACGCTTTCTTTCCGATGTTCGGTCGGTCGGTGCTCGGGCGCCAGATTTTGTAAGGGGGTTACTCCCCCACCTCGCCCTTGGTGCGGTCGGGCGAGGGCTCGCCGGGTCTCCATCGTAGCTCCCCGGTGAGCCCTCGCCCGACCGCACCAAGGGCGAAGTGGGAGAGTAAACCCCCTTACAAAATCTGGCGCCCGAGCACCGACCGACCGAGCATCGGAAAGAAAGCGTCACAATGTGTTTTGAGGTGTGTTTGGGAGAAGTGTACAGCCTCTTTTTTGGTAGTTTAAACCATGTATTTGTTATTATGAAATTATTTTGTTGACAATATTCTATCAGTCTATCTCCACGTTCATTTCTTACTCCCAATTCATAGTCGCCAACATACTCGTACTTATCAACTCTCCCTTCACCTACTTTAGCAATTCAGTCACCCTGAACCACAGTAACATCCTGTTTTTTTGTTGTTCGGAGAACTGTATTAAGGTCAGTATAAAAATCCTCGATTTCTTTCTCTGAACTATCGGTCGTAGGGGCTTAGTCTTTAATTAATTTATTTACAAAATATGTGACCGCAGAAAAAATTCCGTATGCATCGCCCAGAAAATGTTTCATTGGACATTTTGTTATATTTAATAAATAAAAAAACGTTAACCAAAAACCAATTTTATGTAAGCTGAAGAAATATATGATATTCTTGGGCATATTTCCGAATTTGCCTCGACTAATATTAAATTTTTCCAAAAATAGAGCAGGTGTTTTCTCCTTTTGCAATATTCGATCATCTTTACAGTTCTTTTTTATTAATTTCTTTTTTAGTTTTGGAAGTCTAGATTATTCCTTGACAAAATCGAAAAAATACGAGTTACACCTAAGTGTTTTCATCATTTCGATAATATTTTTACCGGAATGACCATTACCGAAATGATAAATAGTACAATACAGCAGCAAACCCACCTTTTCATGCTAACCCATTGGACAAATATTTGAGGTTAAGTCCGTTACTATCAAACGTCTGGCATGCAACAACTGTTCTAGACAATTATTTATATTGTACTAAAAATATGCGTATTACTGATATGATATCCAATTAAACTACGCTTGCTTTTTCTAATATGTTTCCAAAAATAGTTAAAAATGCTTTAAAATCAATTAAAACTTACCTTTGATTTCACTGCGTTGCCGCCGGAAAACACTGACCAAGTTTCATACAGACTGAAGCGCTGTTTGAAAAGATACGGGGCGTATTTAAAAATTACCGAAATGACGTTGCATTTCAGGGACAAGCACAAATAATTGCATGGAAAGTTTTCCTAACATTCTACGGTTTTCTTAGGACTTCCTTTAAAAAAATTAAACCTTTTAACAATAATCTTGTCCCAAATTTAAAAAACCTAGAAATTATTTAAAATATCGGAAGCAAACCAATACAATTTGTGTACTGTAGATAGGAACAATTACCGAACTGACGAATTTCATAGTTTCACACTTAATTGTACAAGTTTTTTGTTTTGTTTTTGAATGTAAAGCAATAAACAAAATTTTCAGTGATACACAAGTCTAAATTTTCAAATAAAACATGTTACAAGCAAATTGGTTTATATTTTTGACCATCCACGTATCGTTCTGTAACCTGCAAATACCATTTTCCTGCCTTGTAACGTATATAAAGTTATTAAAGATCAAACTGGTCAAAAAGTCGAGCGTAAAGCATAATAAATCGTACAGCTACAAAAATCAATTTGTAACCCAAAAATATGGTCTCTTCTGCTGCGAAACCATTTTTACAACCTCTATGAATCTTAAGCCTACTTTCACCATTGTAAATGTATAAAGTAAATGTATAACAGACATTTACTTTCCGACTTTTTAGACCTGTAAGACTATCGAAAGTTCAACCAAATTTTTAGAAATATACCTTCCCGTTATTTTTAAGACTGTAACATACACAACAAATTAAAATGTCTAGTTAATTATATATTTGCAGTAGCATTCATTCAACACTTACACAACATGTTGATAATATTAACCACTCTGTGTTTAATTTCTTAATCAAATCTAAATACTTTTACGTACTTTTTCCTTCTTTACTTCTATCTTTTCTTTCTTTCTTTTTCTTTTTCTACCATTAATTCAGTAACATTTAACAGGATTTATTTTAGGCATTATAGTTTTCAGAGATTCCATTAAAAATACCATGCAAATAACTAGACAATACAAGAGGTAATAATGTAGACGAAAGATTATCCGAGTTTAACTTTCTGTGAATGCCAAAAACAGTTTTAAGAAGGATAAAAGCGTTTACGTTAAGATAACGGAAACGTTAAAAAGGGTTGTGATACATAGTAAAAAACCATTCTCGTTACTCTTTTCATATTATTCTTATTCGTTTCGGTAATTATATACTTGACATTTCCTGTTTTTAAGACGAAAAAGGTTTAAAGGCGGTAAGAAAGAAAAATAATCGTTTAAACTACGTCTAACAGTACCTGACATATGCCATTATTTAGCTAAAATAGTTTCATACACTAAATTATATATGGTAAGTCTTAAAACCATCGATTGCTATTGTTCATGATCCCAAGATGGTAAAAATTTCTATCCTAGAATCTGAAGCAGGTATACTACCTGCACACAATGTTGTTGTATTTTATATTGTTTGTTAAAATAATGTTTAAGCAAAGAGTAGGTAACTGTTAAAGAGGAGACAGTAAGACAAGAAACCCACATTTAAAGTGAAAAAGAAACCACTTACGTTCCTTCTCGCGAGTTGACACGACTAATACCTGATTTATTGTCTACTATTCGGACATTTGAACGGCGCACGTATTTAAGTATTTAAAACCGCAACTTAAGTGTGCACCCTATACTTAAGCCTGTACTACCTCTAAGTGGTAAGCAAAGGTTCAACTAGTGGAGTAGTAGCGTTGCCGTACTATCACACCAGCTATGATTACAGCTGCTTGCACAAGTGAAGTGCTACGAAGATTTGAGGCTTCGAAAATCGTCTGAAATAATTTTTTGTACTTTTAGTTATTTCAGTGTTATACTCTTAGTTTTGTTAAACTGAGATATGTTTAATATTTACATAATAAAAATAGATTAAAACATCCAATAACTTTTAATCTCTTTGCTGTAGATATGAATTTGAATTTGGCGCCATACTTATACGCCAAGTTAATAGAACGATAGTTTCAACGTCATAGAAATTTAAACGCAGAGAACAAAGGATTTTATGGCAGTGTCTCCTCTTTAATAATTACCTACTCTTTGGTTTAAGTTTGCTAATTCCTTTTTGCACAATTACACAGCTCCAAGAAATTATCATAGCACTACTTCCATAATTTCTCATTGTTAGTAAGTTGTATTAAGAAAAATTATTTTATAATCATTCACTTTTATCAAGGTCCTCCATTAATTTCATTATCACTTTGGTAAGATCACCTAAATGAAGATTCTTATATTCTGACGCCGATTCTTCTAGTAACTTCTTAATTTCGTGCCTGATAATTTAATTAAATCGGAGTTTTAGAGAATGCAAACTATTTTTGAAAACTTGCTGGGTAGGTTAAATAATGAATTTCAACCAGCTTTCCATGAAACTAAAGATATGAAAAATACATTTTGGGAAATTTATTACAAAACCATTTGTGGGCAAATAAAATGTCCATCATCCGCTTCTAAGTATGCATTGATGCAATCTATTTCCGAAATTCAGTACAAAGCATGGAAGTAAATAGGTACTCGTTATCATTACTCAAGTTTACCTCTTGGTGAATCACGTCTTGGAGCTCTTAAATTGTTTGAGGGCGTGTCTGGTAAACTCTTGACCTCATAAAACTAAAAAAACTGGAGCTGTTAAATCGGAAGATCATGCCGACCATGCTATATCTCCAAATCTTGAAACTAGACGGTAAGGAAATTTGGAATGCGCAACATGATGAGTCAGCTTTTTAATATACGTGGAGACATTTGGGATTAAGTGCTTTAAAGTTCAATTTTTGAATATAGACTCGTTTAGGATTAAGTACTTTAGTGTACAGTTCTAGTTAAGAAATGACCGTTGTCCGTAGTAGAAGTACGGGACTCTGCACACTGCATCACGGTTAGAAAGATTAGAAATTCGAAAGTGAATTATTTGAAATATGTTTTATTAGTAATGTAGCATTATTACAAGAGTTATTGTCTTTTCCGATCGTCTATCATTCTTTTTTAAATGTGTATGACGCAGAACCATAAGTTAGAAAAGTAGATTTCAGAGAATTAAATTATCTTTATGTTAAAGGATTTGAACCGTGGTGGGTTAACACTTGGCAGGCAGGTAACCGTTTTATAATACTATTATCTGCATCGTTTATCTTTCTAAGCATAAATGAATTGGAAAAGGATGCATACAGTAACACAACTAACGAGTATACGCTTATGGATGGCATAATCTAGAAAGCATGGGCTAAAGGGAAATAGAAGATTTAAAGTTCTGGTGGACTTGTGCAGTCAGGATAATCCAAAACGGGTCTAAATTCAAAAATTGGACTATAGTGTGGTACAGTTCAGATAAAAATGAAAATCGTTTCTGTAGAAGTTAAGAGACTCCTACACATTGCTCCACGGTCAAGAAAACTAAAGTTAGAAAATTAAAAATGAATTTTAAGACATAAAATTATTGCTGAATGTAAAAAAAATAGATGTGGACATAAATAATTATATATTGGGAAACTTTAAAAATTAAAATAAGTTACTTTTGGCGTAGCTACTGAGCGAGTTTGTATGCATTTCCCATACCTTGGTGGGTTAACACTCGGCGGGCAGGTAGTCGCTTTATGCTTATGTACTACGTTCACCTATCTGCCATTCCTCCTTGTAAACATAGATGAATAGGAAAGAGGTGCATGCTGCAACACATGAAGCAAATGGGTATACGCTTTGACTGCCATAATAAAGAAAGCATGTGTTAAATAGAAATAGAAGATTTGTAGTTTTGATGGACTTTATGGCCGGTTTCTGAAAACAATTTATCTAACCGATAAAGTTGTGCGTTCTATAAATCGCCAAAAATTGTTTCTCAAACGCTATGTATTATTTATAGGACCGATATCTGCTTCACAAGTTGGTGCGATAAGTTATGTAGCATCGACGCATTCTATAGCACTTAAGGTTTCACTTTTGAAAAATATTTAAATATCAAGTGTTTTTCGAATTCCGTAAAATTACGGCTTCTATTTTTAACAATTTTGGTATCTTCTATGTTACTACAGAACAAACCTTTACATTACAATGTTCAAACTGTTCTGTTTCTTTTATAATAAATATGGAATTTTACCACTTTGGCTTAACAGTAAACCCTGTAAACCTATCAACCATATAATGCAAAACACATGTTGAATTGTTAGAAGACTTCTTGTTAATATTTTTTGGTGCCAAGACATGTTTGAATGTTTAGAAGATTTCCCGCCGAATTCTACGATGCGAGGTTTGTCGCAAGTGCAGTAGCCACCTATCGGCTTTCTTCGTAACTACTGATACATATGAAGCAGATAAATTACAGTACAATATTTTGAGAAACATTTAAGGAAGTTTATCAGTTCCAAAAAGTTATGCATCCAATAATTGTATTACTATTACTACACTAACCTTTTATAGGGCAAAACAGCTGTTATTAAAATGTGTAACTATAGACTGTATGATATAATCGGCACGATAAAATATCATATACTCGTAGGTATGTGATATTCTCGATTTTCATAAACAGGTTACTGTTGAGATATACATATAAATATACTACATAGTTTCATAGGCGGTTGGGTAAAAACAGCATTTCTTGATAAAAAGTGCAAAGACTTGTTGATTAGCAGATCGTGGTACATGAAGTTTTCAATATCAGCGTACATCTACATCACTTTTTAACATGCGTCACATCAATCATTTTTCCATAGGAACTCTTTAACCCTGTTGCAGTTACAATGGACACAGTAGTCACAAAATTAGAAGGCAAAACGTCTTCTTACTTTGTATTTGTATTACTACATACAGCGTTTCACCAAATGGATCTGACTGTACTATTTTTAAGAAATATTTTCTATTTTTATCACTCGTTTGGATACTTAAGTTAATTAATATAATAAATGGAGCAAATACCCTTTATGGGTCCATGGATAAAGAAAGATAAATAAAAGCGACTGTCTATCCCACACAATTTCAATAATTTGGCTACCGGTTTCGTTGCCAATTCGGCAATATCATCTGGTCCATAACGGAAAAAATGTACAAGATGTATTTGCTTTTGTAAGTATTCATACCTTCGTTCTTTCTGCGGTTTTATATCTTGGTAGTCAAATTATTAAAGTTGCATGGGATAGGCAGTCACTTTTGTTTATTTTACTTCAATTATGAATTATAATGATTGTTTTGATTCTCCAATCGATGCACACATGCGCAGCTAATTATTATCGGCAAATAATTTGCATAGCAGACCTTCTGTTATTTACTATAAATTAAAAAGTATAAACAAGTGTAACTAACAGAGAGTTGAAGCAGTAAAAAATGAAAACCAATGGGATGTAAATGGAACGACGAAAAATGCCAGCCTGGAATTAAGAGCGTGCCTTCATTTGCAGACAGCATAATGTACACCTACAGATCTCACATGCGTTTTGCACTGAAGTTTAAATTGACTAGTTTGCTGAACGATAACTATAACAAGGCGTCCCAGAATTTTGTTTACAGGCGATATCTCGATTGATAGATAGATAGATTTGAAGAGATAGAGGATTGTTGCAGAGAAACAATGTTTACAGTAATAAGGGAGCTTGCTAATGCATACCTTTCGACATTACTACATGCTGGACCAAGAGTAACAAAACTAATTTTTTTTCAAATGGCACACCCTGTATGTTCTTTAATATTTAGATTTCCCTTATTTTCCTCTTTGTAACGGTGTGCGTTTTATTTACGTTGCGACGTTGCCAGATTATTCAAGTTTTTTTAAAATTTAGTGTCACGCAATACTTGAGTGCAATGTTTTCTCATGGATGGATTGGCAAAAGGGGTTCCATTCGTTGGCCAGCCCTTTCGCCTGACTTGACCCCATTAGATTTTTTTCTAAGGAGTTATTTAAAGCACTGTTTACCAAAGGCGTCCCAGCAATTTAGAAGACCTCAGGAGTCGTATTCGTGAGGCCTGCCGTACTATCACACCAGCTATGACTACAGCTGCTTGCACAAGTGAAGTGCTACGAAGATTTGAGGCTTCGAAAATCGTCTGAAATAATTTTTTGTACTTTTAGTTATTTCAGTGTTATACTCTTAGTTTTGTTAAACTGAGATATGTTTAATATTTACATAATAAAAATAGATTAAAACATCCAATAACTTTTAACAGAAAGGTTTGTTAGAAATAAGAAAAACTTGAATAATTTGGCAACACCGCAACGCAAGTAAGTAAACCACACATCGCTTCGTTACAAAGAGAAAACTAAAGAAAGCCAAAATATCGACGAATATACAGGGTGTGCCATTTGAAAAAAATTGTTTAGTTTTGTTACGAGATATCGTCTGTAAACGAAATTCTGGGACACCTTGTTATAGTGGGAGGGTTATGTCACTTCCGCTTTATCTATGATGCTTTGCCGCGTATTACCTAGTAACAAAACGAACACCGTTCATTTATTTCTGCCTCTCCACGTTCTTTCATATGAAGGGTGCAGGGGAAAAAGGGGAAGAATCAGTAAAAATGTAAAATTGAGATATTCATGCCATTTTGTAGCTAAAGATGAAGCACATTTGATGTATAATTTTGGTGGTTAAAAAAGCAGATGGCCAGGAGTTGTAAGCATATAACATTTTGCTATACTCATACAGGCTAAGAAAAGGGAATGTTAACGCAAACCACTGAAAAAAAGAGGAGATTCGATGTTAGGTTAGATTCATGTTGCAGTATACGCGTGTATTTTTGAAATTGTAGTTACTGTGTTGTGTTTGAATTTATTATGATAATGAATAGCGATTAAGAATGTGAAGGAGAAAACAGCTGTGACTACTTACAAGCTAAAGGTAAAAAGAAAGAAAAAAGTTAGGTAGATTAACTGAGATGAACAAGAAACCTAACCTTCAAAGTCATGCCACTGGAGATGATTGCAAGTGTATAAGATTGAATTGCTTCTAAAATGTCCCGGAAACTGCCAGAAACAAAATTGTACAACATTTTAATTAACTGCAGATGACTGACGAGCAGGATAATTATTTATGTGGGTTGATCACTGTTTGTCCTGCACAGCAGCTCAAACCAAGTGTAGATGAAGAAAATGCTGAGTTTAATGAGAGCTGTTATTCCTATAAAGTAAGATTTACTATTAACGAAGAAATTCAAGAGGTTCCCGTGTGTTACAAAACTTTTAGTGCTTTACATGGAATCAAGAAAAAAAAAACTTGAAATTTTGCAAAGATCTCTCAAGTTCAGCGGTCGGCACAACAATCGACGCTTAAAACTTTCACCTGACGTAAAAGAATGTATTGAGAATCATATAAAATCGTTAAAAGGCCGTCAAGATTATTACAGTCTAAAAGACTTATCAAAAATTGACTTACAGGAGGAACTAAACGTCAAAAAGAAGCATGACATGTACTTGGAGAAATTTCCAGAATTCCAAACTTTTTGCGAAACTTACAGGACAATATTTTCATCAGATTTTAATATATCTTTCGGCTATCCACGCTATAGATGTATCGTTCGTGACCGAATCGGTTCAGTGAATCGGCTCCGAGCAGTGAACGTAACGAACCGGTTCCGAAAACTCACACAAATCGGCTCACTGCTCTTTTAGCTCTCGCCAAGTTTACATAAAGGTTTTGTGGTTTTGAGAAAACTTCTAAAATGATTTTGAAATTCATATCACTTTATTATAACTTTTTGTTGTTTTTATAACAATTCTGTTTATAGTTAACTGCAGTCATTACACTAAATAATTTTTTAATGAGTTTTTTTATTTAAAAAAAGTAAACCGTGGATCCACCACTCTTCTCTACATTTCAATAAAAAATAGTAAGATAAAAATAATTAAAATAGAGCAGTGTGCAAATAAAGTCTAAAGAGCGGAAATAGACCGTCGGATAAAAATGCTCTACTGCTTTATTTCGTTCTCTGGTTCGCTGAATGACGAAAGCCATTCTGAACCGATGAACGACTGAGCCGGTTAACTGAATCGGTTCAACAAGCACATATGAGCCGATCCGCCCATCTCTAATCCACGCACAGATACTTGCATAAACAACATATCATCAATGGCCGATAGTACCACACGAAAACAACTGCATTGGATAATGGATAAACTATTGGAGGAAAGAGGAGTGATGAAGTATGTTCCATGTTACATCATTTTGTCTATAATTTTCTGGATTGTAGCGTCAAACATTTGGAAATATTTTGTGACTCTTGTGACAGACAAAATAAAATTTATACAGTTTTCCGCTACTTTCATCATCTTGTCCATGCACAAAAAAGATTTTATTCTATCTTTGCCCATAAAATGCCACTCATGCATGGAGTGCACACGGAAGGGATGTATAGTATTCCCTAGCAGATGCATCACTATTAAAGATTGCAGATTGTTGTATTTCTCTGTAGAAATGGGCAGTAGTTTTATAAAAAAAAAGATATTAAAGAAATTACAGAATTTTGGAAGTAGTAAGTGGATACCTTGGTACAAAGAACTCGGCAATTCAAATTCATTGTCAAGCAGGTTTCTTCCCGGATTTTTTTAATTTTTAAGACGTACCACAACTGTGGATTCCCATATTCCGTGATATGTACATATATGAGTTACGTATGGGATGGTATCAAAACAGATATTTTGCTTTGTATAGCTGAGTAAAGTAATTGGTCCAGTTTCTAAAGAAATATTGGGTAACTTGAACAATATCAAAATGGATTCGGTTTTGATCTATCTGATTTAATCCCATTCACTAAAAAGTTCCATACGAGTTTTTTGATTTGTAAGACCGAAGTCTTTACAGCCGAAAAGACGAGAAAAGCACGCTATACAATCTTGGAACGCTTAAATTATTGACAATCCCCCTTTTTCCCTGCACCTTTTGTATATATTTTACGTTCTGGGATTCCCCTGTATTATACGATTACCTAACCTAGCTTTATATAACTTCAAACAAATGAAGTCACAAAGCGTCTTCTGGAACGTTTTTTATGTAATGATTTGCGCTTCTTTTTAATCATTATGAGAATGACGGGACCATTTCGTTCAAATTTAGTGCTATTTTGTCGATTTTGACGAACCTTGAAACGAAGATGTTCTGAACTAGCTCTATATAACCTTAAACCAGTGAAGTCATCCTTAATCCTAATGGATCTTATCATAGTATAACGGGAGCGTTTCACTTAGATTTTGTGCTATTCCGCTAATTCGGTGTTATGACCTTGACAAAAGGAAGTCCTAACCTAGTATCTAATTACAAGTCATAAAGAACCTCAACGCGCTCCTCACCGTTTTGCGATTCCTGTGCACTCCTTTTTTAATCGTCTTAATGAACCCTATCATAGGATAATGGTACTGCTTTGATTAAGTTATATGCTATTTTCCTATATTTAGGATTATGATTTGAGCTAGGACGTTTTAGGTCGGAATTCAAGAATCAGCTCCCTCCAACAATGAAGCGTGCGGGTAGGTGGGTCAAACCGCCGCGCGGACCGAATCACAAGCAATACATGCGTTGCAATAGCTGCGTGTGGGAGACTGGTAGGAGTCAAAAACCTAAAACGTCCTAGGCTTAGTTATGATATTGAAAGGAGGATGTACTAACCTAGCTTTGTATAATCTTAAATCAGTAAAGCCATAAAGAGTCTTAAGTTTTGCTGTATTTGATGCTATGACCTTGAACAGAGGATGTCCTAACCTAGTTCTATATATAACCTTCAATCAGAAGCCACAAAGCATCCTCCAGGCTCCTCCTTGCTATTTCGCGTATTCATTTTACGCGCTTCGCCCTCCCTTTTTTTCTTTTCAGAGCGAATTCTTACCGCGAATTAAATCTGCACAGCAGATCTTGAAAGGGGCGAATTAATTTCTGTTGTACTGGCGCTAATTGTAGATTTGTCGTAAAAATATCACTGATAAATAAACGCACGATAATTTCATTCGAGTAAAAACAAACATCATTTACGATTTAAACAATGTACTTTTACAAAACTTAAGTTTGCACTGAAATAATATTGCGCGGTAAGAAACGGCCACAGGCGGCCATGCATAGGGCTTTACCTTCTGCGGTAATGACCTTCAATATCTTAAAATACAAGCTCGACCAACCTCAGAAAAGCCCTGAGTGGGCGTGCACGGGGGAGCCACATGTTGACCAAGTACACTCACATCCAAAAATCTTTCGGCGGGAAATTTAAATAAAACTAAATATCACCAATAAACATGTAATAGATATAAGACAACTTTTGTCAGTTAGTGTACTCGAGTAAAATTACGCTCCTGATTGGTGGACGTTGTTTGTTATTTAAATTAGTATATTTTTCGGGGCTTTTCTGAGGTTGGTCGCGCTGGATGAGATAAGATAGTATTAAAAATTAGAAAACAAGCAAAAATGATTTTCAGAACAGCAAAACTAAAAGAAAATCAGAAGAACACAAAAGGCTTCAGAAGAGTTAATAGAAACTACAAAGAAAAAGAATTTGCTATTTACTAGTTCTAATGTAAAAATAATAGATAGAAAGTGAAACTTACAATTAATGCAACAGTAATTTTAGAACTGCATATACCTAGGAGTTGACAGTGCCGTGCTCTATTACTAAGCAAACATTGATTGTTAACTGTAATAATGAAATTTATAATAAACTATTTGTTTCTAATACCGTGATAAATGTTGTTTTAATTAGTAACAAAAGTTATTACCTAATCGTTTCGTCAAACAATTTACTAAAATGATTTAAATATTTTAAACTTGCATAAGTTTCCAAATCACCATTAGTATAAATTGTCACGAGGCTATAATTACCAATGAGATTTATTAATACGTAGTACATATTATACCTTGATGTAATATGTAATTATACTACCTACTAATCTAACATTTTTTTCTGTGATTGATTATTAGCTTATGATTTAATAATTTATAATCATTTTCTAAGGAATTAGAAATTAGCAGATTAATATTTAGCAAATTCCAGAAGTTTTCTGCAGAATAGGAACAAAGAGATCAGAATGTCTTTTGTAGTAGTCTGAGATTTCACGACAATTACATAAATCTTACAATCCTCACTAATTTTTGGTTTGATACTTTCATGGAAAATTTTATCCAGCAGAGCTATTTCTCTTTATGAAGATACATAAGTATCTGAAGCCTAGAAACTCACTGCCGAATTTATTAAATTGGTTTATCTTCAGTCTTTATTACTATTACTTATGCTGTAATCTTCACTGGTGGAATTTTTTGTTTTTTTTTACAGAAAAGATATTGATAACTAATGGTCTGGTATCATAAGTGTTTCGGAGCTAATATGAAAAAGTGCAGAACACCTTGTAATTATAGTGCGGGAAACACGAGCAAGAGTCACTAGTAGCGATGACTAGTGGTTCAGTGCGCTATGGTCGCTTGTTTATAACGGACACAAAGATAAAAGTGCAATTCCTTATAGGCACTGGTGCGTCGTTATGTGTTTATCCGTGTACTTTCGTGAAAAACCGTGTGTGCAAGTTGAAATATGACCTCTTGGTCGCAAACAATACTCCGATAGCCACTTACGGAAACATAGTGCTTAAATTCAAGTTCAATTTACAGCGTGATTTCACGTGGTCTTTCATGCTTGCCGACGTATCAAAACCAATAACCGGTGCTGACTCTTTAATTTTCTACCGTCGGTGGTTGACTTAGTCAATCAGAGGTTAATAGACAACACCACATTATTATCCACTAAAGGACAATTAAGTTGCAGCAACGCCAATTCTATCAAAACTGTTGGTGGCAATTCTAGATATCATCGCTTACTAAAACAGTACAAACAAGGCACAAAGACATGATGTCCGGTATCACACCGGTTACCTGTAAGTCACGACGATTAGTACCGAATCGTCACAAAGCTGCGAAAGAGGAATTTAAACTGAGGCACCATTCGACTCTCTAAAAGTCCTTGGGCATCACCAATACATGTAGTGCCGAAGAAAGATGCTACATGAAGAACTTGCGGAGATTATCGCTCTCTTAACGCTAAAACAATTACATTCCGCATATACAGGATTTCGCACATGTGCTCACAGGAAAGAGTATTTTTTTACAATCGATCTTGTCAGAGCATATCACCAGACACCAGTAAGAGGATATTCTGAAGACCACAGTTACAATACTCCTTGGATTACTCGAATATTTAGTAATGCCATTCGGTCTTAAAAATGTAGGGCAAACCTTCCAAAGATTCATTGACCACATACTTCGAGGCCTAGCTCGACGACATTTTAATTGCGCTAGAAAACCAAGAACAACACTTAGAACATTTAAAGTCACTGTTCGACCGTGTAGATTAACATGATATTAACCATTAACTCAGATAAGTGCATGTTCGGACTGCAAGAAGTCAATTTTCTCGGACATCAACTTAGCGCCCACAGAACAAAACCCCTACCTGAGAAGGTGAAAGTGATTGGTGACTTCCCTAGACCAATAACTATTAAGTCTCTGTCTGTCTCTTCGGTATGATAATCTTTTACCGTCGTTTTCTACCTCATGCTGCGCAAATACTGGCACCACTTCACGACATGCTAAAGGAAAACAATAAAAGAAAAGATTCTCCTCTTAACTGAACTACAGAAGCGGAAGTTTTCAGCAAGTAAAAACATTTCTTACGGAAACAGCGATGCTCATCCTATTATAAGTGCACCTCTAGTTCTTATGGTAGATGCTTCAGATTTTGCAGTTGGTAGTGTCTTATAACATTTCGTAAATCACGTGTAGCACCCACTTGCCTTCTTTCACACTAAGAAACTATTACCATGCTGTTTAAAAAGCAGTAAAACATTTCAGATACGCAGTGGAAGGACTCCAATTTAGTATATTTACGGATCATAAACCGTAACTTTTGCTTTAAATAGAAGCTCGGCAATTTCGAGTTTATCGGACAATTCTCAACTGACATATATCACATTTGCGGTAAAGATAACAATGTCGTAGATGCTCTTTCTCGTGTTGCGGAAATAATCACCTGAATTGATTATCAAGTACTCGCAAAATCACAGAAAACAAATGAAGAATTACATCAACTTTTAAATCGACCTAATAGTGCATTACAGTTGAAGTTAATTAACTCTCCTAATTCAAATATCAACTTGCATTGTGATATTTCTACCAAAAGTGTCAGACCTTTTATCATACATCCATTTCGACGTCCCACTTCTGATAGTACGCACAGTCTGTCACACACTGGAGCACGTGCTACAACCAAACTCATTACTTCAAAGTTTGTGTAGCCACTTACAAACAAAGAGTGTAAAGAATAGTGCAGATACCTACCGAAGTAACCAGACACGTATCCACACCATTTGGTACTTTTGAAACTCCTAGTGAGAGCTTTCAACATATTCATATGGATTTAGTGAGCCCAATTCCAATTTCTAAAGGATAAAAATATTTTTTTACATGTGTCGACCGTCATATGCGCTAGAAGATATCACGGCTGAAACTATAGCCAGAACATTTCTTACAGAATGGATTGCACAGTTTGGCGTCCTAATGCGAATCAAGGAATTAAATCGTTTACTTGGTTCACGATATCTCAGAACCACAGCATATCATCTATCTGCTAATGGATTAGTCGAAAGACTACACCGTCAACTAAGATCAGCACGGTAGTTGGAGTGACATCCTACCGCTAATCTTACTGCGAATTCGCACTATCTTTATAGAGAACATCCACGCAACAGCAGCAGAACTTGTCTACGGAGAAAACCTTCAACTATCAGGAGAATTACTAACGCCAAGTAAGGATACTCCCATTTCAGATTTCGTGATTTAAGTTAACGAACATTTCAAAAGCGTTAAACCAGTGCCCAAAACAACATATGGGCACAAATCTACTTTCATTCTCAAAGATCTACAAACAACGTCTCATGTATTCATCAGACACGATGCAAAAACCTTTACAACCGATCTGCGATGGTCCTTATGAAGTTCTCAAACGTGACGACAGATTCTTCGTAGTTCGAATTAATGGTAAAGAATGCACGATATCACTCGATCGACTTAAACCCGCATACGTGCTAGTCGATCATCATCAACTTTTCGCGTCACCATTAGGAATTCAACAACCGTCATCCAGCGACCACAACGCTTCACCAGAGCGTGTAAACCGATCTGGACGAAAAGTGAGATTTCCTGATTATTACAAACTGCTTGCAATGATAGTGTACAGTGCAGTGTATTAAAACACAGTGCAATAACACAGTGGTTACGTGAATAAAAATGCTACTTTTTAAGTGACAACGCTATACGAATAGTTAAACATTTCTTATTGTGTGTATTTTTATCAATCACTTTTACTTATTATTGTATATATGTATTTGTAAATATTTCTTATACTTTTACCTTCTATTTACTATTGTGTGTATTATTTGAACATATTCTGTAAAGGTAAAGAATTTTGCTTTTGTCTAGTTCCTCTTAAAGGACCTACCACAAGATTTCTGCTGAACATTTTATGACATCATTATTATCTTTTTCTATGTAGACCTACAGAATCCCGCTCTTTGTATGCACTAGTAATATAAAAAGCTTGTCGTTATTTTACAGGACATCAGCTCAGCTTGTTTACGGTTCCTAGACAGTTGTAACAGCTCGCTTACTTTTGTTAATCTATTTATAAAGCGTTAATAAATAATCTTAATTATTCTATCCTTTTCTTATTTATTATTATTATTATTATTATTATTATTATAACCATCGGTACCTAACATTAACATATGAATAATGGAAAGATTCAAAGAAAAATGAGGAAATGTTTTTGCAAGACAAGAACTGATTTACTAAATTTGGAATTGAAATGTAGTTTCTCTTACCATCATTAACATCAAGTAAATTTTATTCCTATTGTAAGGCCTAAGGCTAGTCGAAAAACGAAATTCTGGTTTTGGAATATTCAAACGGACTAGGTAAGTATGTCTGAAAATAAGTACTTTGTTCATATTCATAAAAAAGCTTTAACCGACCAAAAACGCTATCTTTACTTCTATTGAATCGCAATGACGTAAAAAGTCAGAAATCTCATTACTCATTTAGAATCGCAAACATTTTCTTGCTTTAGGTTCTTATAGGTATTTTTGCTTTAAATTAAGAAAAATATCGTCTTCAGTGATGAACATTCTAATTGGCCAATGGAATGATGATAGCAAGCTATCTTTTCTGAAAACCAGATCACGTGGAAGATTTATTGTTGTTTATTTGAAATCGGAATGCGTTTTGTAGGCTTTAATTACTTTCTTTGAGTTTTTGTTTATTTTGGGGGTAAGTTACAATTACCTTTTTAGATTTTGGATACTCCTGCTGAATATAAAATCCAGACTATTGGTTGGTGGTTTGACCATTCTATTCACTAAGGCAGTATGGATGCTAAAGTCAACAAGAACAGGTTTATCGAATAACGAAACCAAAAATCGGTATCGACCAATGAAAAAAGAACACCGTAAAATTTAATTCTGAATTCTGAAAAAGATTTATTTGCATTTTATAAAAGGATCAAATTTATAATATTATTTTCAATCCAGACCGCATATCTTTCTTAAAACTACCATTATTTCTTAAGTAGAAGGATTTTAAATTACGAAGGAAAGTTTCAGTTTTCCTATTCCTGAGATGCAAAATGTATCACCATTTGTATTAAACTATAATGCAGTTTTTTTTCTGTGAAATCATTTTTAATACCTTCAGAGCACAAATGAATGTAACTTTAATAAATTTATTGAAATTTCGAATGAATAGAATCATCCACTAGTAGTTTAAAAGTAACCTAACAATAGCTGAATTTCCCACACCGACCCCTTTATGTAGTTGTAGTAGTCAACTGAACCAGTAGTGTTCTTTGATTTTATAAAAGTAAGAGTAAAGATAGCCTTTGAGTTCAATTTGGCAGAGAACGTTCTTTTTGTAGTTGCTGAATAAAACAGAATTTCATGATATCTCGGGATGTCAAAATTAATTTTATAATATACTTCGTCTTTTCAGTATCTTTATATGCTATATTCAAATGAAATCTTCTGTATGGTTATTGGAATGAAAACCTATTTTTATTAAAACCTAACTTAGATGGTGGTGAATATTTAAAGAGATATTCAACAAGTTTAAAGATGATTAGTCTCATCTTTGACTCGGCCGTCTGCTCATTTTGAAGACAGCCCTGTATTCAATTCAAAATTTTTGCTAGCAGTAAAAGCTTTCAAACTTCCTTGATTGTTTCTGCAGTAAATGGTTTCATACTAGAACGAAAGCGCACTTAACATCTTATTTGATTAACTTTTAAGTGTACTTTGGCGTACTAACACTAACTGACATTCGGGTAGTTGAAGTTTGAGAAAAATATGTAGAATAATATTATTACATGAACGGGTATAGCTTAGAGATTTTTTACTTTATTTACTAAATTTATAAATTTTATCTGTTAAATTCAGATGATTATTAAATAGAATTGTTAGTTTAAAATTTTTGCTTAGTTTTAGTGTTTGGAAAAATATTTCTGTTAAACGAATAGTGAATAGATACCTAAAAGAAATCGTATTAGAACAATCAACCCTTGATAGTTAATAACCATGTAGAAACATTTCATTTCAATATATTGCAGATACTTAGAGAAATCAATACTTTAACAGGTCTTATATGTGACGCATCTTTAGACAAATACAATCTATCGCGTGATTAAAAAAAACTAAGTCAAAGCTAGCCTAGTTCGATGTGTGAAACTGTTAAGACTATTGACAGTTGTGACTTGAGAAGTTTATGAATGATATAATATTTAGTCGCTGTAGTCGACCTTAAGGTTTTCTGTGCGCTGATGTAACTTTAAACTTTTGCGCCCTCTGCACATATTTAAAAATATTTTCTAGGAGAGAACAATGCAATGATTTTAAAAACTGTGATACCAGAATTATCATTTCAATCTCAGTTCCACCTATTTCTGAAAAACACCCATTTCAATGACGGATGCGAGGTTTGATCAACTTTGAATTTAATCCAATCTATTTCACTCTACAACATGCTTTTTGTATTGATAAACTCAATCTATTATAACTGATTGCTCTATCTATCTGAATAAACTGTTAAGATCCATCTTTTGCTCCTATAGGCTAGAAAATGATGGAACCGTCGCGATGAACATCAATATTTTAGAGGAAGAGTCAAAATCGACCGCTATACTTTTTTATTAAATTAGGCTAATAATGATAAAGTAATCTACTGTCTTCTGATCTAGAAGAATTAAAGAAAAAGAACTCATAGCAAGTAAAACTTCGTTAGTTCGAATAATTGTATTCATTTAACAAGCTTGAATGGTTTACAAAAGTCAAACGAAACCGAAAAGCCCGGTTAATCCAAAAAGTCTAAACAGTTCCAATAGCTCAATTGTCATAGAAAGGCCTAAACCTAAAGATCAAAAAACCCAAACACTTGGAATTATGGTCTTTTCGGTCCAAACTTAATCCTGAGACCATACCATAGATAGAAACTTTTAGTTTCTGCCAGAAATCAGAATTTGCAATAAGTAGAATTGATTCAAGCCTGTGTTAGTATTGACTGGGTTAACGAGTCTTAGATAATTTTATTTGAACTGTCTAAAGTAAGAAACGGTTTGTAAATACTGAGAAGTGTTTATCTGATTTAGAGCTATTAAATTATTAAAAGCCAAAAGTTATTAAAAGACAGAACTGTAGAAAAATCATTTTCAGCCAATCAAGAAATCTTTTCTAGAACAAGAAGACATATTTTATACTTTGGTCTTATCGAAGTCTTAATTTAAAGTCCATACGAGACACACGGGGTCAAATCGTCTTGGCCCACATGTACTTACGGCTTAAGTTAGTGCTTCTCAGGAAGTGAAATAATAAATGTGCAATAGAGGGACAACTGTAAACAAACCACAAAAATACCACAATACGAACACGGCGTACCTCTATCTCTCATACTAGAATTTCACGACATCTCCAGAAAATAAATTCATAAGAAAAGCAGAAAATAACAAACTAATTCTCTTTTGTTAACAGAAAGCTTTACTTGTGAACTTGTATTCTCCTTTTTGTTGTCGCATTAATCATCACAGATGCAGAATACTGTGTCGGATTAAAAGGGCGCACACTTCTCTTTGACATAACGATTTTTAAAAATTTTAGTAGTAATGGATGAATCTTCTTGTACGTAATATAAAACATTAGTGCTTGATGGGGCGTATTGGAAAAAAAGTGCTCAGAGACGCATCAAGTCTTAGCCCGACCTTGAATATGCCGAAATTTGGCTTCTAGACTTTTCTCTTGATCGACTTTTGCGCTACATATTTGTTCACTCTCAAACAGTTGCTTGTCTGACAACATCTGATAGTCTCTACTTTCTACTCTGCAATAAGTAGTAGTAAAGGTTTCTTTTTACTTGTGACCTTCACTTGGATATGTTCGCAGAAATAAGTCTGTGGAATGTTAAAAGAGGAATTGACATGACAATGACTGACAATAACGGTGCGTATCGTGCGTTTATCAGGAATGGTTCTTAATCGTAGTGTTTTGTTAGTTTTAAATTCTGTTTAAAAGGCGTTGCCGAATCTATCTTCATGCGTAGTTCTCTCAAGAAGATTGAGAACACCGAAGCTTAATTACATTTGTCAGGATTTTTGCAGCATTTTAGTCTGGGAATATGGAAGGAGCTGTCAATCATTCTAAAGAACTTAAATATTAAAAGCTTCTCAATAAGTCCTTTATGTTATATCTTGTGAAGGGTACGCCTGAGGATGTAAGAAGATGTGAAAGAAATAAAATCATAGGTGGGTCTGTTGAATCCAATGGCTAACTTAAATCTTTTGAACAAGGGTGATGGATTTATATGAAACAAGGGTGGCAGAATTCTAATGACGTTGGTGTATGCAATTATTTGAAAGTCTATTGGTTTTTCCTGTTAGACCTCTCTTCATTTCACTCCATTGCACTTAATGTATTTAGCTGCTTTAGAATTTTTAAAGTAATTAGTTGAAACAAAGCAGACTGTGGAAGCAAGGTTTGAAAATTCTATGGCCGAAATTGAATCCCTCTGGACATTAACGCTAACAGGGGTGACCGTTTTGTCCTTATGGCGTAGAAAAAGTACCCTAGGGGTTAGATTCGTGGGGTACATACCTTCTACCAAAAACTCGCATTTCTCTGTTATGTGTCATGTGTGAAATGTCGATATCGCAAGATTGCGTCTATGTCATCAACAATCTCACTACTAGAAGTTAATTTTTCCACCTTTTAAAGAGACAGATAAAATACGAAACATTAAGGAGTTAAATGAACCGAGAACAATTTAAAGTCCCAATAAATTACTCTTAAGGAAAGTCACAGAATGTTATTTTCCAGGCTTTATTAAAAAGCAACCTTGTTTAGATTGAAGTTTTCATTTTTAACCAACTAAGTTTGAGCTAATTGAATAAGGTTTATGTACGGTTTGAACCTTTTCAGAATACGCATGAATGCTATGTTAGAAGAAAAATTAAATCGGAAACTCCACAAAAATATATATTTTGTTCAATTTGTTGAATTTTTTTATTCAATTTCGCAAATCTCGAAAAAATTGATGTTCTCAATTTACAGTTATTTAAAAGGAACACAAAAAAACAACTAACTCAAATAAGCAGCCTCGTCTAACTATAAAGAAGTAATAAATTCCGAACATTTTTTTCATCTTCCTTTTGGTTAGGGAATTTTCAAGAAGTGAAAATAAAATTAGGAAGTCTCCGGAATTTATGAAGTAGCAGACACAAAATCCGTTCAAGACCGGGTTGGGAAATCGATTTTCTTTAATTATTATGTTGTTTACTAGATTTCATATATCAAATAAGAGCTGAAATTTGTTTTTGTGTCGCTCTAAAAACATTTTACTTCGATTAGGTAATTGAAGTTATTAATTTTATTTATTACTTGAAAGAACTAATTAGAATATTAATAACGTTGTATTTTCCATTTTAATTGTTATTTAAAACCATTTTTTATATCTCTTAATAGCAACAATAAAGGAATTCTCGTATTTCTAGTTTCCTTAAACTCTCAAATTTCCAAAAAGATTTACATTTAATCATTTTTACTTAAGGTTAATTTTCATTTTACGTTACCATTATTTATTCAAGGCTGCATTTCCTTATTTCAGACCGCAGGTGCCTTCACTGCGAAATCCCACAGTAGAGATTTTACCATTTACGGGTTCAAAGCGTTTCTGATTTCGTTCTAGCAAGTTTTGATCGCCGTAAGGAACTTTTATCCTTATTACCGTCTGTCTGTTGCATTATTAATAATCTTATTAATCCTTTAACATCGCACGCAGACATAATCGGGATATTTCACTTTGAATCCTTAGTTACAAACCAGTAATAGTAAGTAGAAATGGGAATCCTGTGTAGTCAGTAGATTCGTTTAAAAATAGAACGGAATTTTCGGGAGATTAAAATTTTCAATGAAATATTGAAGAAAAACCGAAGAACAGGAGAATCTATCCAGAAGGTGAAAATCTGCAATATCGTAAACTTCCAATAATCCTCCACCCTCTTGGCTCTTGTTTTTGTGGGGTTTCAGGATATAGGGATAATGGATTTAATTTATTTGAACGTTGCCCTCACGTAATAGGATAAAGATTAGTTTTGTTAATTTATTTGCTTATTAATAGACAAAATTAATTAGTAATATTTTTATTTTCCCTGTCCAATATCTTTTCGGAGTTTTATTATTTTTTGGAGATTCGTTATTTTTATGACAATTTTTTCGCAAGATAAATCCCATAAATTTCTATAAAGTATTATGAAGCATTTTTCTCTAGCATTCGCATAAATCAAAGAAAGTTTTACTTTTTTTTCTCGATGTTATTACCAATTCAAATAAAGTAACTAGATCATAACTCAAAGTGGTTTGTTCGAAATTCAGAGGGACGCTAACTTGACATTCTTTATTACCCCAATCAGTATCGCTTAACGATTTTTAAATTATTTTGATTTATTCCAGCAATTTTTGAGGAAATTGGGAGGGTGACAAATGTCGTCTTAGATGAGAGAGAATTTTTAGTTTTACGCTTTTAGCCTTTATGATAACGAAACATAATTTTTCCAGTTGATAAAATCTGTTTGTTGTTTTTAAAAACTATAGCGAATGTTCCAGTCTTGTAATTTTTGAATATATCGAATAGGTAATGCAAGATGAGGATTGCTTTGATTAATAAAGGGATTTTTGCAAGTAATCATACCTGACAACCTCACGTAAAGGTCATCGTTTAATATAAAATCGATAGCAGACAACTAGGTATCAAAATGATTTCTAATTTCTCATTCTTCTAAAAGTAAAGAAGTACAGCAAGGAAATGCCTTGCTAGCACGTTTTATGTTCCAAAAGAAGCTTTAATTTTATTGAGTTTTGATGGTGGTTGTTATACGTAGACGTAGGGCTTTCTTCATTAAGTATCCTTCCACTTTAATAGTATTTTGACGGTCGCGTAATGCGACGAGAATTTTCTCCGGTACTAAAATCATCTAACATCGAGGATTTACCACTGTAAACTGCAAAGGTATATCTATATATAATTCGTGCTAATTAAGAGCAGAGATAAAACTATGCAATGTTTTTCCTCCTCTTTCGCCCCAACTTTCTTGTTTATCAACTCGTTAAGGAGATTGTATCCCACAGTTCATGAATTTTGTGTTTCAACAAAGATAATGGCAAGGAAATTGCGTATTTCCTACTGCAAATTTAATTTTCCGAACGTGATATTATCAATATTATTTGTAGTGCAACACTAAAAGCTTTCGCCATCATAATGTTTATCGTTTTACGGGTGGGATTTTCATCTTCCACTACCACTACTAATTCCCCTTAATACGAATTAAGAAAAAGAAAGAAAAAATCTCAATTTTCTTGAAAATCCCTTTTCGTTCCTCTTGTCAGTTCATGTGGCGCCTGAATACGCTATATCTCATTCTTCACAAAAATAAACTGACTTATCTCGGAGAGATATAGGCCGAAAAAACATCCCCTAAACAAGGTCACCGTTTTACATCTCTTTCGTGGCTGCACAATTCAAATATTTTCATTTCCTTCTCACTAGTTTTGAAATCGGCTTTCCCTGGAAGAATCCGGGAAATCGATAGACGGACGCCGCTGACGTAAGCGTCGTTCTGTCGACGCGGCGTCGCGCGGAAGTAAACGAAGTCATCCGAAATTGCAGGTGGTGGTCTGATTGACATTTCTTCATGTGGGTGCTTGTGATGGCTTATATGTGAATATTTATAAATTACTAAACTTTTTGTGTGTGTTCTAAACTGATTTGAGATTCTCGTCCCGAGCTGCTGAATTTTATCCGGATTTATCTAATTATTTTTGGGTTGGGTTTTAGGAACCAGAATCAACTTGTACATAAGGATCTTCTGTCAATGTTTTGTTTTAAATGATAATGTATAAATTGATCAGATAAACTGAGCTGTTGAAGGTTTGTTGTATCCCCCTTCATGTTACCTAAATGTATACGTAAAATTTTAAATAGTGATCCCACGCCTTATCTGCAATATGGCAGCACGATTCCACTGACATCTCAATGGGCAAATGTAGGTCATTTCCTTTAGTAATAACGATAGTTTTCAGAACTTTTTGCAACTATAATTTTTTTATATAAGAAACCGGAATGCAGTAGGGAAATATCAACAGACTTAGACGTCATACTATAAAAGGGAAAGAAAAAGATTGAACTGCTAAAATATCTAGACAGTTTCTTCTTTCGTGTCTAGACTTTATTAGTTAAATTAAGTGCTTGTGATTGTTACGAACATTATAAGCGATGGTGTAAAAGAGAGTGTTAACAACATTTGCCACCATGGTGTAGAGGGGCCATGACATCTCGCCAGCCCTCTGCAATCGCTGATAGTCAGGGGGCTCATTCCCCCCATCTTGGAACACAGGTGAGAGATAATAGAGAAATTTATGTTGACATTTTTGAAAGTTTGTTTACATAACGCGTCGACCCTTTCGAGTTAATATTTTAATAATGTAAAAAAGAAATGATTTCCTTGATTTGCTTGACGTAGGGAAATCTTGAAATATTAATGTCCCTTTAAAATGATAACAGGTGATAAATAACCCTAGAATATTGGATAGCAAAATGAAAAATCTAAAAGAGCTCAGCGAATTATGACAAGGTCGAATTGGGGTCATTTAAAGCTGTAAAATTTAAATCCTTGAACTTCCTCGATTCTAGAGATTGAAGTTTATAACCTATATCCTTACATGGTTTACTGCCGGATTTAGTTCGCTGCTATTTATTAATTTTGTGAAGGATTTCTCATTTCACTCGAATTCATATTAGTTAATAGGTTATAAAAATTCAAATTTGTAATAGTAGTTGATATTTTATTGACTTAATACGGGTCTGTGCTGTTATTAAAGTAATCCATCAATTAATTTCAATTTGACGATGTTGCTCTCAGAGTAATTTTTTATTATTTTGTTGGCTTATTTGTTCTCCTCCTATAAATGAAATTGTTTTATCTTTTAATAAACAATTTCACTTTAAGAAATCTAGCTACATTAAGTTATTAGATTATATAGCGTTGGCCTCGCTTTTTGCATACGAAGGTCGTTTAGAATTTAATGGAAACTACCGTTTTTAGTTCATCCTTTTTTTTGCTGTGGAATTAAGAATTCCAGGAATTTATTATACAGCAGAAATGTGTTCAAGAAGAATAATATAAATCATTTGCCGTTATACAAGGTGTAATCAAAAACATTCTTCCCTACTTTAACCTTGAATGTATTTAGAACCAGACATCAGTTGCACATATATTGAAAGTAAACCCTACATTTTTCTTTATGTAACATTTTTACATTTACTCAATCTGCAAAATGGATATTCTATCGATGATTCAGTAACAACAACTCTAGTACCATATTCCTTTAGTAAATCCATCTCTACAGAAATAAAGAAACATTTTTAAAATTTTTTAAATCTTTTCAATGCTTATTCAAATGAGGGGTGTACGAGAGGAGTGCAAAGGAACTCTGTTTAGTAACACAAACCGAACCATTGTCTTTAAAAAAATAACAAATTCCACACTACGGATTTTGACATCAGAACCAAGGTCAGTTCGAAGGTGAAAAGTTTTGACAAAATTAAGATCTCGTTAAGAACTTGGTTTTGCCTTTGTGTTACCAAGCGCTACCAGAACTTTTCTAAATGGCTAAGCTTTAGAAGTATGAAAAGGTATCAGAAATTAGAGAACTCTTGTATAGAGATTATGCCAAAAAGTCTGTCTTGTAGAATTAGGTTCTTTAAGTTTTCTACTAAGCAAGTTCTTACATTCTACTTAGAGAGTACAGTAAAACAAAGTGGAACTTTTACAAAGAAGTTTCTTAAATTGCCATACTCCTTTAGACGGAATAATATTTAATTTCTGCTCTAGTAAACCGATCTCCCTCATGAGAAAATGCATCCCTAAATACGAAAAACAAAAAATTCCTAATTACACTTGACAAACTTTGATAACATATATCCATACCTTTTCCGTTTTTTGCCTGATTGCGACCTCAAAAATAGAATTGGTCTGTTAGTTTTTTTTTCTGCTAAGGACTAATATAATCTAGAAAATCTACGATTCAGACCAATAAGGACCCATCCTAAAAAGTAGCGATAGGAATGTTTAAATATGATCAAGAAGCATACACGAAGAGTACTATGTTGTTGCTAGAAGTAACTAGACAGATAGACAGGTTTTAGAAGTTTGGGCAAACGAGGCTAAAAGAGAATTTATTATGGGAAATAATTTAGGTAGAAAATAAACATTAGTAATAGTTTTTCCCAAGTCTGGAAATGGAAGGAATTCCAAAATGCTGCTTTTTATATTTTAGAGAAAGTTGAATTCATTTTGCTGGATTTGTTTATGATGTTATCCATTTTGGTTTTAGACAAACTGAAATTGGTTTAATGTCTTTAGTCGAAATTAAGGTACAATAGCGATATCAGTATGATACCACAAACGCACCCAAACACACCTTTATAGAAATAAAATAAAAATAAACCCATAGGTACAAATTTGAAAGTTTTCATAATCAAAACCGTAGTGCAAAAAACTTCTAATAAAATGTTTCCCATTGATGTAGTTTTTATGAGCTGCTGCTGGAAATTTTTCTTGTTATCTTCAAGACCACATACTAGCTGGGACTAAATAGTATACTAGTTGTACAACTAAAATTGAGTTTACTAAAAACAACTTTATTGTTGTCAAGAGTGTGCACCACAATATTCTGAATGACATCAGAATCGCTAATCTTCTATTAGAACTTAGGCCAAAAATCTATAAAGTCTCTTTCTAGAGCTTGCAGTTTTAAATTTGAAAAAGTTGCTTATTGCTTCAGAAGTTAACGATAAAGCTGCTCTTTCTATGAGACTTTTAGAGCCCCAGAATATTACATATTTTTCATACATGGTATGTCCAGATCTATATTTTCTGATAACCACAGAATGACGTTCTCACTGTGTGTAGCTAGCAACCAGTCTTACAACTCATGGTGTTTTATTCTTACAGTCACTAACTATATTGCTCTTATCCGATCTGGAAAAACTTCCAGAAATTAACTTAGAGGAGGCTGTTACAATGTCGATTGGATGCTCAGCTACTTTTTTAATCATCTGATAAAATGATCCAAAAGTTGTAAGAATTTGAGTTTTAAATCTGATTCGGATTCTCGCATCTCAACTAATAGACCGATCAACTCTGGTTTGCTTGGTAGCGCTTTGTTCAAGTTTAGTTTGATACTAAAATCTTTCACCTAGCTGCCTAAAATAATCTATAAATAAGGTTGCTTTTTACTCAGTATTAATCCGGTAAGACGAAGAGATCTTTCTGAAGACAAAGCTCTGCTATAGGATGAGGAAAGATCGTATGTTCCTAGCTGTAATATTTTAAGTACCTAGCTAAAATTTCTGTCAAAGAAAAGGCAGACAATTTAAATCTAGATTCTGACAATTCCTAATACAAACAGAACAAACACCTTTTTAATCATCTTTGACATCATTTTTCAGATTAATCTACGTATTTATTTCGTTCCTCCCATCAGGATGTTTAATATCTTGTTTCAAGTTGTATTCTTACCTAGTTTAAGCATTAATATAATTTTGATAACTCTTGGTGACTGATGGGCTACAGGCAGAATACTATATCAAATGATTAAAATTTCGTTTGAACAGGAATCTAGAGTCGCGGCTTACTAAAAAAGAGGCACTTTTTGTTATTCTTCTTGTTTTTAAAGATTTAAGCAGCACTGTCTGTTTTATTGCTGTTATTGCCTTTAAAACATTAGCTTACGTTGCCGCGTGTACGTAAGCATAATAAACCTTCATCAATCATCAATCTGAAAAGAAGCAGATAACAGGAATACGGCAACTTTAAGATATTAAGGCCGTGGAGGCACCAGAGCTGTTTGCAGCCCTAATGGCTGCGAAAAACTTCTCCTAAGAATAAATGTTGTTAGGGACCAGTTGTTCAGTAGCACCATGTTAGTTATCGATAAGTAGATGGTTGTTATAGGGCATTAACTCTCTATTTAGTCAAGTTTCTTGGACTTCAAGCCTATAGACCGCGCCTCATCTTACCATTAACTCAAAGGCGTAGAGAAGTAACACTGCATGGTGCTAAGAACGATTTTAACGAGATTAGTAACAGAATTAGATTATTTGGCGACAAACACAGATTATGATTTAAGATGCCATAGCATATAGAATCCAGGTCTCTTTTAGTATTCCTAGAAGGAAACACGAGTGCCTTGGGCTACATCTGCATTGTCTTGGAATCTGTTTTTCAGCTGAATAATGCCAGACCCCACGCTGCAGTTGTCACTATGGACTTCCTTGGTGAAGCTGAATGTCACTTATTTTTTCGCTTATTGAATAAGCGTGGAGTTGTGTCGATGTCAATTATATGTATTTTACCAATGGATCTACAGCGTCTTGATAATGAAATAGCAACGCATTTAAATTATTACAAAATATTATTAAAATGAGTGTTGTTTTTAATTCCACATAGTATTGTTGCGGTAGAGATTTAGAATGGAATATAGAACATCATAATAACTGTAGCTACTGTACATGCCTTTCTACTTCTCCATTAATTAAATCGCGTCAAGGACAGTACTTTGGTCGCAGAGTAGCTTTACTTCAGCTGACGTTTATAAACTAGCAGTTTTTGTTTGTTTTTATAAAAATTCATTTGTCCATAAAGTTAATGAAGCGTATGGCGATAAGTTACAGAATCTAATTTATTTGCTAAAAGAGAAAGATTTTAAAATTAGGTTACCTTTTAACTTCAATTTCTAAAACTTCTTTTTTTAAACGACAAAGTTAATTGGGAGGCTCTTTGAAAGCAAAGATAGCAATGTCTTCTCCATAGCTCTTGAAAAGTGAGTATTGTATACGGTTTAGCAAATTCCCAACCAACATGAAATTCCAACCGACTCAAAAAGCATGAATATCTGAAAATTCTAATTGGCTTGAAACAACTTAAAATCCAATCGATGCAAAAAATAAAGCCTTGGAGGTATTACCCAAAAGCCTGATATAGTCCTAGATATGCTTAGAGGTTGTAGTCTTCTGGAGATTTGTAATTTAACTTATTTATTTGTCAACTTCAGCTTGGTACAATTGTATACCATGTTGGCTAAATAGACTCAATCAAGCAAAAAACCGTACCTGACCAAGATTAAAGGTGATGAATTCAAAGTTTTCGGTCTACACCTAAACAGTTTAATTGGATTGGAAAGCTCAAATAGCATTGAAAGCGCTACCAATCTGAAAGTCCGACGGATTAAAAAGGACCTATCTGTCCTTTGTATTTTCGGTGGACTGAGAAACTTGAGAAAAATTGTGGAATAATTAAAGGTGTAAAGCTGACCAAACAGTTGGAAAATGTTTATTATTTAGAAAGGACTAAGTTAGCATAAAACGGACTAAATAATAAACGCAAAAATTATGGAATCTTAAGACATTTTCCAACTTTTTGGTCAACTTCACCTCAGTGGTCAGCTGCACTCCACTTACGTATCAGATCTTTTTGGCAAGTTCTCGTATACATTTAATCTGACATAATATAAATTAATAATATTTTATTGAAGAATATTGCAAAAAACCCTGTATGGTACTGAAGCACGCTAATATTTCTATTTGCACATAAATGCACTTTTTACTAATTTTGTTTTTGTTGTCATTTGGACATAATTTATTTGAGGGAGTTCTTTATGGAAGCAGTCAAATTGGGGTTGTTAAAGACTGTAATAAAAAATATTTTTAAAATTGCCTTTAAAATTTATGATTTGGTTTACTAAATTATGTGGCAGGTAAACCTCTTTTAAAACAAAGCAGTCTATAACCAAACTAAAATACTACATTATACCTAGAAATGTTTACGTATGAAAACGAACCAATGAAGTAAAAAGATGTTCAAATTCAATTTTATTATGAGCGTGATATAGTATACTTAAAGAAAGTTTATATTAATGTAATAAAATTTTAGTGCTTTGTATTTTTTTACTGTTGGTAGATTGATCCAACAGTTGTCTACTTACTGAATTGATGTCATAAATATTGTTATATAGAGCAAATCATTAGAATACTACTAAAAACTTTATGTATTATAATTTTCTAATAAAGGTAACTTTTCTGGAATTACTGTAGTAAACGGAAATCCTACTTCGAAAATAAGACAAATCGGATAAATCATAATATTTGGGATTATTTAGTAAGCATCATCATGTTAAATACCTTCTACAGGCTGCATGCAATAACTAATAATTAATGTCTTTTATTGGACAGTCTTGTAGTCCAGAAAATTATTATGTAAATGCTTTATGTAATCCAAATATTCAATGTGTCCAAGTCGGATTCTATTTACTGTTACATTTATCGAATCTATTTGGAGACAGATGACAGCGTGATCTATCAGTTTGCAACGATGAAATCCTGGGGGACAATCTATAGTGACCGCAAGACTAGAAAGATGTTACAGAAACGTCAAACAATAAATAGATTAATCAATAATCAAAATTTAAAAAATCAGTCAGGCTGCCTAAGGTGGTCTGTTGTCTGAACCAGGTCTGATCTTATGCAAAAATGCACATCGATGGGACTAAGTACTTTTGTAATAAAAACGCGACCCATAACTTGGTACTTATCACCATTCATCGCTAGAGATGCATACACAAAAATGAATTTCAAGATATTAGTAGAAAGACATAGAAATCGCTAACAGTTCGATATAGCTACCCCTAGGATTTAACTTCTACAGTAAAACTCCAACCTCCAATGCATGTATATCCATTCAGAGAACCAAAGACATCTGCGGAAGGCCTCTCCGACGTCAAAGACTTAGAAAATTTAAAAAAAAACTTCGAAAATTGACGATTTTGACTACCACAATGGCGGCTACGTTCCTACTACTCTCCGACCAACCGATAGTACCACAACCTAATTTCCCTAAATCACCTGGAGAACATTGACCCTACGCAATCATGAGTGAATTCATTCATTCAATTCGGCCCCCCGCAAGATTGGGGTGGAATTCGTTAAACAATGAATGAATGTTTAATTGCTTCTAACCTAACCACCCCTGAAGATCGCAGCCAGCACACACAACCGCCATTTTACGAGTGACAAAAGCCGCCTATAACAATTATACGCGGACCATGTTGCAGTAAGGGGTTGGTAGTATGTGTAGTAGCTGATTTAGTTAGCAACTTCATTGTTTCTATTGTGCAACATAACCTCAAATGTGCTTAAAAATCGTGTTTGTTTTTCGTCGGTTCCACCAAGATTGGATTAATTTCCTTTCCCTCCGGCCACCTAATTGTGTTCTGTGAGTAATTCTCTATCTGCTGATATCAAAAACTTGCTCTCAAAACGTTGTTTTCCTATTACCTAGAAATCTTCAGACCGACTGTTCTTATTGAAATAAGCTTCTTCTTGGATTTCCTTACTAGTACAGATAAATACCAGAACAGTAATTTAATTCTTATTCTGGACTGAAGAGGAGTCTCTGAAGCCACATAGCGGCTCATTGCAAAAACGGCAAATAATTGAGACGTAATCATTTATCCTTGCTTTTTCAAGAAATTACACAACAAATAAATTACAAATACAAGAGGAAAAGAAAATGTAAATTATGTTTGAAGATTTTCTAAATCTTTTTAATCCAGATAGAAGAGAAGTTGAGAAAAATAAAGATTGCAAAGCTCCGGATCGCTATAGACGTTATCTATCTCGAGAACCACGAGACTGTTAGTCTCGTATCAAATCTAAATCCTACATAATAGAGGTAGAAGCACCACTTACCGACAAAAAGAAGACACGTTCTTGGAATCCTTGGAGCTTGGAATAGGCGTGTTGTCTTTTCGGTCAGCCATACATTGTATTCACACCGTCGTGATTGAATTCCGTCCATACTGGAGTTTGTAGTTGAATGTTTTGGATATATTGACATGATACTACATGGTATTGTTCCTCTTGGGTACACATGTACCATCCGCATCCTCCTGGATTCAGTCTATTAGTTATCAACAAAAACGGACAACATTACTCTTTTTACTCGATAACGGAAAGAGATAGAAGAGTTAAGTTTGCAAATTTCTATAAAGGGCACTACCAGACACTTTTCCTTGCAAAAGAATTCCGATGAGAAACAAAAGACAAGCTTGAAACCTCAATAAATTCGATAAAGCTGGAAAAACTGTAAAACATACCAAACTGGAATGTGACAGAATGAAGTCTCGAGAAGAGATTGCTTTATTAAAAGAGTTTCTAATATCTCGAGAACGCTGGAAGATGGGATTTTCTGTGTTGGACTTGGTGTAACACAGAAAAGAAATTGTGAACAGTAGCATTGGTCCTCATTTGCTTCTATCAGAGAAATGTCTCATATCTGGGAAGTTCAAAATTGTATGGAGATGAGACTTTGTCTACTATACTATACCCAAAAAATCTATTTGTGATGCGATTCATAAATAAATTCTGCTGTAGAATAAAAAGGCGATCATTCTTATTCATTTTAGATTTTAATCTCGGATATTTCTCGTAAATTCTGGCAACAATTTAAGCTACAAACCAGCTCTGTAAGTTATCACCTTAGTATTCTACGTAAGATTGTTCCACACGGTGTTATTTATAGTTAAATGGAATGCAAAACTGTGATTTTACGAACTAATTTTTCAAACCGTCATATCTCGTTCAGTTTTTAACAAATTGAACTTCCTGTAGATCTACAGAATGAAATGCGCTCACAAATGAAAATCGGTCTTTCTGACTTAAGATACCGTTTTATAGATCGCATCATATTTACATTTAAAAATCGGAATCTCCAAATCGCAATCTTGATTTTCAAAAATTTAAAAGGCCCAAACAAAGTAATACTTTCGCCAAAAGGCTTACGTCAGCAAGCTGTCTCTCGATTGATATATGCATGGCTGCCTACACAACCACATCCTTGATTTATTTTGAATTGAAAAATTTTTTCAGTTTTGGCACAACCGAGCTATTGATCGCTTATAATAAACGGAGAACGAGAGGACCAAAGTTGGAAAAAATGACGACTTTGGAATCTTTACATTGCTCTATCCCGTGAAAGCGTGGACGGATTTACACGATTCTTGAGTATGTTAGTTTCTCCTCGTGTGTGCACCTCTGATAATCACCATGAACGACCAAAACGCTCCCTGGTGATACAAACCGTAATGGTCAACTGTACACATTGAGGAATCTGTCTTTAGAAACCACGATATATGTATTTACACCGACATAGTCAAATTGCAATCCATGGGCCTCCGTTAGTAAGAGTCGCGCTTGAGTTTTTGGAAGGTATGGAAATGGAACTTTTGTCTTTCTTATAACTAAAGTACAAAGATTCCTTTAATTAAGAAATACTAAAAATTCACCAAGTAATTAAGATTAAAAAATATGGAGTTTATTTTGGATGCAAAGTGTATGTAAATCCTGTAAACAGGACATATTTTGGATGAATATAAAAGAGTTTAAAAATTGTTAAAAATGCTAAAATTTAGATAGATTAGGTCCTCGGCTAACAAAATAAGGTACACAGTTTAGTACTGGATATTTCATGTTTTTAAATCATTTCCTAGCTTCTCATCTTTCTTAAATCATGATGGCAGGTAACATTATAATTTTGCAATTTACAAATATTATTTTGTATTCCACTTTGAGACCTCATAATTTTGTAAATTACTCGCAGAGAAATTCATTAGTAATGTGCTTTTGAGGACTTTTTCTTAGTCCAACGTTTCAACAAAAATATCTAAAACTCAATGCAGAGGCTAAAATTAATCCGCCAAAATTAGAAGAGGTTTAGCCTTATAATTTTGAAGCTAAAATGAACCAAAAGAAATTTTGTCTTTTCTGTTTCTAGCTTGGTTTTTAATAACTAAACAATATTCAGATAATTATATCTTGCTCCATGCTTATCAAAATAGAAAAATTAAAAATAACAAATAAATCACCCCGTAAACTGTAAGATAACATCAGAAAACATCTACATATTTGGAAACATTGCGTACCTAACTTATATCCACTTGTTTTCTTTTAAATGCATTATTTAAAAATATCTAACAAACAATTGCGCCTAAATGTTACTTTATCTCCCTGTGGGCCAATTTATATTTAGCACCATCCAAAATAAGCAAGTACTTATCGCAGGATCCGTGGTCATACCGCGTATGTGTATTATTTAATTTGGGTATTTTATTTTTTCCTATTTGAACTTACGTACCATGTCCATCTCTCTCTAACTCGTACAATTTAAAGAGCAAAATTGGAAAAACGAATGCACGAAATTTTCAAGTTGCGGCGAGTCAAGGTCTCCAGATATTTGTCCCGGAAGTAAAGGACTCCCCTTATCGTTATTTTTTTATCGCTTTTGGTATATTTTGTGCATTAAATTTGAGGTGTTAACTGTTTTATTGATAACATAATTTTGTTATCGCCATTTTATGTATGTAATTTAAGTTTAATTAGTGCAGTTGTAACACTAACCCATATTCGGGTTTTTTCGGTTATTTCGACGTAGTAACGCTCAATTTTAATTAAAATGAAGGTAGGTGTTCATGATTAAATTTGACAAATAAAAAAATCCCTAATGGGGTAAAACATATCAGCATTATGTCCAATTTAAATTTTTTCATCGTTTAAAAATTTTATCCGAAATGTTCAACCCCTAAATTGGACTTGTCCAGATTCTATCGTGTATTAGTTAGGGTAAATTCTTTTAGTAACTGTAAATGCTTTTTTTAACCCTCGATAGATTAATAACCAACAGACGTTTCATTAGTCGACAGCGATACACAGGCGCGACTTGCAGGTAAAAAATCCATAGCGGTAGATATAGGGGTAAGAACGTAAAGTATTAGGGGCCCCACTCTAACGGGGATTTTTAACTCTCCAACCCCCACAAAAGGTGGTGTGCATTAAAATGTTTCTTTCAGACAAGCCCTTTTTATTTTTTATAGTTCCAATTAAAGCAATCTGATATTGCGTACCTAATGAGTACTTAAAATTTCTTTTTTACCCGTCTTTCTTTGTTTAACCCCTGTATGATGGTTTTTGGGTGGTTGTAGAAAGTATTGGTGGTGCGTATGCGGCTTAAGGGAAAAAATATAGTATGAGGGGTAAGACGTGTAAAGGTGGTGAGGTATGCAGGTAAATGCAATGACAAGCTGTTATGCAAGAAACGCAGGTGTAGAGGGCTTTTATAAAATCGCTTTGGGTTTATTTTATTATTATTGATTCATTGGCGTAGTTATTTTTCTTAAAGTTTGGAAATTATTTTTCCTTTAATATTAATATTAATCTAAATTAATATTAATGTCAGTAATGTATGAATATTAATTTTTATAATTGGAAAGATTGCATCTAGTCGAAACAGTTATTTTTAAAGCATTAATTTATTGGACTTATTTGTCTTGTTACCACTTTAAATTAAATTGTTGGGCATGAATTCAGAAATATGATATGCAATAAAAAATATTGTTCTCAACAATGAGTGTCATGATATATAACGAGCGGTTAATGATGAATGAATAGCTTTATTAATCAGCTTTCCAGACTAGCTCTAGTTGGAAGCTTTGGGTATGGTCGGTAATACACACAATAAATGCATCTCTAATCCAAATTCTGTTCAAAATTTGAACATAAAAGAAGTAAGCACAGCTCCCAAATAAATTCAAGATTTGCTGAAGCGACCATCGAATTAAACTCGAAATATATCATTGATTACTTTCTAGATGTGACAGAAACATCTTTTGCAGCTCTTCGTTCATTTTAATTTGTCGAATGGTCATTAATCGATTGGTATTGACAGTTATTCCTATCAAAATTGAAGCCATCTCTACCTTGTTAACATAACTTCTAGTCTCATTCTATTTAGAAATTTGATCGAATTTCCGTAACCATCTACTTACTGAAATTATAGACCTGAACATCAAACACGGTACAGCGGAATTGAGATCTTTTTTCCTTCACGCAATTTCGCAGGCCTGGCATGGTTTGTTTCTAATTCAACTCGTTATTGATTTGACTACGATGTCAAAAAGTTCCTGGTCGTTATTTAGAAGTACAGGGTCACGATTAGCACAAATCGTGCCAAGTCCTGAGCAAACTTCCCTTAATTTGTCTCTTTAAACGATTCTCAACTCCATAAAATGTAGCACGTGAAGTTGGTCTCAGAATGCAGACTACGGGACTTATAAAGATGCGGCAGAATTTACGGGGTTTACTTAAAAAGGGCCACCCATCAGCACAACGAAGCTAAATTGTGTTAATTCAGATTTTTGGTCAGATTCGAGATGAGCCCACAATCTAAACTTTTGGACAAATGTCGAGCAAGTCGGTCTTCTGCATTATCCTGTTTGAAGTTTGACTATCAGACTAGATCTGTATGTTGCAAACTAGAAGAGTCTAAAATTTATTAAAATGATGTTCTCTTTATGATGGATAGATCACAAAATTCTTTTGCAATGCTGATTTGCTAATTATTTAATCTCAAGTAATCTTCAGGTATTTCAAGCAAAGAAAAGAATTCTTTCTTCGACACAGCTGTTTCCATTCTTATTCATCGCAATCAGCCTGAGATCTCCTTTCTAAAGATTTTCAATTCAGTTCAAACAAGTCCCAGGTCTTCTTCTCGCATCTTAAACCGTTGTCATTTCTTACTCGTCATGAATTGCTTAGGAATTGCCTTCATAAATATTCTTAATTCAGTCTAGATAAGTTTCAAGTAAAGATGTCTCAAACCAAGAGAAGATTTTCTCCGAGTTCAACATGCACAGGGAATGTGGTTGCTTTCATCTTTAAGTGGGAATAACCTTATTAAGAATTTTTAATTCAATCAAGTAAGTCCCAGATAATCTTCTCCTGACATTCAAACCAGGAAAAAGATTTCTATCAGTTCAACGTTTACACAGTTGGTTGGAGATTTCCTTCTAAAGGAATCTTAATTCAGTCCAGGCAATCTTCTAACATATCAAACCCAAAAAAAAGAATTTAGCCGCGTTCAAGAAAATCTTGAAATGGAATGCGGCTTCTCTCATTTCTTGCCCTTCTTAAGGATTCTTAATTCAGTCCAAATAAGTCTCACACAAAAAAAAGATTTCTTGGAGTCAAAGTTCACATAGAATGCGGGACATTCGGGATGTCGCATAGCCATCTATACCTACAAGAATGTAATTCATCATTTCAGAAGCTATTGTTTCGTCTGCTTTGAATTTGTTTAATTGTAACTTCGTATGAAAGAGAGATTGGTTTATCGAAATAACACATCGTTCAATAAGTCCCGAGACTAACCCAGAGATGGTGCTAGTAGTACCAAACTAGCCACGTTTCCCTAGAGTGCGAACCTTCACATGAAACGTGTAAAAATTTCACGTCGATTGGACCACAAACAGCAGAGTTATCGAGGTTAGAGTAAAGTCACTTTGTAATTTGTTTGAAAAATGGAACAAAGCGAGTTTCGCGTGTTGATAAAACATTGTTTTTTAATGGGTAAAAACACCGTAGAAGCCCAGCAATGGCTTGAGAAACGTTACCCGGACTCCTCTCCATCCAAATCAACGATTTGTCGTTGGTATGCTGAGTTTAAACGTGGTCGTACGGACACAAACGATGCGGAACGTTCGGGTAGGCCTTTGGAAGCCGTTACACCGGAAAATGTGAGTGAAGTATTCAAAATCGTAATGAAAAATCGCAAAGTAAAGGTCCGTGAGATTGCAGAAATGACACAGATATCATCTGGAAGCGTATTTACAATCCTTCATGAAAAATTGAGCATGAAAAAGGTTTTTTCCAAGTGGGTGCCGCGATTGCTTTCAATGGAACAAAAACAGCAACGAATCGACGATTCAGAGAGCTGTTTATCGCTATTTACTCGCAATAAAAAGGATTTCCTGCGTCGATACGTGACCATGGATGAAACATGGATACATCATTTCACTCCAGAGTCGAATCGGCAATCATCTGAGTGGCGCATGGCTGGCGAAAGCCGCCCAAAGCGTCCAAAAACGCAGCAATCTGCTGGCAAAGTCATGGCGTCTGTTTTTTTGGGATACACATGGCGTCATTTTCATTGACTACCTGGAAAAAGGTAAATCGATCAACAGTGATTATTATATTGACTTGTTGGTACGTTTGAAGGAGGAGATCGCAGCAAAACGACCGCACATGAAGAAGAAAAAAATCCTTTTTCAGCAAGACAATGCACCATGCCACAAGTCCATGAAAACAATGGCAAAAATCTACGAGTTGGGCTTTGATTTGCTTCCCCACCCCCCCGCATTCGCCAGATTTAGCCCCCAGCGACTACTGGCTCTTTGCTGATCTCAAAAAAATGCTCCAGGGAAAAAAATTTGGCTCGAATGAGGAAGTCATTGCCGAAACTGAAGCCTATTTTGAAGCAAAGGATAAATCCTTCTATAAACATGGTATAGAAATGTTGGAAAGGCGTTGGAAAGATTGTATCACTCTAAAAGGAGATTATAATGATGAATAAAAATGATTTTTGAAAAAAAAAATGTTGTTTTCGTTGTTAGTCTCGGGACTTATTCAACGATGTGTTATGCTGCGGTTAGATTACTTTCCCAGTTGATATACCACGTCGGGTTCACTGTAAAAGACATGACTTGAACTTTCTGGATTGATGGAGACGCTTTTGTGTTCTATAAAATGTTTTTTCATCTGTGAGAACGTTTCAGTTCTTGACCTCTTCGTATTTGTTAGGTGAACTTATGACATTTGTCTTCTCTGATGTAGTTTCCTTCATGTTAGTATGTGCTAAACAATACTGTAAAGAGGTTTATTGAATCGATTCTAGTAGATAAGGTAGGATTTGGATTGCAAGAAATCAATAACTGAATCATGGTCGTATGATACAAAGTCGCATTTTTGAGAACATTTATGTCAGGCCATACGCAACTGAGTAACTTGAAGATCACATAACTGCAATGGCATTACAAAACTCTTTCAAGTAAGTAAGTAATTCAGTTTACAGTGCTTACTTTTACACAACTACACTTCACGAAATCTATTTCTAATTATGTCTGAAGCGTAGAACCGATTAGTTTATAGATAGCAAATCTGCAAACTTTGTCTAAGATTCGATCACTTTTCCCCGATTGGGAAAATTTCATTGGCTTTATCAAATTTATAAATTATATCTTCTGGAAAATGCTTTCGAACAAGTTTGCCTCGATATCTGCTTGCAAATATTGAATCGAATAGATAACAAAAGGCCTTTCTTATGGTGTAAACATCAACAGTGACATTTGCAGAGATAAAGTGACTTGCGAGATTAAATTTGGATGCAAGTGATCAAATGACTACAAACAAGTAAATATTATTGATTACAAGAAGAAGTGCTATAAAGGCCTTTATATTCAATTTTTGGTCCTGGAAATTTGGTTGAGGACATCTCTCTTAAATTATAACTTTTGTCATAGAATAGACTCTAAAACTGATACAGTGATCATACAACGTGCAATTGAATGTATACTAATGCAAACCAATAATAAAACTTGTAACGGGAAAATGCTCAAAAGTATGCACAAATCCCGTCCAGACCAATAGAAGATGTTAAATCCCGTAGCTCATGCCGCAGATGGGGTGGATTCTCAAATAAACTTGACTAATCTCTCACAAAAAGAAGCTTACTGATTTCCAAAACTCTTATTAAATTAATAGATGGTCGTGAAAGAGGGCGCCAGCAATCGTAGGTCGAAGGGTTCTGATGGTCGGTCACGCGACTACTCGTGAATCCGACTCCCTGTATATAGGTTTCTTGCGAAACCTCACCCTGTGTGTAACTTACCTCGTGGAAGCTTTATTAAAACTCGCTTTAGCGTTTCACAATTGAGACTCAACACAAACAAAAAAGCTGTATAAACACTGTATAAGCACTTGATTTGTCTTAACCAATTTTGACAAGGAAATCCTCTGAAGACTTCCTTCTTTTTCAAAAAAAAAAGACCAAGAAAGAAATACCAGATTGATATTTACTTCTCTCTTCAACAAAGGTATCTAGTCTATAAATGAAATTTGGACTAAGCACCACCGTGCTTTTTAATAGCCAAACGAACAAAGTAACGAAATTAACGCTGCTTATCTGGACCAGAGATCCACTTACAAAAAAAAAACACGAAACGTAAATAATCGATCTTCCTTCCAGGTGTTATATGCAGGTCTCTGATTTCCACGATAGCAGCTAATCCACGTGGTATTCGACGCAAAATTTCGCGTTCACCAATGTTCAAGGGAACTTAGATTTCAACGAACAATCACTGTTATAAACAATAACCAAAAACACAAAAACAACATCCAAGTGTTTATACACAAACTTTAAAAATAACTAAAACCACTTTGAGTCTCAAACGCTCTTTAAATTTACTTAGTCCATTCGGATCACGAAGCTTCCAAGATGTAAAACACACAGGTGCTACACCAACGGGGCCAAAATGGTTACGTTCCTACCCTCTGCAATTTCTGCTTCCTGGAGGACACCAGCGTAATTATATTTGGGTTATACATTCCCCACGATAACGAAATTTTTAAGCCTTGCTGTTGGTAAACAAACCACTTTCTTCCGCGACTATTGCGCGTCTCTGACACGAAGAAATTACGATTTCTTCAGTCCGATCTCTTTGCTTACTAAGAGGATCGCTTCACTTAATTTGGTTTGAATCCAAATAGGGGATGTAGAGGTAGACGTCGAAAATTACCACACGTTGGTTCGAGTACGCAGCTCTTATCGTACTGCCTAACCTCTGCGTTTTTTGTTACGCAGTTCGTACTTACGGAAGTGGGGTTAAAAAGTCAGATACAAGCCCTAACAGGTCAAAATATAGTTATTCTTATAAGACAATGGAAAATCCCCATCGTAGATTCGCTAGTTTAAACTTGACTTCCCCGAGACTGTGTAACTGCAAGATTGCAACTAATGATTCTGGGAAGCTGATATTGGTAATCAGCAAAAAGCACGTATGCTGGAGTCTAGATGTCGAGACCATAAAGTTATCAATTCTTTAAAATAACATTATAACAAACATTCGTTTAATGAAACAATTTAAATATTACGCGTCAAGAAAACAAATATCTGAACGAAATTGGAAGACAGGGGCGGATTTAGTTCAAATTTTAAAATAACATTACAAACTGTACATTTTCTTCAACGCGCATCTTTTGTAGTAATAGGAAACATGGAAAACTGCCAGACTTTAATCACATCAGCTACTAATCATCAGCATAATCAAAGATTTTTGGTGTACATAACTGAAATAATATTTGGCTGAATAGTCTACTGCATGCAAATAGTTTATAATCTTCATTAAATATTCAAGGTTATACTAATTATTTATTTAACAAAAAAAGCAACAGTCCTGTACGAGGAGCATTTGTCATTTTCAGAATTCGCTACTGCGGGAAGTAATTTCTTTATAAACTATACAATGAAGATTTTAAGAATTAGGGTATACAAATATCGTATTGAATGTATCAAAGTTTAATTGTTAAATCGTAATTAAGATAAGGCATTTTCCAGACATTGGAAGTAATGCGTTACATGTAACGCGTTACTTGTAATTAATTACATTTTTCAGTAACGCTAAAGGTAACGCGTTACTTTATAAAGATGCAGTAAAGTAATTGTAACTAATTACAAAAAGCGTGTAACGGTAACGACTTCAGGTCGTTACTTTTGCATTACTTGAATAATAATCGATTTTCAAATTTAGTTTTGATGATGTTCAGAAAATACATGTTTTCATATTGTGTAATTCTAAGAGTTGTACAGTAAGCTTATACAAAGAAATTAATTAGAATCACCTTGAATTCTGATGGGTTCTAAAAAGTTTTTCTTTATTTTCTTTATAGAATCAAAGTAACTGACAGTAACGGTAAAGTAACTTAGTTACATATTTGCAGAAACTGTAATGGTAACTAGTTACTTTTTAAAATCAAGTAACTGTAATTGTAATTAGTTACATTTTTTGATAAGGTAACTGTTACTGTAACTAATTACTTTTTTAGAGTAACTTTCCAATGTCTGGCATTTTCATCGGAAATGTTTCTCTTTAATTCCACACATTATAATTGAATCAGTTTTAATAATAAATATTTTACCTTTCGTTATATAAAACAACACAAAATAAAATTGTTTGTTAAGAAAGCAACCCACTATCAATCTCTATTTGTTTATTTTTAATCGAATCTAATTAAATTAAAAATCCAATTAAAACAAAGTGCATAAATCT
The DNA here is from genome assembly GCA_011009095.1 of Ignelater luminosus. NCBI lineage: Eukaryota > Metazoa > Arthropoda > Insecta > Coleoptera > Elateridae > Ignelater > Ignelater luminosus. The sequence continues at coordinate 87,403 of VTPC01000439.1, read as the reverse complement.
TTTAAAATTTATATTTCTTTTTTGAAGCAATATTTTGCACGGACTTATTTAGCTAGTTCGAAGAATGTTTTAAATGATTTCAGAAATATCTAGAATTTCTTGTTAAATCAATCGAGTTCGTTACCCTCCGCCACTGATTTTAATGTTGGCGGATCGAAATTTTTACCTGCATTACCCAAGGGTGGGTATGAGATATTATGATAATACGACCTACTTCAAACTAATCATGACACCAACAGAGAGATATACGTGCTGCAATGCGCCACTTCTCCGACAGGTACCTGCAACTCTGAAACACCTGAACCGCAGCTACAACGACGACGACGACGTCGTTGACTTAAAAACTGCGGTACCGTGTTGTTTTAGAACAATGCAACCGATAAATTTAACTGCTGTATTTTGCCCCGTGCAAAAGTTTTACTTTCGCGTGTGTGTGTGAGAGACGACGACGTTATTTTGCTTGCCAGAATTTATCGCGATCGTAAACTTTTCTACTACCTATATAGTAAAAAATCTCGTCGTACTGCAGAGTTTGCAAGTGCCAAATTTTGTTTTTGCTTGGCGCTTTTTTATTGCATTGCATTAAATTCAACTTTTAACTCTTCTGGTAACAACTGTAATGGCTCACATCTTTGATGTGATTATTACAAAATAGGTGCGGTATTATATATAAAGAAAAAAAGGTTATATAACAACACCCTCAAGAGTATTAACTCGCAGGTAACCCAAAAATTCATAAACCCACCCGCTGCTTGCTAGTAAATCTGTATGCAATGTTAAGAAAAAAGTATCAAGTCAAATTTCAGATATAAGGAGAGGGTGTGGCCGTTTCGTTTCAAGCACCTTGCATCTTAAGATGTTAAATCACCCCTATTCATCCATCGCCTACCCCAATACACACCGGCATTGTTCCCAAATATGAAATCTGCTAAATAATTGTAGCCCTTGTCTGGTTAAATGATAAATGTGTGGGTATATTTTTGTTGTGTTCAGGGGGAATGCGGCAGTTCCTTGGCCTCTTGTACATTTTTTTCTTTTTTATAATTAAAGAAGGTTTTTGTTCTAACAAAAGAATTTTGCTTTTACATTTTTTTCTCTGAGAGGAATTGATTATTATTTGCTGAGACATTTTATTGTTTGAAAAGAAGGAAGGTAAGACAGTAAATAGCACGTAAAGAAGTAACAGCTTGAGAAAGGTGACGATGGATTATGATAGAAAAATGTGTGTTTGATAAATTGTAAAGGCTGCAATATCCTCACTATAAATCAAAAGTAAGAAAATTTTGAAACATGTTTCGATTTAACAAGATCGTGGGAAGGAAAATCAAAATAGAATTTTAATATGACAATGAAAAGTATGGTAGACACATTATAGAAAAAAATGAAGAATACATGACAAAAGATAGAAATAGGAATATTGGGCAATTTATTCTTGTTTATATTTAATAGACTCTGCTGATTTTAGGTGTTCATTTCTCCTTTGTAACGTAGGAAAATGTATCTTAATAACATTTCGATACCTCAGTTGCAAAACCACGTATCAACTATTGTTGTCAATGGGTGATACGTGGTTTTGCAATTAAGGTATCGATTTGCAGTATAAATTGTTCTGAAAATAATTTTAATTTTCTTATAAATCAATGAAGTCAGGCTTGGCCTTATAGATCTTTTTTATAAATGACTGTTATTTTGCCCCGTTTTTGTTCATAATCCGTAGGTAGTTCTTAAGTAATTTCAATAATAATTCTCTTAGGCTGCTGACTGGCAGGATTGTTCGTACGAAAGCCAGATTGAAAAAGGAGGAATATACTGTTTTGAAGCGAGACTTATTCATTCATAATCTTCAGTACTATTGGCATTTTCATTGAGCCTCATGGAATGGCATTAGAAGGACCTAGTTCTTTCTTGTAAGACTTTACCCTGAGCTCCATTCCAGTTACAGTCTGGATTCTATTTATTTGAACTTCTAATGCCCTCTTTTGTTGTAATCATCTTGAATCCACAGGTTTTTTGGTCAAATTCCGTAATTGATAATTGCAACGATTTTCTACTTTTTCAAGTATCTTTTATGTATTGGCTGAAAACTTTACAGATTTATAGCTTAAACCTTCTCATTGTTGTGCTTATCTCCAATGTCTGATCTACAGATCACCAATATGTAAAATATTGAAGACACTTAACAGATTTATGATTGATTGGCACTAAAAGACGAATTTGGTTTATATTTGGTGTACTAATAGCTGAGATTATCAGAAACAATTTGACTTATGCCATAGCTACTGAAAACACCGAAACTAAAAAACACCACATTCAGTGGCACATTAACATCTATTACTCCATTTACTTCCTTCACGAACTTATCACGTGTGCCCAGCACGCCGGTATAGAGCTGGAATTAAGTAAGCACATCAGCTATTGTCTTTCTTGTATTCAGAAGACCACATGATTTGTTAAATATCAAAAAAAGGTGATGGGCACCGTGGTCTAACACCGATATTTGGGGTGGCCGTGTGTGTGTTAAAATATTTATATGTTGCCGGAAACAAATTGTGAAGCTTTTGCGACTAGACATGGCAATACCCAAAGTTTTTGGAAGGATAAGTTCATATCCTGCTCCTTGCACCCATTCAACCTCTACTTACAGAGAAATATTGCCAGAATAAATCTTCACATTCGGAACTGCTACATCCTGATACCGTAAAGAAAAATGTACGTAGAGTCATTTCTTCTAAAATTATGCCGAAAGCAAATATTTCTATTTATGGTTATGCAGAATACCATTAAGATTCATTTCACGTATTCTTCTTTTACAATTGTACTGTTCAGATGACTAATGCTAGGTAGTGATGTTCATATTAATAATAAAAGAATAAAACAACTAATGTTATTTATTAACGTTTTATAAATAGGTTGACAAAAGTAAACGGGCTGTGACAACTGTCAAGGAACCGTAAAGAAACTGAAGTGATGTTCTGTAAAATAATAATTTTATATTACTAGTACATACAAAGAGCGGGGTTCTGTAGGTCTTCGTAGAAACAGATAATAGACTTTTTTTCCGTAAAGGTTTAGAGTACAACGTCATATTCTTGGACTTTAAGGCGGCATATGACAAAGTTCGGAGGCAGATGGTAATGCATCAACTGATAGAGTCCAGAATTTCAAGAAACCTGCTCAGGTGGATCCGCCATTACCTCTTCCCAAAGAGTCAAATTCATGAAAAAGCTGTCAAAATATGAGTTACAACGACAGGGCCTGCCAGAGATGCCATCAGCAGTGTGCCAGACGTTGATGCCCTCCTGTACGCCGACGATCTCATAATCTGGGCGACCAGCACAACCATACGACCAGCAGCAACCATAGCGGTCTGGAGCAGGCGATAAATCTATCTTTTTCAAAACTGGAAGAATGGGCAAATAGAAACAAAATGATAGTAAACAGCGAAATGTCAAATACTTACAGCTTTTAAAAGCTGAAATACTCAAATGCAGTTTTAAAGGAAGAGGATCTCTAGACCTACTTAGGTGTCACATTCGACCGGAAACTTTGCTGCACTGCTCAGATTGAGAGCGCTGTTGGAAAAAACACTAAAAGGTTAAGCCTACTAAAAGGGTTTACTGCCAGCAAATGGGACGCAACTCCAGACGTGCTTGGGTTAACCTATAAAACGTATGTATGTCCAGTTATGGAGTACGGCAGTGAAGTCATGCTACTGGCAAGCGACTCTAATCTAAACTGACGTGGAGCCCCTGCATGTCCGTAGGGATAGAGCACTCTTAAAGTTCTGAAAGAAAAACCGGCGCATCAAAAATGCACACTGGAACGATTATAGCTTCCGAGAGGCTAAAGACGCAAGCAACTCCAATGACTACAGCGAAGGAACTGGCCCAAAGACGTGACATTGATCTAGAGCCCCTGCCGACGTTCATAAGCACGAACCTCTCTTTTCTTGAGATTCAAAGAGATGGACAAGACTGTACGACCAAGGTTCCTTACCCAGGACGAAACCCCGAGCAGCAGCGGTGGCCGAATTCAGGCTCCTCACGGGGCATGATTACCTACAAGCTCACCTTCACCGGATAAGAGTACTACAGATGAGCAGTGGCGATGGAAGACAGGACGCAGCATACCTCCTACTTTGCTCGGCATTTTCCTTACAAGGCTCACTCCCCAAGGACAAAGCTGTGTAAGCCTACTGAATTACCAGGCGTCAGATGGCAGAAGAGCCAAGGACGGGCGTTGGCTAAAGTAAAAGTACACAAGTAAAGTACTTCACATTCGTAAGAGAGAATATTCTTAAAAATACTGTACTACAATACTGATATGTCTTCTCACTATTTCTAAAAAGCTATTTAGTGCCAAAAACTTCATTACTTGTAAAAAGATTGTTCTCATGTGAAGGCTGCAATGAAATGTTGGCAGAAGGCAAGAAGGACTTTTACATATGATTTGTAGAATTTGCACAAATTATTATTTTGTTTTTCTTATTACTTGACTAGTTTATATCTTTCTTGGATGTTCTGAAAAGTTTAGTCTCAATGCCAGCCTTCTCAGAAACCTATTTGGGAAAGCAAAAACTTATTTGGGAATCTTTTTTCATGATTTCTTAGGTTGTTTCTATGGTTGAATTATATAAATATAACTAGGTAACTACTGCAAAAAAGAGGAATGAGGAGTATGCTTAGAATAACAAAGAAGAAGAAGTCATTCAGTTAGACTATGCTGTAGTTTCTCAAAAGTTTGATATAGATTTAGTTATCTGGAAAACCCTTTTTGTTATAATTATGATTTATTTGATTTCACTCTGGGCATAAATGGTCGCATGGTGTACTTGCTAAACAAAGACGAAAACGCAAATCAAAGTTCATCGATGCATAATGATGAACACCATGATAATTTTCAAAGAGAATGCGTTTCAAACCCTTAAAAACCGAGGTTTTTAGATTTTTTTAATAGAAGATATTGATTATTTTAAAAGCGTTAGATCGACAGCTTGAACTTCAAAGTTTGGTCAGTAAGGGACCCAAATTATGGTGCTTTAAATGACTAACCTGTTTGTGTCTCAATCACCACTTTTCTATTATATTTGAGTATTTCCAAAAATTTTAAAAAGTTACCCGGCTCATTTATTATTGCTATAGTCTGCTTTAAGATTCCAGTACTGACGGTTGACGTTCTCTGATTAAAATGTATTTCAGTCAGAAAAGTTTAAAAATTTGATCGTATTGAGCTCACAAACTTTTCTAGAACGAAATCATTCCAATCAGTAAAACTACTAACGATTTTTTTAAGATTCGGATTAAATCTCTTTTAATTAATTCAATCAATTAGTAGAGATAGACTGTTGTATATGTTTTACCAAAGTGGCCAAGGAAATGTTTTAAACTTCACCGAGTTTATTTTAGTCGAATAAAACGGACTAGGTCAAAAAATTCTGGATACTGCGATGCGCTACTTTTCCGTAGTACGTGACTGTGGATGACTATTTTAAGAGACGACTTGCAAGTAAATATTATCAAAGTTTGGGTACATCTCTTTTACTGTTTCACAATTGCTGGAATGTCTATGGTATATAGGACTAAATCGATCTTGATGATATCCTGACATCATCCACTCTGTAAGTTCTGAAATGGTTATAGTATAAGAAGAGCAATATAATAACTAGATTTATGTGACTATGTAGATTTTTCAACTCTGGCATAATTTTCTGAAAAATGCACTTTGGGTTCTTCTTCAATCTTCTTGTAAAAAAAAACGAACTAACCTGATTTTAGGGTCGGGCTTAATATCTCATTCCTAAGCCCATTATTCACATGATAACAACCCAAAAAAAATAAGAGCAAAACAGAAAGATTGTTGATCGTGGATGGAGAGAAAGATGCTGTCCCAAATTTCTCAGATTGTTCCTGACTTCGCCATGGTCTCCAATAAGCAGTGGCTGACGGAAAGATTTTACCTTCAGTGAGACCACTTGCAGGCTTTACCCTCTACCACAGCAAAAATGTTATTTTAAGAAATTCTTAATCAGTGTTATACACGAAAATACAATCGGATGATAAATGTTGTACAATGAGGGAACGATCAAGAATGAACTGTAAAATGTTTTAAGGTTAAGAGCTATTACTGATTATTATTAATGAGTACGATTTACTATAGCAACAAGATTTTTAAATCAGGACTCGATATAAATTCTGATATATCATAAATCAAAACAATTTTGAAGCCTGATTTACTTTTCATTTAAATTTTGTATATCTTACCCAGTTGAGTCGTTTACGCTGTACTCTATGGTCTTTCTTGGCGACATAGATTAATACCGGAAAAGCAGTTTTTACGGATCTCTGCCTTCATCTTTTCTACAATTTGTATTCGTGGTTGAAGTCGGAGACGACTGTAGAATCGGTCATGTGATCGGTATACTAACTCTTTACTTAGTGCAGTTTTGAACGTGAAGCACGATGGTCTCTAAATCTTAGAACTCAATATTTCCAGATTTTACTAAAAAAACTATTTTTTTTCTGGATATTTATACGACCAGATATCAAGGCTTCGCAACGAACTTTTCATATTCTTCTGGAGATTTCTGTATTGTTTCAATATAAAATCCATCGAGACTGTCTTTTGGGCAGAAACTGCTGAAGACTTACTGTAATAACATTTCCGGCCAAATGTTAATTTTCAAAATCCAGAAGATTGTAAGGCCCAAACATCTTATATTTTGAGAAACTGTCTCCACATTAATAAATATTTAAATTGCACGATTTCCTTTTACCTGTCTTATACTATAAACTAACATGTTTTTTGTATTTCTTTTTTGTTAAACATTATTTTGGGCTAGTAACTCCAGGGTAGGCATGTTTACTATATATTTTGCTCTCTATTCCTTTGTTTATCTACTGCACTGCAGAAAAAATCAGGTTAGATGCTTGCTGTTTCCTTATAAGGCGACTATAGTAATTTAGCTGTTCTGATTGTAAGTAAATTAGCTTGGCTTCGAATTCTATACAATAGTACTTTTTACCCAATAACCTCAGCAAATCTACCAATTAATCATTCAATATCTCTCATAAGGTTATCTTCTGATTGTTGTACATAAGAAGAACAAGATTGGATCGTTTTTTGCTTAAACCATTTTGCATGCTAAAAATTTCCAAAATTCCCCATTTCTTTGTTGAAAACTGATACAAAGGTAAAACTTTAATTGTCCATACGAATATAGCGGCGCATCATTAAACAATATTTAGTAGCATCTGGGAGGATCGAATTCCACATAAATAAACAATTCGTCAAAAAACAATACCTTCTGTTTTAGAACAAAGAGGGCCTTGAGACGGGTAGCAAAGAATTTTCCTAATACCTGTGCGAAAGCCTAGAAAAAAATATGTTAATTTCACATCTTAAGGTTCGGAATTATTCAGCAAGCGCAGCGGATTGTTGTTTATTACACACACATAGACAGGAATCGAAGAAACAAAATTTATTGTGTTTAACGAATTCTGCGAATCTAAGAAGCTTTTATACAAAAATATAAAGATGTACCACGGTGTGTTTTTGTGCTGCACTCTGTTTGCACCTTAAAAATGCAATTTGAATTTCTATGGTCTTTCTTAAATACGTACCTGTATTGTATACGAAATTGAATACTTGTTGTTATTTTAAAATTTTAATTGCAAATCGTTCATGTCAATTTTTTATAATCTGAACAATATAATATATGTTAAGTGTCGAAAAGTCAAGGTGAACGAAATTTTCTTAAAAGTTTTACATATTATGCTCCTGTTTACATCATAACTAACGGGTTTGCACTAGCACGTGAAAATCGTTTGCGTCTAATAGCTTTTAATATGGTTTATGTAAAGGCTTTTTGATTTACATTAAATTATACAGCACACCGTCTACAATAAGAAGGTGACATTGAAAATAATGCAAGGACTTTGATTTGGAGAATATTTCACGTGCTACAAAAGCAATTTTTATGTGTACTTGAAGAAGTATAAGGGCACTTTTGTTACATAACAGCTTGTAATTTAAGTTCGAAGTTTGAAATTCAGAATTATTGAATTCCAATTATATAAATTTTAAATAGCAAAATTTTCAAATGTCAAGGACATTTTGTTTTGACCCATATGCGTAAATGCGTAAATATGCAAAACTGTTTACATACATTCAAGATTCGTATCATCTAATCACATGAAATTTAAAATATGTCAGTTTGAAAAATCCTTCATTCATTCATTGTCTGTTAATAGCATAAACAAAAATAATGAAAAACAATTATTTTAAGATTTATCTCATTACCAGTGTTTCAAGTTCGTCTCTGTATTCGTTTTGATATAATTTAATTCGTCACTCATTCTGTTTACCATCTTAAAGTCTTAAGAGTCATTATTAATCAAATTCAATTGAAAGCAATTTTATTTCGCGTTTAATTTTATCTTTCAAAGCTTCGCTTTTAATATTCTCTACTCGTTCTCCCTTCCTAATTATGAAAAGAGCTGCTTATCAATAATCAACATCTATGACTACGAAAAGCTGACACCACTTAGTTACAGTTATTCATCAGATAAGAATGAAACAGACCTTTATGTTAGGGGTTGATTCTTGTATTTCTTATAATATACCTACATAATATGTTAATAAGCTTATAGTGTTGGTTTTATTTATTATTAGAATGTTGATTAATATCTTTATTATTTAATTAGCAGAAATATTACAATGAAAATGCATCTTTATCAATTAGATACCAAATTTGTATGCACCATGAAAATAATAATTCGAAAACACTTATCTACAAAGGGGAATAGATTATTATTTGTTCAAATTAACATATTAAAAATCAGTTTCATCAATCAATGATGGCTTTACGACCCATGCCTTTCCATCTTGGAACTTTTCTCATTTCTTATTATTTGCTCCAGATAAAATAGTCTTCTATTTTATAGTACATTTCATAAGCCACAAGAAGATTTAGATTTTGTTGCTGAAACATAAAATATCTACCACAAAATTAGCTTATTAACAGCACGCAATTAAGAACCAGGTTTACAAACCTATAGGCCAGAGAAATTAGAATTCTAGAGCGCAAAAATCAGAGGAAAGCTAAAAATCGTTTTAATCACTTTTATTTACATCAGAAAAAGGGAAAATATATTTTGCCCCTATCTTCTAATTTCCATTTTTATCTAAAAATTCTCTTTCTACTTGGAGTGACCTTAATCTTGTAATAAGTCGCTCAAAAGAAAATTGTAAAGCACCTAATTAGCTTTCCAATTGGTTATGTATAGCTGTTTATCGGCGACTTTTTAGCCAACAAGTTCGACAGCTCTAAATACAGGTATACTGCACTGCACTGCAATTGCAAATAAATCAATTAATATTTATTTATGATTAATTAATTATTCATGATTTGAGGATATAAGAAAATATGTTTGCAAAAAACCGCATTCATTTAAAACATTAACTGGACTAAAAGAGGCAGCGTACTGAACCCTTAACCAATTGATGTAAAACTCAAGTACACAATAGTTTATGGTATAACAAATTATATTTTATGAAAATAATATTAAATTAAATAGAAAATGAACTTAACAAGACGACATATGTTGTTTTAAACCATCAAAACTTTTATATTTTTAAAGGTCACCACCATAGTTTACCGCATTCATGGGCACGGAGTCAAAATGCTTGAATTTCTTCGTATATACAACAAAACACATTGGTATATTTTATAGCCTGACTATCAGTACTAATCTGGCTTGATAGGTATCTGCCCTAAAGTTAGTTTCTGCTGATAAATGTGCCTTTTAGGAGCCAATTCAGCCCCTGAGTGTACATGAATGGTTTACCGCGTCAATACTACACTCGAAATTTTATAAATGGAGATATTCCGAATGTTGATGTTTTCTACTTTTTAGATGGACTCAGAATCGCAATGACGAACCAAGCTTCCGTGCAATAAAGAGGTGATCAAGAGAATAGGGTTAGATCTTTTCTAAATCAACCAAAAGTTGCTGCAATATGTTGAGAACATCTTTGATTTGTCTTTCTCAATTGTCAAAACTTTATCGTTTGAACAGGCAATCTCTGGTACGGATTGGAGATGTGTCGTACGTGATCGAATCCGTTCAGTGAATCGGCTCCAAAAAGTGAACGAAACGAACCGGTCCCGAAAACTAATACAAATCGGCTCACCGCTCTTTTAGCTCTCGCCAAGTTTACATAAGAATTTTTCGTTTTGAGAAAACTTCTAAAATGATTTTGAAATTCACATCGCTTTCTTATAACTTGTTGTTGTGTTTATAAAGATTCTGTGTATAGTATTTTTATTTAAAAAAGTAAACCATGGATCCACTGTTCTATACATTCCAATAAGAAATAGTAAGGTTAAAATAGAGCAGTGCGCAAATAAAGCCTAAAGAGCGGAAATAGACCGTCGGATAAAAACGCTCTACTGCTTTATTTCTGGGGGTTGGTTCTTTCGAAAGCCATTCTGAACCGATGAACGACTAAGTCGGTTTGCTGAATCGGTTCAGCAAGCTGAGCCAGAGCCATTGAGTTGATTCACACAAGTGAGCCGATCTACCCATGCATAAAGCAATTGCGAAAATTCCTCGAATAGTTACAGGTTAAGAATTCTTTCACGTTAATTTTGTTTGCAAAAAACCCCACCGCTAGCTCTTTCTCAAGTACACGTCGAAAGAACGTAAATGTAAGAGCAGCATAGGTGCTGCCTTAATTACCATGCATCAAACACAATACGTAAATACCTAATTCAAAATTTGATTTAAATTGATTTGATAGCATTAAGACATCTGTATCGTTTTCTACTTTACTCTACTAAACTTGAGCAGCTTGGGAAATTGTCTAAAAGAAAACTTATATCGATTATTCCGTATAATTGCAGTTTTTAGGGTCGAAGATTAATAAACTAGGAAACACAACAGAAGTTATAATTATTTCAAGGTTAATGAAACTGCTGAAAGTAGCTCAAGTTCGTATCCTTGGATAGATTTGATATGGGTAGGTGATTTAATAAAAAGGTTTGAAAGTTTATTTTCATCATAAACGTAATGGTGAGTAATACTGTAGTCCTTTCAGTCACTATACTGTACAAACCGTCACTTCAAGTAGAAAGAGAATTTTTAGATAAAAATGGAAATTAGAAGATAGGGGCAAAATATATTTTCCCTTTTTCTGATGTAAATAAAAGTGATTAAAACGATTTTTAGCTTTCCTCTGATTTTTGCGCTCTAGAATTCTAATTTTCTGGCCTATAGGTTTGTAAACCTGGTGCCTAATTAATAAGCTAATTTTGTGGTGGATATTTTATGGTTGTATTATGTGCAAGTGTAAGTACTTAGACGCTCAAGCTGAAAATTACTGAATATTTTACCACACCACTGTCATTGTTCTTACCAAAACCTCGAACTTTGCTTTGGCATGTTTTGTAACCTGATGTGAGATGATATTCCATATTTTATAATAAAACCAATAAAAGATTCTTAAATTCTTAAATCGATTTTATATTTGTTTGCAGTAGCGGATCCAGGACTTAAATCAAGGGGGGGGGGGCGAAATATATTTGAAATTTTTTGTTTGGAATTAAAAGTGAACACACAAAGTAACTAGATAATTTTAATAAAATAATTTAACAAACAAATTAAGATTTCCACAGAAATGTTCTTTGAAGGCATCAGCTAAGACATCCGGTTTACAGGTGGCAGTAAATCTTGCCAGTTATTTATTAGTTTTACTAGATTTCAACAAAACAAAGTTTAAAAAGAATGCTAGTTACACTATATTCCTATTAAATGAATGTTTTTTTGATAAAAGTTTTTTTCATTTTTTTTACTTTCTGGTGGGAAGGCGAAGAAGCTTTCGCCCCCGTAAATCCGCCACTGTTTGTTTGTTTTGTACTCGGGCAGCTATATGACAAAGTAAGCAATAAGGCAAAAACGTTCACACTTAGTAGTCTGGAAATCGACAAGAAATGTTTCAGATCTTTAGTTTCATTTTGTGAAAACAATTAATTAACATAGAAATTCAAGAAAATGTCCAAACTTTTTGTTATGCTAATTTTGGAAACCTCGGGAATCAATCGGACATGCTTCTAATAAAGTTGGAAAGGAAAAATATACTTGCGAAAATACAATAAATGATTAATTATGGACTGTTAAATTTGCTTTATGGTCTGCGATTGATATAAATCGATAATAATCAATAATCACCACATGTGTAGTATACCTTACCTGTATTTGGAGCTGTCGACCTTGACTAAAAAGTTGCCAATAAAGAGCTGTACATAACCAATTTTGAAAATTCTCGAACTCTTTGGAAAGCTGATTCAATACCTTAAAACTTTTGTTTAGACTAATTTCTTTGCATTTTATGTAATTTTTGAGCGAGTTCTTACAAGATTAAGGCCACTCCAAGTAGTAAAAAAAATTTTGGGATAAAAATAGGCAGATATAAATAGTTGTATCATAGCTACAGAGATTTAATTTAATAAAAGTTGCTGGAGTAATAAACCATTTTCTGCACTACTTTACTTTTCAGTTTTCAATGTTGTCTCTATTGTACTAAGGTAGTGACTGGCACAAAATTTAAATTGGTGCTAGGTATAGTTTGATATTAGAAAATAAAAAGGTTTTAGATGAAAGGTGGGAATGTAAAATATGTTCCAGAATATCTAAATAGGTTACTGCCCAAAGGTCGAGTCTAAAACCAAGATGTATAAGCAGATTAAAAAATAACATACTGTAATATTTACAAAGACAGATTCGAGAAGGGAAGGAATAATAAAAGTTGGTATTCTTTGATGGTAAGATGTAGGCTTTTTCCACCTCCTTGTCGTTTGTGAAGTAAATTATGTAATTGCTGAAATCTATGTTTAATTGATCAAAGAAAGTCATTTTACATTTGTATCGTGAGCTGCACCGTTTTTTTCGCAAAATTAAAATCTTTTAGTAAAATTACATGTCGGTACAATCTTTTTATTGGAAGCTAATAAGTGAACATCGAAACACAGAGATGCAAGATGGGACATTTGCAGGGCCGGCTCAATAGCGCAAACAGCTTTAAGGGACTTGCACACAAGCAACTATGTCTGTTTTGGAGTCCAAAGTAGAGCCAACTTCAGAACTTAATCCGTACTGAGACAAATTCAGCTTTGCGGGCTCTCTCATCCTATAGGAGATAAGCGCAGTAAGCGCAGCCTGAGCCGTATTGGTTCTTATCTTCCTGAAGAAGGTCAGTTGCGGGCGAAGCTCGACCTTGGACAGATGGCCTATGGCCGTGTTTGTATCAGTGGTTTTCGTGGGAAGGTTAATGGAGCCGTTTCGAAAGCAAAGTGATTCTGATCCACTCCAGAAGAGCTAAAAGAAGAGGAGGGGTTTAACGCTAGGCAGTCACGATTACATTTGTCTCTCAAAAATGCAATCAAAATTTTTCTTTGCCAATTTCCATATCTCTGTGTGTCTCACTAAGATGGCTCTAGTCTTATTTTGCCTAAGTTAACATTATAAATGAAAACATAGAAATGGAAAAGGGACAAAGACGTAACAACAATCTTCAGTTAAGGGCGCAGACACGCTTTGAGCCGAACAGGTCCTCTGCATTTGTATCTTCCTAAGATTAATTCCAGAGATCTAACTCTACAAGTTTGTAAAGCAAAGCACGTTTGGTGCTACTCAGTATATCCGACAATTTGTCCATTATACGTAGATGGTTACTATAAATGTAATTCGTGTATAACAGAATGAAGAACAAAAAGTGAAGACTGTAAATCATAAGAAAGACAAAATATTTTCTATTTTAGTTTCTTTACAATCTAGCCATCAATCTTACAAAAAGGTCTGCGAGATAAAGTTGTTTATAGTAAGGTATGGATCTGGAAGCTGTATCCAGTCATGAGATTTGATCTACTTACTAGTTTTACATCACACTGAAACACTCAATATTTTATAATTTTTATAGTTCAAATCAAATTAATATTTTTGATTTTTTTGGAAAATTTTTTGCTCCAATAACTTGTGCATGTCCTAAAACCAAAAACAAGTTGCTTCGATCTACCAAGCCATTTTCTGTTTCGCAGATGACCAAAATTCAAAATCATCAATATTTTCTAAACAGGATCAGTGTGTTTTCAATGAGATCTTGGGACAATGTGATTGATATCACCAGAGGTGGAAGATCAAACTTTTATTTTTGATGTTTTTGGAAAACTTTTTGCTTCAATAACTTGTGGATATCCTAGAACCAATAACAAGCTGATTCGATCTACCAAGCCATTTTCTGTTTTGCAGATGGCATAATTGAAAATCGTCAATAGTTTCGAAACAGGAGTGTTTTTGATGAGATCTTGGGACAATGTGATTGATATCAACAGAGGAGACGCCTGGTAAAAAAATGAGTGATTCTTCTGTCAAATCCGAAAAAGAATTGAAATGTTAAATTTTGGCAGTTCTTTTGTAATTTGTGTATCAGAATTTGTGTTTTGCTTACTTAGCTTTTATGGATAGATTATCGATTTTTGTTTTTAGAAATTATTTAGAACAACATTATTGTTTCTCAGATTTTCAATTTTCGAGCTTATATGATAATTTGTCTTGATTTTTGGCACAAGGTCGTTTCATCATTTAATATATACTACATGGCAAACATTTGGGATATTAAAAATCTTGAATAAAATTAAAGTATAAACTATAAAACAAAATTTATTTACTGAAACTAAGAAATAATGCAATTTTTCTTTATGGTACGTCCAATGCGTGCTCTAGAATTTAGATCTGAACACAGAGCAGACCATGGTAATGTAGCACACTGGTACTGTATTTAATTTAATAAATTTCTAAATATATTCTTAAACTTTTTTCACGTGTATACTCTATTGCAATTTTCAGGTTTTTGACATTACACTTCTGAAGACTTCAGTTTACCTAAAAATAAAAGAAAACTAGCAAAAGTGTGTAAATTTGTTGTTGAAGCACGCCATATATTTAATTTTAATTCTATGCTTTTCCAAGTACTTTTTTACAACATGCGTCTTATTTAATGACAGTCTATCACACTTTGTAGTAAAATCATCAAAAACATTGATATTGACTATCTTCAATTTTGTCCATTTTCTGCTAAACAAAAATGGTTACATCAAAGTGGCTTGTTTTTGATTTTCAGACAATACACAAATTATTGGAGCGAAAAGTTTTTCAAAAACACTAAAAATAAAAATTTTCCCCATTAGGTGTTCAATGTAGAATTTTTAGATCAAGAGGTTAAACAACCAACGGGTGCTTTTTGCTGAAACCGATAATTGGTGAGAAGTTTGACTCCTTATTTTCAAGATAATTACAGAATTTCCAATACAAGAATTTAATGTTTTTTGTTTATATCTGATATTAATTATAGCAGTTTATTCGTCCAACGGTCCTTGAATTCAGGTCGGTCTCAAGAACCACTGAATTCTTGGGAGGTTTTTAGTTTACTAGTGATCCAGTTTGGTTCATCTCTGTCACTTTGTCACTTATGAACTAATTTGTTTTATTCAAAAACGGATTTAGTGCAGGTTACTGGGTCAATGTCGCAAGCTCTTAAAGGTTGGGAACATGTGGAACGAGACCAAAAATACTTCCTACAGTAAAAACCATGTCAATTTTCTTTGATTTTTAGTTTGATCATCTTTTTGGATTTTGAGACTTAAACAACCGTAAGAAACTAAATTATAGAATAGTATCAAAATGTTCCAGAATTCAGAAGAGGTACTTGAAACAACACTTACCATTACAGTTGTTGTTTTTTAGACTGCTCATGATATTCCGTAGGAAAAGGCTTGTTTGGCTTGATCAGGAACTGCCGTGGTTAGACATCGAGACTTCCCTTTCTAATTGCTATTAATAAGCAGAAATCTGAGATTCAAAGTTTCGTTGTAATGTCAGTGGGGCCCAAAAAAAGTTTTTGCAGATGGAACAGAAAGTTACGCAACTGTGAAT
>VTPC01000439.1:55285-66417 GCA_011009095.1 Ignelater luminosus | reverse complement strand
CTGCAACGCCGAAACGACAAAATTAAAAGATGTGATCACACAGGACCCATTTATGAACGCATCATACTCCCATATACGGTGAAGATTGAATGTAAATTGGCTCACATTAAAACAAGCTCAACTCAAGACAGCGTTTTTAGCTAACATATTTCCAAAAAATGAACGGTTGAAATGCGATGTACAATTCTTTTCAAAGCACCACCCGTGTGTTTCAATAAATATACAAAATAAATTGAAGAAAGTACTTCCAACAAAAGACTTAACAACCAAAACGGTGTGCCCCCACCAAGACAAACCAATTTGGCGGAACTGAGAAACTGAAGGTTTTTGAGTGTGGGAGCCGGTCCCTGGTTAAGCAGGGGCGTCGACGATACAGTTTTCTCAGTCTGGAATGGTGGCAGACTACACTGGTGGAGTCTTCTATACTCTTCATCCTATTGGGCGTCGCCGCATTGCTCGATTTCCGGTCGACTGCTTCGCTCTGCACCCGACGCAGGAATGCGATTTAGTCAAGGTCAAGGTCAAATCATAATTGTTCCTGTTGCTGCGAAGCCTTCTTGGCCAATGTGTAATTGGTGGTTTGTTTCACTTGGTGTCGGCGTCTTTGATGTCAGTGGTAAATGTTCGTCACTGCGCACATTCCCACATATTTTCCCGCCGAAAAGCGTTTGCGTCAGCTGACTATACACAGATGACACCAGTATCAGGTGTATAAAAGGGTGAAAACGTTAGATCTAAGATAAATATATACTTACAATTTTTATCGTATGCAAAAAACAAAAGATAAACTTTGAAATGAAATTTACTGTTAGATTGTAATTTATACACAGAATTCTTAAAATTAAATCAATATGAATATACGTACAATGCTACACAAAAGTAAAAACACACCACCACTGCTCAGAAGCCTAGCATATGCGATGAGTGCTGCGTACGCGTGGTACGCACGCACCGCTATTACAATCCCTACGAGTTTGTAGAAAAGGATAGAGTATAGATCAGTAAAAACATGTAAATGAAACATCTGGTTCTTCTCTGTAGTCTGTGGTTTGGTGGTGTACGCTGCTGCACGCGGTCAAGGATGGGATAGGATAGTTGAGTGCAAACTTTCGCTTAAAACCTTCGCATCGTGTCTGGCCTGGTTGGCCAGGGAGGAAATATGGAGATCCGACGTGTCGGCTCCGTTGTCGGTTCGGTCTCCAGTTCCCCGTCGGCTTCACCGTCGCTCCTGTTGTAAGGGCACCACCCCGAGTTCGCTCACTCATACTACAAGTACACCGTAAGCTACCTCACAGGCGCTCTGGTCTACTCGGTCTCCGGAGGCGGTATAGTCAAACACGAAGGAATCCTTTTATGCAAAAGCAAAACTAACATTTATGGTATGAAAGAAATTTGGAGACATCTATAAAATGCTGTTTGCAGTAGGAAGCTGTTTACTCGATAACGAATACCAAACTGACTTGATAAGTAGGCAGAGACAATATTTACAGACGATTTTCTACGGTAAGATTCTCCAATTTTTTAGAGTTTTTATTTACAAATAGTCAGGAATTGCCAAAAAATCTCTTGACTATAATACTTTGCATTGCAGTAAACTTTGGAATGTTGTTAGGAATTCTGAGTTAATATATTTCATTTAAAACTAAAATATTGATTTTGTGAACTCTTTATTTTTCAGATATGAAATTCTAAATCCAGTTTTGGTTTTAGGTCACGTATTATTCATCTTGACTTGTCAAAAAAATTACTTGGGATGATTTGAAGATACATTTCCAGTTTCTTACGTTCATTGTTTATAATTACCAAACAGACAAGCCTGTTCGTAACATATGCAATCATATGTAGCTCAATCCTCTTCTGACATGTAACTTGAACGAATCCTATCGAACTTTTTGCCCTCAGCGTTAGGCTTTTTGCCGAATCAAAAGCTAATATAAAAAGTAATAGTATGTACTAACTAATTGTCGAGATAAGTGGAGTAGAATAGAATCAGAACAATATAAGCTAGATTTGTACACTGTGTGAAGAAAATTAAAAACCCATTGGACTTCAGAACTGAATTAACACTGTTGGTAAATACAAAAACAGACAAATTAAGGGAAAATTTAATTGGATTTACTTAACATTTATGTATCATTGTTGACTTTCATAGACTTCATGTTTTGCCGTGGATTGAATATTTTGGTGAAGACGATGGAAGAGTAGACTGTGAAACGGAGAAAAGACGCGCAAACTTGTTTTGCAGTAGCAAGGACGTGGTCAAGGTAACCCATCAATCCAAATGATGTGGGTACATAAAAAACAAGGAACTTGTCTAGGAAAACTTTACTTTTTGTATTCACATCATTCTGGAAATTAAGAAAAAATCCAAGGTCTTTTTGTTTAAAATGCACCTTCTTACATGAAATGAATCACAAAAGCAACATGTAGCTGATATATAGGTAGATTCTCGATATGACGATTAAAGATTTCAGTTCTTGGAGATTTTAATTTTTTCTTAAAATACACCTTTTTGTGCATTGTCAGAACTTCTTGACTGAAATATGTCCTATTTGCAAATAAAAATAGAAGCCAAAGAAACTTTAATAACTTCTTCAAGTTATATTCTGCAGGTTAGCTATCTCACTTCGATAGAAAAATTCTTAAAAATGAATAAAATGAAAGAAACCGAAGTCCAAGATTAATCTACTAAACCAAAGAATAGAATCACCTCACATACTTTGAAAGAAAGAAATAATTTGATTAGAAGAAAAACCATGCTGTCGGTAAATTGTAATTATTAGAGAAATTGATTGTAACAGGGCTCTTACTTTATTGGGATCTCAACTATATATCGACACTTATATCGTTTGAAAACTCTATCAATACACAAAGTTCTAAAATTCCTGAAAAAAACTGTTATGTAAAACTATAAAGGTGAGGTATTAAATGTTTTCTCACATGTAGTACTGAAAGAGGCATTTCTAGTATTTGTTGTTGCTCAGGGAGCTCAAAGGCATAAGCCAGTAACGTTATTACAGAAATTCTGGCCTGGAATGAATCTGTCAACTCTGTGCTAGAATAGAACCAGCAGATTGCACGAGTCAAATGGTTGAAAGAAGACTTTCAATAACTCAAACCTCTGCAGAAACCCAGATCCCCCCTCCCCGCCGTACGGACTTGAGTAGGCGAGCAGCCTGGAAGTCTACAAGAATTCAGAGCTCCACAAAATTCTGGATGATTCGGGTTGCGAAAAAGTCTCTTCCATGTTCAGTGTCCATATGTTTCTTTTCGCGTTTTATATTCAACCTAAACGATACTAATATTCATTGTCAATTACCTTTTTGGCCAAATTCCGTTTCGTTTATCTTAATATTTGCAGCATAGCATGTGGTGATAAATTGACACAAACTAACAATAAGTCGTTTAAATTTCATAACTTTAAATAAAATAAAGTATTGCGGGCAAATTAAAAAACAGTAAGTACAATAAGTCCCCGTACTTTGCTAGAGTCTGAAATGGGAAGTTTCATTTGTTTCATGGTAGATTTATCCCTATACGTTACTCTCTGCAAGTGAAAAGTCTTTTAAACAAGCATAAAATGTATTTTCAGATTGCTCATAAAGAAAACACTCTTGAAAGACCCAACGGTAGACTTTTCCATCAAACTTATTGATTTTTAGAAATCAGCAACCATTTGAATGAGATTTTCGACTTTCTGGATTTTTCTTTAAGCTTCTTAAGCTTAGCTTGAGAGTGTTTGATTCAAAAAGAGAAACTAAATTAGTAATCTAAAGGATTATGAAAAGCAAGTTTTTTGGAAATTTATTCTGTCGAAATGCCTGAAGCTTGTTTTTTTCTAACAAATTATAGCTGCAATTAAATATCATAAAAAAATCAAAGTTGTATAACTTGATTACAGTATTAGTACCAAATAAATTTATTTTTAGTAAACCACCAACGTTAATTTCTTTTAATGTGAACGTGAATAAAAAAAATATCAAGCACGTGCAGCTCACATTTCTTATGCAGTGCAAGTATCAGCGGGTGCGGCCTACGAAAACGACTGATCCGGATGATAAGCCACTTTAAGCGAGAAAATGTGACATTATATGACATACTGTGTGTAAATCTTGTCGCTGCTGGAAGTTATATCGCATCATGTGACGGATTTTCTCCGAAACTTTTCCATTTTTTCCTAACGGAAAAAAGGGTTATAGAGATACTTTGTTTTTTGTTGACATTTCTTAATCAATAGCAAGATATTGCCAAATCAATTTTTCTTCTCTCCTTCAGAATTAATAACTGATTTATTAAATTCGTGCTCTTTTAATAATGTACGCACACACACAAATATCAGGTGATGTAATAATACAGACAGTACTTTTTGAACAATAAACCTTTTTATAAGGAAATATCAAATGTCTTTATGAGATTAGAAAGCTGAATAGGGATTTGATGATGACGAATACCATTATGAAATTAGAGAGCTGTGGACATTTTAAATTTTAATTAGAATAAAATATTCTTCTATTAGAATTTAAAAAAGATTTACGTAGTATAGAAAAATGCAATTATTTAAATAAGGCAATTTCTTCAATTAAGATTCTGCTCGTTTCGGAGATCTTTAAAAAAGGTACCAAGGAACAAGTTCTCTTTTCATTTTAGAAACATACCTGTTTGTTATTTAATAATAATAAAAGGATGTATTTTATATTACAACATTGCAATTATTTAATGGTGCCTTGTTAGTCTGTTGTTAATCCTTGTAAATATCGTTTGATTTTAATACATGTAAATACTTCTCAATCCATAATAATATTAATAACTGGGCGAAGTAAGATTTCTTAAAATGTTCATGTAAATAGCATTTGAATAAAAATTAAAACCTTGAATAATATGCTGCGATTTTATAATTAGCCCATATACGCATTTGAAAGTAACATTGTTTCGATTGTTTTTAAAACGCACTGATCTATATCAATTGCCACTGGTGAAAAACGCAGGGCATTTAACCTTCTTCGTGCTGGTTCTGATGGACAAATTATCTTGATAGACCTTTTAGTAGTTAATTTGCCAATTTTACCAAAATACCAGAAGGTAATGGGATTATGTTTGTTTAATATTAATTTTAGTAATTTATTTCGTTCCCAACCATTCATAGGCTAGAGCTAGTTAGTCCAGTTTGCTATTTTGAAGTAAGACTTAATTAATGAATAACAAATGGAGATTAAAGTAATTTAAAACAGCTAATGCTGTTAAGATTTTATAAATATAAACAAAGTTCTTGAGTTTTCCGACCGAAGACATACTAAGTATTACTAAGTATTATCTGTACATATAAAAATCTTAGATTTGGCGTGGTGATCGAACCCACACCATTGATATTCCGGATCAACGCTTTATCAATTGAGACAGCGAATAACCCTTCAGAGAAAATTAATGAAGTTTAGTGCGAGTTGTACCTAATACTAATTTTTAAGTAAATTATGCTCTTATAGTATTTTTTGATTTCTTAATCTAGCGTTTAAGAAAAGCATACACCGTCGCAAATGAATCATATTTATGCAAATTTCTTCTAATTATAACTATAGAAATAGGTTACGTCTCTATCAAGTCATTATACGTAGAGAAACCGCTTTACATTTCTGCGCCTAAGTTATATTCTTAATTTTTCTTGTGGGCATTACTCTGCTATTTCTTCTATTTTAAACAATTTTTTTACGAAATTAATTTTAATAAACATTTCCAGTTGTCGTTCTCAAATACAAATAAAGAGTAAAGGGGAAATTCGGATGTGAGATTTCAGTTGGCGCCAATGAACGAGGCGACTGCTTGATCAACGATGCAACTTTTGCCAATGGTCCACCAAATGGGTTTCGTATTGTTTCTTTGGACTTTGCAATCACTAGTAAGAAAATTGGAAACACGTAGATTTAAAGCTTAAGGACGTTCAAAGCTTCGTTCAGAAACGGAAGTCTGCTAAAGTATGGGATGTGGAGCAGGTAATTCTCATCAGATTGTCATCTGCATCTCTATAAGAATCTATAAGAAGAAAATATATTTTATTTGAAAATGCTGTTAAAAGAAATCTTAACTATGAATATTCAACAAAAGGAAATCGTGCAGCAAGTTATATGTGACATGATATCTATAGGCTGTAACAGTAGAAACTTCAACTTAATATTGTTAGTCAGTTGGTCAAGTTTGAATTGGGCTTAAAGTTTCCAGCAGTTTGAAGTAGACTGCTCTGCTAACATATCTTGTAATTTGACAGTTTGTTTTAATTGTTGTTAAGTAGAATTATCTTGTACGGCAGATCATAGTTTATAAGGTTCTCTGAGTTCTTCCAATTCTTTACCTTAGACTGACTCCTTCTTCTGTGTCATTTTCAAGCGTTTTCTACTCGTCTTGGTAGAAGTTCTACTTTTCAACCAATGAGTCGTCAAGGCATATGCAGGGTGTCCTAAGTTATATATCCACCCCTATAGTCAGTCTTTTCTTGACAAATAGAGATAAAATTTATAGATTGCATATCAATGACTTGCAGGTAGAATTCTACAAAATCAAACAAATTTATAGTTACATAAATGGCGCCTGTGCACAAATCACTTTTGACTTTGTGCAATGAAGTGGCATTTTTCCTCTAATCAATTGATTAAGAAAAAAATCCTACATATGGTATCATACTGTCAGACTATGAAATACGATACCTTATGCAGGTTTTTTTTCTGAATCGATTGATTAAACAAAAGATACCACTTTATTGTGTAAAAATTGAAAGCAATTTGTGTAGGCGCCACATACATAACAACAAAGCATTTTTGATTTCGTAGAATTGTACTTTCCGGTCATTAATTTATTTCTTCTAAATTTCATTTTTTTATCTTCCAAAAGAAGGCTTATTATAGAGATGGACATATAATTTGGGACATCCTATATTTTAAGTTAATTGGTACAGTATCAGTACCACTCGTAAAACTAAACTGAATGAGATTACAATACAATGTGAAACTCGTTCAAAAAGAATTTCTAGTAGTCCTCCATCAATATTCTCGTTTCACTTATAGTTTCAGCTTCAATATCTCCAAGAAATCAACTGCTTTCTGCACAATTGCTCATTGACTTTGAGAGCAGTTTTTAAGAAACTAAATATAAAACATGAAACAAACCTAATTTGAGAAAAGTGAAATTTGTTTACCTCAGGCAAGTAATCGTGAGAGAAAAGAAAGTGTAGCTGATCATTAAAGCAGTGCTCAAATGCTTTCTGAAAAGCTGTCAGATTTCATTGTAGGAACTTGGTAAGGTAAGTTCATATGCTTCCTCGACTCGTACTGACATGAATGTTATACTTTCATCTTCCAAAGATAGTTCAACTTTGATCAGTTTTTTTCGTACTTTCAATTGATTGGGATCATCTGACCTACTGTAATGCTTACACCACATAGTCAAGCTCACAGTTTCGTGTAATGTACGGAAATGTGCAGAAATAATTTGTATTTGCCGCTTTTTTTCTCCGTAGGTCCTTTCTCTCTCTGTTTGCCCAACTGCAGATCTTAAGTCATAAGAGTCGTAGGCATCCTGTGGCAACTAGTTGCAGCATTAAGAAGGTGATTTCCTTTGAGATCCTGCCTACTGAACGCATGCCGGAAAGCGGGTTAGAAAGTGTGCACGCCACTGCTCCACACCAGGATACCGGTAACCTCAACATACACCGTCACTGAAAGCACAGATACCTAACAGCAAGGAGTAACTATGCCAATTGTGACGCCTCGACGTCCCTTCCCATAAGTTAATACCACTGAACTGAGGAAATGAAGCCCCTTCGAGGACCGAGAAACAACATTGAGAATTGAGTAGTGGTCAAGGCTTATAATATTAATATAAAATCAAGTACGTATGGCAATATTAATAACAAAATTGTTTTCTTACTGGTTTGTTTCATCCTTCAAACGAGAAAATTTCAAATAGCAATTTAATAAACTACGTAGTTTGTATTTGACAAGTCGTGAAAGAGAGCACGTAAAAATGGAAAGAAAAGAGAATCGTGCCGTCATAAAATTCTATTTTTTAAAAGTTAAGACGGCCACCCAGATTAAAGCTAAGTTGGATGCAGTTCTTGGTAGATCGTCGCCGTCATTTAAAATGGTACACACGTGGATTGCTGAATTTAAATGTGTCTGAACAAGTTGTGAAGATGAACACCGGAGTGGTCCAAATGAGGTAACAACTGAACAAATGATAGAAAAATGACAGATTGTGGGATTTCAACTGAACGTGTGCATAACATCTTGCACGAACATTTGAGCATGAAGAAGCTGTGGGCGCGATGGGTGTCACGATTATTAACTGTGGATCAAAACGTGTTCGAATGGATGTTCCGTCTGAGTGTTTGGAACGTTTCAGTTGTAACCTAAATGAATTTTTGCAGAGGAACAATCGAAGCGGTAGATCTTGTCGATTGTCTGCAAAAAGAAAAAAACAATCACCAGGAAGTATTATGCAAACTTGTTGCAAGAATTGAGCGACAAAATCAAGAAAGAAATCACTTTTCCGCCAGGACAATGCACCGTCCCACATATCGGCAATGCAATGGCTAAAGTACACAAATTAAAATTTGAATTACTACAGCACCCGCCTTACTCACTCGATATGGCTCCATGCGGGTTCTCCTAGTTCCTTAATCTGAAAAATTGGCTTGGACGCAAAATTTTTCATGTGACGCTGACGGTATGGATGCTGGAGTGGTTATTTTGCAAATCGTTTTATTAAAGTGGAATACTTGCACTAGAACATCTTTGGACGAAGTGTACTGGGTTAAAAGGAAGTTACGTTGAAAGATAAATAAAATGTAACTTGAGCAATTGTTTTTCCCCTTTCGTTTACCTTAATTATTATCAATCCACCCTCGTAGAGTGAAGAAGCAGCTGAATGCAAGTCACAATCGTAATGGAAACCATACGTGCGCATCAACAGATAGAGAAATTACTGAATCTTTAGTATTGCACTGTGCTTTGATATGCGTGGCTTGAAAGTAATCGTGTTTCCTTTGTCTAAGAAGATGTACAGATGTATGTTCGTCCCACCACGATTGGGACTTGAAGTTAGCTGCTTTCTCCCTCTTTTTGTTCCACTGATCTGTTCTTTCTAATGCTTTATGCAAGGTAGTTGTTCAATCGTTGTATTCCTGGATGCCACAAATAATTAATACACCATCAGCAAATCTTGAATGGTCTAAACTTTGACGGAAGTTCTCTAAATTATCTTTCAACCATAGGTTTCGACTTCCATGGGTGCATAGGTATGCAATACACTTGTGGGTGCAATGGAACGATATGAAATAAAATTCTCCTAAAGTCGATTTAATGAATTTGTTAATTTTCTTGTTTCTCTGTTACACATTTTAGACGATTAAAAACTACCAAAACACAAAAGTGGTATTGTGACTACTTAAAAAACATCCACAGCTCGTCCGGGAAGTTCATTATATGCAGCAAGGTGTTGTGGGTTTTATCTAAATATCCAAACACTGCTGATAACAGATTGAAAAGTATTTTTGGTCGATCAACGTATTTGTTAGTAACATGTAAGTGACTACAAGAATTTGGAGGCATGTATGGAGAGAATAATCACATATGATTTTTGAAGAGAAGTCAAAACTTTTAATAGTTTCAGATAATGATACAAAGCCTTCAAATTTTGGCACAGACTATTGTAATTTATTATTTCTTCATTTTTCTACAACTCAATTTTAATAAGCTAGATTGCAATGAATGGTTGATAGGATGAAGTCCAAATGATAAACTGCTATCAGATAATGATACAAGACCTTCAACTTTTGGCACAGACTATTGTAATTTATTATTTCTTCATTTTCCTACAACTCAATTTTAATAAGCTGGATTGCAATGAATGGTTGATAGGATGAAGCCCAAATGATAAACTGCTAGAACACGTTGTGAATGTCTTTAAATAACCATGACCAAAGTTGTGTGTTTTGGCACTTTTAATCATTTAGAACGCGTTGTTCTTATTTTAAACGAATCACCTCGCAAAATCTTGGTTTGTTGATGTCTCTGATCGTGTCAGAAAACGTCGGTTACAAATTGAAGTTATACCTAAGTAGCTCGATAGCTTGTCTAGATGGAAAGCATCGTTTTAAGATATCACGGTTATAATATGAACAAGATACCTTCCTTTTGTTTATGTGCTTGCCGCGTCACTAGACCAAACCCTTAAGAAACCACGAGTCATTGCAAACCACGGTCGTGGAACGATAGTTTTGCCGAGCCGCAGAAAGCTTTGAGTCAAGTCCAACGAGCCGCTAGCCACAGCCATAGCTATAGCGAGTCACGCGCTGACTTGTCTGAAACTATTATTAATTTAAGGAAAGGAAATTTCATGAATAAAGTATAGTTTTTGGTCTAGACTAGTGCATGCCTTATAATGATACATCTCAGTTGAAATTAAAGGTAAATCTGCAAAATCTTAGCAAGTAGTTATTATACTGTACTATAATTTTTATGCAAAAATTTGATAATTTGGATAAATTTTGATGGAGTCCAAAAAATTTTCAAAATTCTCCTCATCTCTTCAACTTTCTTTACTTTCTATTTAAAAGCTTCTTCAGAATTTCGCATCTAACTTTGATCAACCCAGAAATAACGTAGGCTGGAAAAAAATTATTAATGTAAAACTTTTTGAACAATCTTGTATGGTATTTCGTTCTCTCCAGATTTTGCTTAATTCATTCGGCTTCTCCTTTTAGTTATTTCTCAGAGATATCAAGATTTGCGGCATTTTGATTTTTGAGTTGATTAATGGTAACTAACCTAACCTAATTCTTGAATTGATTCCCCTTCGATATTGTTCTTATACTCGTATGCTGAAATTTCATTATCTGAACTATAGTTCTTTGAAACGTTTTAGCCATCTATTGACCACTTCAGGTAATTCATTTTCTTGCAGATGTATTAGATCGTTTTCTGGATATATCATGTCTGTCCTCGGCTTCTTTTCAACAGTTCTTTTTAATATAAACTCTTTCTTGCCTTATATTTCTTTTAATTTGGCCATTGAAGTCTCAATATGATATTTTTCGTCTTTTTGTTTTGTTGAGCTGTGATATATATTTAGTTGTAATATTGTTAGCA
>VTPC01000439.1:19543-50285 GCA_011009095.1 Ignelater luminosus | reverse complement strand
CGAGTTTACATTATTCTAGACAACTAGAATTTAAACAATTCAAACAAATTAAGATTCTTTTAAACCTTTTATAAGCGAAGCGACCTTACGCTTAATCTTATTAAAGGTTACTTGACGTGATAAGTTATAGGAATGTTTATCCTGTTTGTTTATTGTGGTTAGCTTAAAACTTAAAAAAAACTATTGAACCTAAAGACAGAGACTGTTGGGTTTGCTTAAAGTTTATAAATGATTTTCATTTCGTTTTGCAGATTATATTATGTAGTGTCAGAGAGAATGTTGATGTCTACCAGACCAAAACTATAACAAATGTCATTTTTTTAATCAACCAACCAATAAGGTAGACGCTCAAAAACCTTAACACCGCCACTGCAGTTTTTCATTCGTTACATGGACGCTATAATTGTTCCCCTGGGACTCTTCTAATAATATTTAACCATCTAAAATAGTATAAATTCTTATTTGAATTGAATCGTCGGCAACTTCCAAAACTTTCATTAAAGTAGTTTCAGTTTCGTTTCTGTAGATCTTGATGTTCATTAATTTAATTTGTTGACGTAAATGTAAACATTCATTTAGTAATTAGCAAAAACTACTAGAAATAATTGCTCGTCTGATGTAATCCCTACCTGAATAAATAATAAATGAATGCAAAATGCACATAATTACTACTAATTCAAATAAGGAAAATAATTTATTTAGGTCTGTCTTTACTGGAGAATACACAGCACTTTATAATAAATCTCCAAATGTAATAACATTCACGATTTCCATTATAAATATAATTAATTTAACAAAACCCCATTTCGTTACAGCTCTTGCATTTTGCCTTGAAAATAAAAACAATTAACGTCCATAAAAAGCGTTCGGTCCATTCGTTAATATATTATAAATATCAAATTGCATGAATGATACATGGCCTGCCATATACACAAATCAGTAGGTCAGGTCAGGTTCAAGGAGACTTATTGTTTCAGAGTGCAGCAGGGGCGGGCGGTCTAGAAGGTCCCGCGGGGGGCCAGGGTGCCCGCCTGAAGCACAGGCCTCGTAAATTCACCGCCTCCGGCAGCCTCAGTGATAGCTCCTCCAGTGTTAAACGACAGGTGAGTTTGCTGCTTCTAGTATCATTATGACTGTGCTTATTATATTCCGGTTACAGAAAGTGACAGTGCATATTTTTTATACTGACACTGTTCTCTGTTTTTTTATTTGTTTCTGTTTCCATAAGCGAAATGCATCCATATAAAAAAAATAACATAAATAGTAGCGTTATGTTGCGTAACGTGTTTGTTTTTATAGCAGAGAAATGTTATTGTATCACAGATAATTTATCGTTTTTTCTTATTACTGCAAAAGGTTACATGTTTACACTTTGTATTAGATTTTTAATGGAATGAACATATACCAAACATACTATCCTTTCGCTTTTCATTGAAGCTTTCAGTCTATTTTTGAACTTTAAAAATAGTTCAATTCAAAAACTCGAAGAAAAGAAAATTTTAAATTCTAGAAGTCATCACAAAAGTATCATTAGTTGAAGTTTAGAAAAAAAAATGAAAAAATTAAATCTTTTATTTATTACTGTATTATTACTGGAAATTAATTTATTTCCGGTTATTAAACTTGATTACATCCTACTCTTTCACTCTAGTACGAAGAACTAAAGCAGGCTTCTTCCTTATCAAAAGAAAGTGAAAACTAATATATTATTTTAGGTGCTCTAAACAAAATGGGTGTTGCTATTTGCTACCTACCTACGTATGCCTATAAGGAAATTCGATTTTTATCGCCGAGCCTATTAGTTCCTTTAAACTTTAATTTTTCAATTGCACGCGTCAAATATTTTATCGATTTCTCTCAATTAATTCTTTTCCAATCCTAAATTTGAATCCCAAACACTAACTTCCTTATCAGGGGCAGTTTTCGAGTTATAAACGAAAGAATGACAATACAAAAGAAAGTGCTGAAAAACGAAATACTTACCGAACGTGAAAAGGATTTCAAATATTGTTTGGAACTACGGCGCGTGTAGGAAAGAAATACAGAGATTCTTTAGGAAATGCTGGAAAACACTTCTAATGTTAACGTTTAATAAATTTTATAGTTTATGATAAGTTTGAAAGAAATACAACCCATGGCATATGGAAATATTTGCATCACGTAATCTAACGCAAATGATCTCTGAACGAATTATATTTTTCTAGAAAAGAGATACACTCTTACGACCAGGAAGTGCATACCCGTCAGTTTTGCTCTCATTCTTAAAATTCCGATTGAAATTGATGTACGATTTTGAGAAAACGCTGGAAAAACGCTTCTAGCTCTCACGTTTGCAGAATCATCACGAATGTATTAGAGAAAAGTGCGCTGTAGCAAAAATTAAAAAGTCCACGTCATTGTAACATTTCGTTTGTGCAAATCAACCATATATTGTTATTGAGATTGACATACTCATCATTCTTTTTTCTTAACAACCTCCGATTGGTCCGTGCGCCTTACTGTTTCACACTGACAGTTCCTGTAAATTTGTGCTACATAACAGACTTCTTAATGTTTAGTTCAGCTTAGATTTGAAGTTTCTCTTCTCAAGATCGCGGTCATTATGTTGAAAGATTTTATCGAAATATCTTTGTAATGAAATCTGCGTTCATAACATTCTGAAACTTTAGTTTGAGAGCGGGACTACGCCCAACAGAAAAATCTAGTAGTTATCATATCAATACCAAGAGCAAGACGTCTGAAAGAAAGGAAAATTATTAAAGGTGCTGTATCATGCAGTTCATCTTGTCATCGCTACTTTAGTAAGATTTTATCAGTTCAATTTCTCTCTCTATTTTCGATTTATTTCGACCCTTTTTGCAGAAACACTCACGTAGGTCTTTGGATCTAAGCCTTCTTGTCTTCAAATCAGGCACTTTCATTTCTGATTTTTGATCAGGGCCGACCCCAGGATTTAGAGCAGCCTAAGACAACTTTCAATTGTTGCGCCCCTGCAACTTACACCAAGCAATATTAAAAGTGTTTTGACCTAGAACATTTAAAGTACTTCTTTGGTTCGAATAACTTTACTTGCTCAACAAGCTCAACTGGTTTGTAAAAGTAAAACCAAAGCCCTGGACAATTTGGAAAGTATGAATAGTTCGAACAGCTCGATAGGCACCAGATACCTATAAGTTAAAAAATCTAGACATTTTAAGATGTGGTCTTGCCAGTCAAAGCCTAACAACCCTGATGAAACCATACTTGAGTAGACATCGTCTTACAGATTGTGAAAGAATATACAGACAAATATTTAGTTTTTGATGAAGTTATTGTTTAACATTACTAAAATTAAAGGTAGATTTTCTACAAGCGTCTGTTAACATCTGAGGCAGAAAGTTTTTACTGCAGTTTTAATTTAAATTATCTAAAGTAGAAAAAAAGATTATGAATATCAAGATCAAATTAGGTACCGAATTCAGAATTAATGTGCACAGTACAAAAAAATTGTTGAGCTTTCGAATAGCTTTCAGAAGTTCAAAGAAATCATTCATACGTTTTTGGATAAACAGCGCTCTCAACAAGAAATTGATCCAAGAGAAAGAAAACAGATTTTATGCCTTGTTCTTATCGAAGTAATAAGGGATAACCAGAAACTTGTTTACAGAACCCTAAAGCAACTTAGACGGAAAAAAGAATATAATATGATGAATATAAGAGGAAAAGATGGAAATATAATCACAGAAGAAAACCAAATGATGGAAAGGTGGAGACAGTATTTTGAAACACTAACATAGTCGAAAATAACCACAGAGGAAATACAAGAGGAGATAAACGATAATGAAGAAATAGAACAAATACAAGAAAAAGAAGTAATAGACACCATACAAAAGTTAAAATTAGGAAAAGCACGAGAAATAGGCAATGTAACACCGAAAATGATAAAGTATATGAAAGAAGAAGGAATAGCACAACGAAATAATGAAGACCACAAAAGTGCCAGATGAATGGAATGTAGGAACTATACTACCTATACACAAGAAAGGAGATAAAGGAGTCTGTGCAAATTATAGAGGAATAACGCTATCAAGTGTACCTGTATTTACAAGAATAATCGAAAAAAGAAACAGGAATAAGATCGAAAATACAATAGAAGAGACCCAATGTGGATTTAGAAGTGGGAGAAGCACACAAGACCTAATATTTACGATAAGACAAATCAGCGAAAAAGTTATAAATAAAAACAGAGAAATACATATGTGCTTTATTGATTAGAAAAAGCATTCGATGGGATAAAAAGAGTAGATATATGGAAAGCACTAGAAAGAAGAGGTATCGAAGTAATAAAATCAATGCACAAAAATAACAGCAATATAGTTAGAACAACAATGAAGAATCAAGAAAATTCGAAACAAAGATAGGTGTTAATCAAGGATGTGTGTTGAGCCCTCTTTTATTCTCAGTAGTATTAGACGGAACAATAAAAGAAGCAAAGAAAAAGATGAAGACATTAAAATTGGGATATTGGCAAATGGAACAAATAGAAATAAACGAACTTATGTTTGCAGATGATATGGCTATAATGGCAGATACAGAAAATAATCTACAGCACAATCTAGAAGTGTTAGAACAAGAATTGAAGGAAATAAACATGAAAAATATAGAGAAAATAAAAAGCACGATACTGTCAAAAGAAAATAAATCACATAATATACGACTAGAAGGAAAACAAATAGAACAAGTAAAAGTTTTAAATATTTGGGATCGATAATCGAAAGTAATGGAAAAATAGAAAAGGAGATTAACGATAAAATGGGTAAAACAGCAAAGATGTTTAATGATGAAGACGACATTTTTAGGGAAGAAGGAGATACCCATTAAAATAAAAACAGAAGTAGTTAAAAAAGTGGTAAGACCGACAATCATGTATAGTAACATGGACATTAACAGAAAAATCTAAAACACGCCCGACTGCAATGGATATGAGATTCTTAAGACGTATAGAAAATAAAACTAAGAGAGGCAGGATAAAAAATGATGAATATCGGAGAAAACTACAAATAGAACCCATGTATGAAAAAATAGTAGAGGGACAATTAAAATGATTTGGACACGTGTGTCGTATGACAAAAGATAGACTAGTAAAAAGAGTGTACGAGTCGCGAGTGCCGGGTAAAAACAAAAAAGGAAGACCCAGAAAAATATGGAATGACGGTGTGCGAGAAGAAGCAGAGAAAAAGGGAATAAAATGGGAAGGTAGCCCAGCACAGAAAGCTATGGAAAGAAAAGTGTAAAAGAAACCAACTCCCACAGCCTTACACCTAACAGTAGAAAGGCATAGGATTAAGTAAGTAAAGTAAAGTAAGTCTTATCGAAGTCTTAATTTGAAATCTAGACTACAAAACTTTCATGCGAATTTCATTGAAAGTAAACACTGGGATCCCATTTGAATATATCTTAACCAGATTCCATGCGGACTTCATTTGTGGGGAGACAGTGACAAATCGTTTTGATCCACACGCACTTAGCGCCTATGCAGTATTTCTCAAAAAGTGGAAAAAAGGGCTTTAAAATACAAAAATTACTGCTCTAAACAGAGAGTTTTTTACGCAAGCCCGTACTCCAGAATTGAATTGAAGAAAAACAACAATTTTGTGTCAGCTCAAACACGAGTGAATATGTTGATGATACCAGCCAATACGATGGAATAACACTAGAAAGAACAAAAGAAATCACAGTACGTAAATCTACCATTTTTACCAAATTATTTCTTGTTACAGAAAGCTTTGCTTTCGAATGCAAAATGTTGGGTAGGACTGTATCAGCGCCCTAAATCTAAACTATGTAATTTCATTTTTTTTTTCAGATCGATTTGTGCACCTTCATATCTGTGTTTCTCCTCACTGAGGCTGGTCCTATTTCTGATACTTCCTAAATAACAGTTTAAAAGTTCTTGACAGATAGAGTAAAAAGTCCCCCATCAAGTTAAGCAAAAATGTTGCAAACAAGGCTATTGAAAGCTTAGAAACAAGATCATCAGTATTTGAATGCAATTCTGAATAATTGAACATAAAATGTAAGTGCAGACGCAGATATCTAAATAGATCTTTAAATAAGGAAGCCCAAAAGACTCATTTTATGACCTTTCGAGTTTCTAATATTCTGTGTCGAAAGTTTTAGAAAATTTAAGAAGATATCATAGATGCGACATTACTGAAACTTTCAGAGAAGTTACAATAAATTTAATAATATTTGCAAAGCTACAAAATGGTAAACAGATTTCAACTATTGGAAAAAAAAAGGAAAAGGAAACCTTTCCGTGTTAAATTGTTTCAGTTAGGTCACTTTTTTAAACTAAATAATTCCGAGTGAGAAAATTGTATTCTTGGTGTGTCAAACTGAATTCCAAAAACTCAAAACAAGATATCTGATGTAAACAAGAATCAAAATAATTTTGTACATAAATCAAAGAAGTTTGTGTTGCACACAACAATGGAAATAACGAACTGTTCTCATTTCTGTATCTAGCTATTCAGTAAAAATCAAAACTCAAAGTAAGTCTTTCAAACTCTAGAAAGCTATCAGCATATGTACATCCAACTTAAATATAATGCCCATGAAATTTCCAATTTCTTCACTTTGTAATTATTCATTAGAAAAATTTTAATAGTAGTAATAGTAGTAGTAGTAGAGTAAATATCTAAATGTTTTCTTCATTTATTTTGCTGATTGCACTAACTACTCGGTTGGTCTAATTTAAACATTGAAGATTTTCATTGGATTGCAGAATACACGAAAGAATATATATGCCTAATGGTATTATTAACAAAAAAGTTTCCTGAGAATACAATCGATTAAATATGCGGTCTCACGTTGGGCACCAAAGAATATCACCAACCAAATTAATACTAAAACCATATGATTGTAGTTTATCTTGTTTTTTAGAATTGGTCACGGTTTATTCTTTCAATCAACTTAAATTTGTTATTAAAACATTAATTGTTAACCAATATTAATTCTTAACGGTAACCGGTTCGAATTAATGAAAATTCGAGCAGTCAAATGCAAATTCTTTTGTCACGCTTCTACAAAGAATAAGAAACAATTAACCTAGATAAAGTGTACAGTAGAAAAGCAAGCTGGACATCATCTTAATTCTTCTAAATTTAACTGTCACAACTTCAAAATTCTTTTCTTTCCGAACTCATAAATTTGTATCATTAAATTAAGATTCATAACTAACTCCCACTGCCGGAAGCTGCATTCTGTGTGCATTATCCATAAAAATTTATAATTTTTTGGTTGGTTAATGTTCCTATGAAATATTATATTGGATTTATACAGACGTTGATAAATACAAATTTTTTGGTCTAAAAACTAAAAATTATTTCTAATCCGTGCGCATTATTTATTAACTTTCAACTTCTTTGTTGTGTAAATTTTCTTCTTTTGCATACTGACCAACCAACAAGGCATTTCATAAATCTAAGATTATATTATTAACGTTTTCCTGGTTCATTGTTCTTAAAAATGTGATACCTTTTCAAGCTAAAACCGCCGTGTGGATAGTAGAAGAATACATTATTTTCTTAATTAGTATTTTTCCGGTGCTTCTCCTTCTTCTTTATTCTTAGTAATTATCACCTTGTTATAACTAAGATATATTTGGATCAAGCCTAAGTTATTAATTTGCAGCTGTTAAAAATTATATTTATATTTATTATATTCCATAATAACGTGTGGTGAGCAGAGGCACACACAGCGCACACACACACGCTAAGCGTGTTGATATTTAAGTTTTTGTTTAAACCAAATTGAAACCAGTTTCAGGGCTTCCTTAGGGCATATATTTATGAAATTACGATTAATCACGTCATGCATGTAATGTTAAACATGCACGCATTAGGTGTTTTATTTTAGGCCATTGCAGGTAGAGTAGTAGTACGCATATATTTTTTAAACGATCCGTTACGTAAGAGAAATTGGTTTTGTTGTTTTTTCAACTTTCAGAAATTGATTTCATCTAATTTAGATCCTCGTATTGATAATAACTTTTAAAATTTCTAAACGAACGTATTTAATTTACATAATTATGACGTTTTGTTCGCAATGAAATGCATGAGGTATTATAATAATTAAAATATGGAGGAAATACATACATCACGATATTGAGTAATTAAATGAACTAAACGATATATTATATGTAAAAGAAAGCTTGAATATATGTATTTGCACTATTATTAACTGATCCTGTTTTTGTACACGAAGATTGTTTGCAAGATGAGCAAAAAATCTTTTGGTTATAAAATTTGTCTGAGCGCCAATTACAAGCAGTGCTTTGCAATGTTCAGTGAATATCTCCTGTTATGTCACCTTTGCAATTGAGGATGTTTGAGATAAATTAATTGATACTAATCTGTCGATATCAAGATTTAATTCCATAAAACCCATTTAGACTTTAATGCTTTAGTTTTTTCCCGAAATCCCTCAAAGTTTTCGACGTCAACGTAAGACTTTTCAACATCGAACTATTCTGTTAAAACTTTATTTTTATTTTTTTTAACAGTAATGGAAAGGTAGTAACAGATATCTGAGGCTTATACGCAGTATGCTGTAGCTATAGGTTTGAAATTAATTACTGTTTATTTAATAAATATCAAATGTGAACCTAGCTTCTTTCTATAGTATAATGTACTTTATGCGAA
The DNA here is from genome assembly GCA_011009095.1 of Ignelater luminosus. Classification (NCBI taxonomy): domain Eukaryota; kingdom Metazoa; phylum Arthropoda; class Insecta; order Coleoptera; family Elateridae; genus Ignelater; species Ignelater luminosus. The sequence goes on along the minus strand of VTPC01000439.1, from coordinate 41,601 downwards.
ATCAAAACCGATAGTAAGATGTAACAATTAGTAAGATACCAAGTTAGGAGTAATCTTAATATGGGTTAATGATAAAAAGATTATTCCATATTCTGCTTCTTTGTGATATGTATTGCAATGGTGCTTATGACTCTTAACACAAGAGCATGAAATGGGAGAAAAAGCAAATTAGTATTGTTACGTTTACTGAATTTATCACAGACAGAATAAACACCTACTGTACGAGGGCGGTTCAGTAAGTACCCGTGTTTGACGACAGAAGGCGTTCCTGAGGGAAGTTGGTGTTATCATCGTGTGCTGCCATCTATCAAACGGCGGTATAACAAATTGCAGACTGATTGATAGGTTAGTTTGGATTTGACAGCCATTTGAGTAAGACGTGCTTCGTGATTTTAGCTAAGATGGAAAAAGAGCAGTATCGTTCGGTAATTCGCTTTCTGTTTTTGGATGGGAAATAATGCGAGGAGATAAAAGCAAAGTTGGATGCTGTTTATGAGGACACTTCACCATCTATGACCACAGTTAGATATTGGTTCAACGAATTTAAAGGTGAGCGAACATCCGTTTTCGATGAGGAGCGACCAGGACGCCCGGCAGACGTGGTTACCGAGGAAATCATTCAAAAAGTCCACGACATGATTCTCGCTGATCGACGAACGAAAGTGCGTGAAGTAGCAGAGGCCGTAGGTGTGTCGACCGGAACGGCAATTAATATTTTACATGATAAGTTGGCGATGAAAAAATTGTCGGCGCGATGGGTGCCGCGATTGCTAACGGTGGACAACAATCGGATGCGGCTGTTAACTTCGAAGCAGTGTTTGGAGCAATTTAAGCGAAATCCGAAGGAGTTTCTGCGTCGAGTTGTCACCGTTGATGAAACCTGGATGCATCATTATACACCAGAAACTAAGCAACAATCAAAACAATGGATTTCTCCCGGTGAATCTGCTCCAAAGAAGGCGAAGATGGTTCCATCGGCCGGAAAGGTCATGGCGACGATTTTTTGGGATGCGAACGGCGTCATCCTCATGGATTTTTTAGAAAAAGGAAGAACGGTCACTGGACAATACTACAGTGAGTTATTAGACAGCTTCGACAAAAAATTGAAGGAGACACGGCCGCATTTGGCGAAAAAGAAGGTGCTGTTTCACCACGATAACGCACCAGCACATTCATCCGGAGTTGTCGCCGCCAAACTGCATGAATTGCGTTATGAATTGCTGCCGCACCCCCCGTATTCACCCGATCTGGCTCCCTGCGACTTTTTCTTGTTTCCTAACATGAAGAAATGGCTCGCGGGAAAAAAATTTAGCTCAAACGAGGAAGTCATCGCCGAGATAGAGGCGTATTTTGGAGAGTTCGACAAATCCTATTTTTTGGAGGGGTTAAAAAAATGGTAGGAACGTTGGGAGAAGTGTATATTTCTAAAAGGAGACTATGTTGAAAAATAAAAAAAAAATTTTTGAAAAAAATTGTGTCTTCATTTCTAACACGGGTACGTATTGAACCGCCCTCGTACTTCATGGCGCATATCCTAATATATAACTAGAAGCAAACGTGGTTTCCGAGAAGACATTTCAATTGTAAAGTCAGGAAAACCACTAGTGGAGATTATGGTTTGGTACCAAGCTTCCAAAAAGGTATCTGTCCATTATTAAGAAATTTCATCATTTTCATTATACTCTTAATCGACTCTAAGGACTTTATGATTGCAATAACAGGACAGAGTACTTTGATTCTAAATTTCTGCTGCTAAATCCAATATGGGCATATCAATATGGTTTGTTGTCTAAAAGTTGATGAGTGTGGATTCTCATTTGAAGTGTTAATTGGGCTATTGCCACACTCTCTTGCCGTATTTTGTCGCGACGTTTCGGAAGCTGACTCTGCTTGCATCCTTAGGCGTTCACCCTGAGAAAGGCGATTTGATTTATTATTTTCCATTTCTAATTTTCCTTAAATCTTCGACCTCACCGGGGTTTGAAGCAGGGACAACAATCGCTAATTTGGTTGCTACGCTGGGTGCTTTAACCACTGAGCTATTGGAGCGGTCTACTTAGCATATAGTTTTATAAGTTCTATATAATTGAATTGCATTTTCGTAGCTAGATGCTTGTTGATTTTATTTCTAAGCTAGCCCGGCCTATCGGTTCTTCGGCCAACGCTATGTATGTGGCCTCTTTCAGTTTTCTACGAGTTCTACTCTCTTCTTTGGTTACTATCTGTGCATTATCCCATTGGATGTGGTGGTCTTCACCCCATAAGTATTCCGCGATTCTCGATCTATCGGTTTCTTCCTTCTTGACGTTATTTTTGTGTCCTTGAAGTCTTTCCCGTAGGGGTCTGCTCGATTTTCCTATGTATACCCTGCCACACTCGCATGGAATATTGTAGACACAGTTCTTCGTCTGCTGGTCTTCGTTGCTGGGTTTGGTTTTGGTGATCATTTCCCTAAGCGTCTGAGAGGATTTGATCGCCGTACCTGTTTCCGATTTTTCGGAGTTGATCGGAGACGCCCGGTACATACGGGATGACAGCTGTGTGTTATCTTTCAGCTGCATCATCTCTATCTGTTCTGCCTGTGTTTTGGTTGTTCTCGGACGTTAGGTTAGCTGCATGCATTAAGTTAGCTGCTATAGTCTCAGGATATCAATTCTTTCGAAGGATTTGGGCTATCCTTTCCCTCTCCTTCTTTAGAGCATATTGTCTTCATTCTATCATATAGGCATCGTACGACGCCCATTTGTTGTTGCTTAGACTCCACTTCCACTGTGAATTTGATGGGAGGACCGTGATTATTGAGGGAGTGTAGGAAGTTGTCAAATTCTTCAGTCCCATGTGGCCATATCACGAAGGTGTCATCGACATACCTAAGCCGCAATTTTGGCTTTGCTTGAGACTGAGGTATCTCCTCCTGCTCAAACTCCTCCATAAAGATGCTGCTCATAATTGAGGAGAGTGGTGAACCCATTGCCACACCAAACTCCTGCTGGTAGAATTTTCTGCCTAATTGGAAATATGTTGTCTCGATACATATTGTAAACAGCTCCATTATGGCGTCTACACTCAAGTTTGTTTGTACTTCTATGGTGCGGTCATTTTCCAATCTTCTTCTAACGATATTCAGAGTCACGTCTGTTAGGACGTTTGTAAATAGGCTGACCATATCGAAGCTAATCAGGACGTCATTAATATTTAATCTTATGTTTTCAATTGTTTCGACAAAGTATTTCTGACTGTCCGTCCAGTGGAGCTATTAAGTCCAACAGGAATCTGGCCAGTTCATGACAAGGAGAGTTATGTTATGAGAGAGGTATGTTCTCTTTGGACGATATGAATAAAGTATAGCAAATGCTTATACTTCAAGTAATAAAGGATCAAAGATATGTTTTTTAATTGGTAAAAATGAGATAGATATATAATTTACTCCACTTTATTCACATGGCCCCTTGTGTATCTTTGGCAGGTCGTTCAGGTGGGGCTGTTTACTATAATGCGGAGTTAGTTTGCTTCTCTCTTGGTACTGATATATAAAATTTGTGTTGTCGCATGTGCTTTGGTATTATACAAAATTTCCCCAAATGGGAAATCATCTCCAAATTGTTTCTTCTCGTAAAAGGCTATGGAAGGAACACTCAAAACGGTGCTGCGTACAGTTATAGTAGCAGTTTCTCCTTTGCTACATATTTTTCTCCGCGTTTTAGAGCAAAAGCTTTATTTTGGCCTCTGAAAATTGACTCAGCTGTAGTTTCATTCACGAAGTAGATCTGATGTGACTGCAGTTCAAAGAGAGAGAAATTGACTGACTGTCGTGTTACGTCGAAATTTAGGCTCCCTCATTTCCTGAGAACAACGTTAAATTAAAAGCACCTTTCAGCTTGGTCATGTGAAAACGAGATTTTGCTGACTAGGCCATTGCTGATGTTGAGTTTCCTGAATGGGAAGTCCCAGAGAGTACAATGTGGAACATCGCTGCTCTTTTCTTCCAAATTTTACTGCACGTCTGCAGTAGTTCACTCTGCACAAACGGAATCGTGAACTAAATAAAAGTGTAGCTGTATTGCTTGTACGCGCCATACTAGATATTTTGATAACATACTAATGGTGTCTGTATTAAATCACGCGAACCTTCTTTATCAGAAAGAGAATATTTAAGCGTTTACAAAAGTGAGGGGGTTTGCGCAACCCCCAGCCTCATATCAAAATAGACGTTATCGGCGGGTAATACTTAAACTTAACTTTTAAAGTATAAAAACTTGGTTTGCAAGGTATGTGTGTTCATTTGAGTTGTGTTTCATTACACTTGATTTTAGTTACAAGCTCAAAAGATATGATTTTGTTTCTTCACGAATGTATATGTGATGATATGCTTGCCTTGTAATTACAACTGAGACTAACGGCTCGTGCTAACTCGTGAGCTTGCCGTGCTTTATTGTCCATACATTTCGAAGCAAGGCAGCTAGGTACCGTCACAAGGTTGGTACGCACCTTAAGACGCCCGTGGTTTGAAAATTGAATGCAACCAGCCATCAGATAATGATACCTACAAATGCTATCATCTTCAATTTTTCTCATCATTAAGCTTTTGGATACACGATTCTAAATACACTAACATGGTAGTAACGATAATTTTTGTCTTTGTTTTCGTTCTGAACTGCATCATTAAAAACATTTTTATTTAAATTAGTTAACATTATTGTTTCTTGCGCTTTTTTCCAACACCTTTTCGTAAATTAGCATGACCTAATTGTCATTTAATTATTAGAAATATTGTCAACGCTGACCTTCCATCGTGTGTATAAAACTCTGGGCATTTCTAGCTAAATGCAGGCACCTGTGGATTTGATGAAATTTTGTTGGCTTCAAATGCAAAGGGATCAAGAGACTGATAAGTAATCTTCTTTCTGTATTCTCAATCTTTTTTCCTTGTTATCATATTGATAGTCAAAAATGCCTTTCAAATTGAAGTTCTTTGAACCAGCTCTTCAGATGCTACTCTAGTCTTATCAACGCTCAAGTTCTGTTTAACGAAATTTCTGCTACCTATACTATACGATCTCACATTCTTCATGGTAGATTCTGAACCTAACCCAACTTTTTGTTCTTTCAGACGTATGGGAGAAGGTTGACTAGCTAGACTGTTGGTGATCTTATGTCTGGTTTATCTGGCCTATCAAACCAAAAAATTGGTTTGAAACACATTTAGGAGTTGAAACAATTTGATTTGAACCGTTACGATTCCAGCTTTTGTTTTTCCATTTGTTCGAATATTATAAAGTTTGTCAGACCTGCACAAAACCAGACTATCAGTAAAGTGCATCTCCATTAGCCATAGCAAACATCAAAAACACTTAATTTTAATGATCTGATACTTCTGACTGTTTAGAGTGATATCTATAAGAGTCTGCTTGATCATTTCTTCAAACTTTAAAAATACTTTTAATTTTTGGCATTCGCGTTAACTCAATCTTAATTTGTAGAAATCATTTCTCTTTAAAGCATGTTTTACTCATTTCATAAAGTCACATATTTAATAACATTGCAGTTTCTTTTATCGTTTAATATTAAAATTTTGGTTTCTTTAATGTAAAATATAGGCGTTTGCTGTGAGTAACAGTTGCAGAACAGATTCTGATATTGTGATTTTCTACAAATATAGGATGTTTTTCGAGAAACTCTGGGTAATATCATCAAGCTTGTTAGTTCAGTCCTCTTTAATATTCCTCCATAGGCAAGCAAATCACAAAGCTAAATTTTATATTGGCTCTCTCAGCATGGGGCCTTTGATCAACTTTCATAGTTCTGATGTGTATTGCTACAATTTGGCTCAAATAACTTCCAGACAGTTATGCTACAAGTATTTTTACAATTTTTGAATTCTTCCAAATTTATTTTTAGACTACCTAATTGAGAAGTGCAATGAAATCTAGGAATTCTAATAGTTGCATCTCCATCGAGGAAAATTTCCAAGAATTTCTTTTCTCGTAATAGTAATGTGAGTCATACTTCTATGTAACGTATTAACAAATCAACACTTTCCAATAAATTAGAAAAGTTTTATTCCTTTAAAGAGATTTGACAATAATATTGAAGTTCACACTATACTTTAATAGACATTTCAAAATTTCTTTCTATCCTTTTTATAGATTATACAATTTATATCACCTTTCAGAATTCTAATTTATCACAGGACACACCCTGCAATAAGAATTCAGGAACATAGAAAAATATTCTTTAACTGGCAGCACTTTCCAGATTGTTAGAATCTCTCTTTAAGAGGTAATAAAAATAACGTGAGTTTTAATTAACCCAAGGACTTTGAACTGCATTATATCTTCACGTGTAAATATATACTATTAAAAGAGTTGAATTACTTAAGGCTAGGAGAAAAATAAAAAGAAAGAGATGCTGTGGGAATATTTTATGCCTAGTAATAATTTTGTAAACAAAGATCAACTTTCGGCGTCCCCTTAAATCAAAGCAACACATAAGAATCTAGTTGAAATTCAAGATTTTTAGGAGGTAGTGAAATCTCTCTCTCTGATGTTCAAATAGTCGAATTATTTCAGTTCGCTTTTTTATCAGATTAAGCAGCAAACAAGAAATTGTAATGTATCTATACAAGTATTTAAACCTGTTTTTAACTTGAATTATGATCAGACAGAGCCGAAAAAACCAACAGTTTATAACCATTTGGGTGTGAAGTTTTTTCTCTCATCATCATCGCATTTACTATGTAGTAACAAATTAAAAAAGTCATGAGAGGAGGTGGATAATAACGACGATCATGTTAACGTTTTTATCCAGCCAAAAACAAAATTAGAAATTTAAATATCAAGTAAACAATATAATTTAAGTAATAGAAAAGATTTCCGTACTTTCCAAATTCTTATTGGAATTTAATTAACGCTGTGACATTGACACTCGTCACGACCGTTGGTATTATTGTCCAATATAATAAAAATTGAATATTTCTGCTGCTCTTTAGCTGGTTGTTAATTGAGCCATTCACAAGAAATAATAATTATAAGAACTACTAGGTGTGCCGTCTTGTTGAGAAGGTTTTTTATGCATGTATTTGGATTTCATCATGAAATTGTGATTCATGTGATGAAATCTTCTATTAAAGATATCGTATAAATAAAGTACACTTTTCACTTTGGTAGCATTAATTATATTGAAAAGAAGGAAAGAGATAGTGAAGTGTGACATCTTTTCCATATTCTTATTATGATAGGCACGGTTATGTTTTTTATGCCTCCAAAAAAATTGGTGTGCATAAAAAGAAATCCTGATTTAATATATTGATTCAATTTTATTTAAAAGTTAATTGCAAGGTCCTTTCGTTTCTTATTTGTGTGAACTTATTCTGAGCGTGGGTTGTTTAAATTCAATTAACGAGAATAGTTAGAAGAAAAAAAGTTTAATATCAAATGTTTAAGGTTGTCATTATTCAATTTCCTTGATTGTCCGATTGGTTTAAGATTGTTGTTGAAATAATAATGTAAACAAGTAACAAAAGAGATTTAAATTTATTTATTTTTAGTTAAACAACGTTCTTCTAGATCAAGCAACTATTTAGCATCATGTAGGTACGTTACCTTCTTATTGAATTCTGGGCACTCCATTATTTCTATCTTGATGTATATTTTCTTTCATGATTATAATCTAAAACTTGCTTAAACAAGCGTTCTTCTGTCTTGGTCAGACACAATGGGTACTGATTTTCAAAAATTTCATGTAGGACTGATAATTTCCAAGATATTTCTATGACAGATTCTGTTTTGAGAATTAATTCAACTAATTGTAAAGTTTGAGCTCAAAAATCCATTTAAGTAAACATTTTTTCTTCTGATCAAATGGTTACCATATACCAGTTACCAGTTACAATAACTGTTTTGCTCAAGATGTAATCCCTGATTTTGTTTTTGTTAGCGTTAGTAAATGAATAGAATCTTTCAGCTTTGAATGTGCCTCAGGTGTTCTTATTTTCTTCTTCAGTACGTACATGGTTGCACTTGAATTCTTACAGAATTCCACGCGTCACACAGAGTCAATATTACATGGAAACCTCCAACCTCTAGATCAAAAATTTAACTTTAGAATAATTCCAGCAAAGCACTGTTGAAAAATCGTGGGGTTAATAATAATTAGATAACGAATCCCATGGGCTGCTGTCAACGTCATAGCAGAAGAAGAGCTTTCTATAATTTTTATCAAAAATAAATCTACCGCTTTTTTGGGCTACCATCATCGCATTCAACGCATACAAAAAGAAAGTCCTTATAACCACTATTTATTGTGTCAGTACAGTAAAGAGCAAAACATTTTCTTGACGTTTGGAACTCTATAACAGCATCTCTCGCTATTTGCGTATGCAACCTTCAATTCCTGTATTCGACTACTCTTGCTTTCTGTTTACACAGTTTAATCTCTACAATCTAAAGAATTTTCTGCCAATATGCATTGACAAGTCCCATATAGGAAAATCAAACTCCTGGATTTCAGGATGTCAATATGACGGCATCTTGCAAAAACAATAACTTCAGGATCCGAGATTTTGAGATTTTGTTTTTGCTTAACTAAAACAGTACTGTGGATAAAAGTTTTACATTTAGTACTTTCGGGCTTCAGTGTTTCCATGGGTACAAACTAAGTGTGTGGTTTAAATGGTGCACAATTTTGATGTGAACACCTGACACGTTGTGTTCTTGGGTATGTGCTACGTTTGAGACTGTTTATGGAACTTTTTTTAAATAAATAGTCAAAGAAACTTCCATAACCTTACCTTATTCTTGAATTGCTGTTTCAAGCTACAGTTACAGTTACAGTTGTAGAAAATTTTAATTGAATTTTGTTAGCATTTGTGATACCCGAAATAATTAGCGATTCATTTTAAGGATGCAAATCTAAATAGCTCCTTCTAGTCTCTACCCTAAACCTTGGACAATTACGACTACTTCTGTTTGCAGTAATATAGCCATAGATCTTGATCCCTGCCGCGCATGCTTTTCACACGGTCACTACTCTTTTATCGTAAAATGAGCATAGTTAACAAAACAAAGATCACTGTTGGTGAAAGTTGATTCACATAACATACGTCTGTACTTAAATGCTGTGACATATTACATCTTTTGGCAACCGCATTTTAAAAACTATACCTGGACTACGTTATTTAGACCTGCTACAATCCACTGCTGCTAAAGGACGGCTTACATTGTTTTAGATCGGTATACAGAAAACCTGGAACCTTTATTAAATTGTTTACCCAAGAATCAGTTAATAATACTCTCATCCAAGAGATAGACAAATCGAAGGAAATTTGAGGAAGTCGACAGAAATGAGAAAAAGTTGTAGGAATCAAAGGAACTCCAGTAGTTAAATTAATATCTGGCAACTTAAACTCCAGGCAACTTAAATAAAGAAGAAATCGTGAGATGTTCAGACTGAACGAAATGCTGGTTTACAAAATCTGACCTGCAGTTTGCCTTTTGCTTGTAGCGCTACCTTACTGTCGGAATGGCATAAACGTTGTGTATTTTTCCAGAGTAAAGTTTTCTAGAGAACCCACTGGTTTTCTCACTGCTCCTTGGTGTAACAGATTGCTTGAAAAATGTAAAACTTTGCAAAATTGATTTTTCGACAAAATGTCATTCTTTCAAGAAAGTTTTGCTTCTACCCAAATAAGAAACTATAGCATCAGTATGGCTTTATCGGGTACATGGAGTGTAAAAACTAACCAAAATCATTTTCTTAGATGAGGGTGTTAATGAATACCACCACATGAATGACAGGGTAAATTTTTAATGACTAGACGAGTATTATTGCTAGGGTCGATTCGTCTTGGTTACGAAATTTGCAGTTTTCGAAATTGAGCATAAACACTTTAACTTCGGCTGCATCGGTGTTGTTTGTTAAAATACCAAAAAAAGATCCATTAAGACAAGTTACACCTTATCATTTATTCTGTAGCATTCCCTAAGATCCAGCATTGAAGAAAACTATTTGAGTTAGCTTTTGCATACCCTGTATACGATGAAGCCGAGTTTGTCATCTAGGTGGAAACAAAATCATTTTGAAAGAGTAAATTTTTGTAAAAAAATCAATATTAACAAAGTTTTCCATTTGCCAAGCAATTTTTCACATGCGCTTATGGATAAAAGTATGTCCTTTTTCAAGAATTTGTTAGTTAGCTATTCCTGCCTGTGCTAGGTTTGATCCTCTGTCGAACCATAGCTCTGCGTCTTGCATTATGAGATACACCATTATGGATTTTTTTTATCTGAGTAACAAGTTCTGCTAACTTTAATAAAACCTCAAGTACAGCAGTGAGTGTCGTCGTCGTCATCGCCTTAGTTAATTTCGAAGAGGTCAACTCTTGAATTTTGGTTAGTCTTTGGTGGTGTGTTCTACGCTAGGCCGAAAGGTTACTGGATCATTCTGCAGTCTTGGTTTAATTATGGCACTGTAGAGCCTTGTTAAAGTGTGACTTCCAACTACTGTACTTCCTACATATCTAGACTCCTGCGTAAACGTTAAATGTCTACCGTAAAGTATAAGTTTCCTTAGGGTAGGCACGAGCAAACTTGGTCCCCGGAGCCCAATTGACTCGTATAAAGGCAAATTTATCAACAAAGCTAGTTTTAGACAGAAATTTAAATAAAAACTTAGTTCTGATTAGTTTGGTCCGGCTTTGGGAGTCTTCTTTTGTTAAAGAGGATAACTTCAGTCTTAAGAAGACCATTCTCTTCACGTTATTTCTCAATGATCTCAACATATTGGGTAAAATGTAATGAGAAAAGCCAGCTCTTGTAAAATTTCATCTTCATTAAAGTATTTTGAAATAAATTATTGAATGGCTTTATTTTTTAGTTTCTGCTCTCAAGATGAAGGTTTTCAAAAGGAATTAAAGTTTAAATAATCAAGGAGCTCCACGCGCCGTAGAGGAATCTCTCTCGGGCTTCACGCTAGCACAGAAGATTTGCCATTTACATCTTGTAGGGGTGCTTTTTTGGACTCTCCGCATTGCAGAAGTTACAGTGACGGTTGTTACGTTATTGTTTCTATCTGTTCTGTGAGATTTTATGGAAAACCAAGGCAAAACAAAATTGCTAGTACATGGCCTGCTTAGTAACTTTCTATAGATTTGCAATTTATTGTTGTTTCCTGTCCAGACCTTCATTAGATTGAGTTTTAGCTGAAACAAGATTAAAACCAGAAAATCATTTGGCAGTCATAAACTTCAACTGGTACTATTGGTATTATTTTATAGGGTGGAATACTGTAAGACTCATATAGTTGGTGAGGCAATTGAAAATGATACTAGTGATGGATTTTTCACAAGGGATTCTTAAACCAAGAAGAGCAAACAAAACAACTCCAATTTTGACATTTATTGTAGTAATTTATTATCCGATGGTTTTTTCCAAAATTAGCCTCCCCCAAAACTCACTAGACCGAACAGATTTCTAAGAAAATATCACTATGCACATATAATCACAATTTGAATAAATAACTCATTACTATGAAATTGAACTTTTTCTTTGTTCAACTGAATTTTATGAACCTTCTTCAAAAAATTTGGTTTACACACAACTACATATTTCGATAGTTTCTCTGACTTCTATTAAACAAATGCGGGAATTTCAAACTAATAGAAGATTTTTCAGACAAGATTCATGTCCAAGTTTATATTGATGTTCTTCAATAGGAGGCCTTACTTCATGTAATATTTGTGTTCTGAGCATTCTTAATGGGCATTAAAAAATATTAATGTTCATTAAGAAACTGTAAATTTAAATATTTTAGGCACTTCAAATAAATCTACAGTTTTGGACAAATTTTAATTTATTTCAGGTCGTTGCATTATTACCTTACATGGATTTTTTTTCTTGTGCACTTACTCATAAGTATTTTTTAATTTAACCGTTTAATAAAATGTAATAATAATTCTTTAATTTGGACAAAAAACCATAAAGCAACTTAAGAACTTGACCATGTATGCATATTATTATATCAGAGATTTATTGCAAATATGAATTTTAAGATTTATTTAAATGTATAATTCATTATAGCATAAAACGGATTTTTTCAAATTTACCTAGTTTTATGTTCCAAGAATATTATTAATCATTTGTGAATTATTCGATAGGATGTTTAATATTCGATTAATCATTTTTAAAATAATGCAGGGAATTTCTTCGGAACGACTGTCAAAACTTTATTATAATTGTTTGTTTTATGCAAATTATTTTTTAATAATATAATACCATTGTAGTAATTTATATTTCACTGAACCTTTTATGACACTGAATTTAAGGTAAAGGCTTTAATAACGCATGAGTCAAATATGTATAACTCTAATCTACGAGTATAGATCATTATTGATATTTAAATGTCACTGTGATATTCCATGTAACAAGCCCATAGTTTGTAATTATTCCGGATTTTTTTTCACATTCACCTTGGGTCCCTTGCACTGGCATATACACATTGACGAATTGGAAACTAAAATAGTTTTTAATAAAGTGAATATTGATACACATATAAAAATAATAGACCTTCATTAGAGAAAAAATCGAGGCTTGGTGCATACTACATATATCCTTTATTAAAAGACACATTCAATCACTTTTTTCTCCTTTTATTTAAAAAAATGACATCCTTCCCAAATGTGATTACAAAACATAAACCTATGTATACATAAACCATATTAAAATTTATATAATTTCTAAATTCAAAACGTAATTTGACAACCAGAAGAATAGAGAACAACTTTCACAACTGTTCGTTATTTCAAGTTATTATGTCTAATTATTCATAAGCTGCCATGTTTATTACAATAGTTAATAGGCACACATGAGAGATACACCTTACAATTGTGAAGAGATGTTGGAAGGCATGGGTATTATGTAAAGTTAGAGTAGCCAACGGCTACTTGATTTACAGACCTGTATTTAGATAGATTTTTTGATAATCGAATTTTTTTCGTTGCTCTTATGTGTAGTGTGTGGTAACATACACGAAGATTAAATCAGAGCTTTTCAAGATTTTTTAAATTTTTTTGTGCTGTTTTATGTTGTTTGTTATTGGAAAAACATTTAAATAGCAAATATTTAATAGAATTTATTAAAGAATAAATTTCAGGTAATCTTCTCGATTGATCAGCAAGTATGGCTTACTGATCTTCTTCTTCTTGAGTGTAATTTTAGTTTTATGGTATTCATATTTTTTATAGAAATATTTTAAATGATTTCAATGCTTGAATATTGGCGCTTCTTTTATGTCTCGATAAAAGTGTCTTGTTTTGAGATGTAAAAACTAAAAGAATTCAAAAATTTATTATTTTCTTCGAGTTCTAAAATCTCTTTTTCTTTATCACTTTCTTTTGAAGTTTGTTGGCATTCTCGCTTTTTACAATCGTTTTGGTTTTGAACATCCTGTTCATCCACAGCTTCTCTTTGGACTATAAGTAAACCATTTTACTACCAAAGCTTTTCTTTTTTTCCTCAGTTCAGCAAAAAGGTCTTCATTCAACATTTCATATCTTAGATACAAAGCTATTAATTTGCAACTAAATTAAAATTCTTTCGTCCCTATACAAAATCGATGCTTTCACAATCTTTCTTCAACTATATCAGTATAATAGGTAAACCAACATTGTTTCAATTTGAGTTCCAATTAATAGGATTTGGATGACCGAACAACCTTGATCTCAAAACATGTCCAAGCCTTTCTAGGAAGGTTGGTATATCTTGTTTTGAACCAAGAAAAATCGTTGCTTTGATAGATTTTCCTATACATTTTTAACTAAAACGATTTCTTCAAGTTTCTAAAATACACAAAATTACGGTGGTTCAAATTTAGGGAGGTTACTTTGTTTCTACTTTTGTGCTTCAGCGACTAAAGATTGCATATTTGTAGCTTAGCACCGTAGGAAGGTTCCTATCACTAAGACAATATAAACAGGCGACAGACTTTAATGGTGAGAAGGTTACACATTTGAAGAGTATATTTCGATGAAAAAGCCCAATCCATAAACTAATAATGAAAATATTCGATTAATAATTTCTTATCATTGAAAGACACTATTAGTCTGATTTCTCATTTCTATGTCATTTTTCGTAAGACTAGCTCTTGCAAAACCTTAATTTTTTGTTACTAGAATAATGCCCATATACACTTTGATTTTTATGTTTTGGAGCATATTTACTATCAAGATCTAATAACACTAGTCTTAGGTCCAGCAATTGTTAAATGCAAGTGTAATTTTAATTGTAATTTCCTTTTAGTATCAGACAAGAAATGGATTAGTTGAAAACCACATGTCACAGCTTTTATAAATTAGTGGAAGTTGGGGATCCTGAAGCTTCTGTAAGCAGGACTGAGAGCGTCCAGACTTTTCCTCGTATTCATTAGCAGTTGTCTTACCCTTTTGCCTAAATTTCTGCAGTTTGTATAAGAGAAACTCTCTCTTTATTTTTATCTCAATGATAAAATCTTTCGATTTACTTCAGTCAGGTTCTGTAAAGAAATGTAATCCAACTATCAAATGATTCGTCTCAGCCGATTAGTGGTAATCAACGTATTAGGGCCACTCCAATGCCTAAGTTACCCTGTTTGACAAAGATCTTTTGAGTCCTCACTGTAATTGTGAACATGAACCTCTTTCTTAACGCCCGTCTTCCTTCATCTATCAGTGATAAAGTCACTGACGACCTAACATCAAAATGAAATTAGACAAACTTACTGGATGTCTAGAAATGGATGCAAATAAATAATGAAACGTAACGAAAAAAATAGTTTTGGAATGTTTTGATTGGTTTGATAATTACCACAGTTTAACACTTGAAAACTGTATGAAACTGAATCGAGGTGAAGTTTTTTTCCAGAGTTTTTAGAGTCTCTGTAGATTTAGCTGGAAAATAGTTTTCTACATAGTTTAGTTTCTTTGGAATCATCTTTAGAAGTCGTGAATTGTTCACGATATCGACATAATAAACATTAATCAATGTTAAACGGCTTACCCTGATCAGATTACTTTTGTAATTACATTTAATGCGCCCCGCAAACGTCTAATTATGGAAAATAGATCCTCTGTGATGCCGAAGCCAAATGAGACAACTTGATTCTCGTTATGGCATCTCTAACAAGAGTGTTGGCAAAAAAAGGTTGAAAATTCGGTCATTGCAGAAATATGTGTTACCTTGGTATCAATTTCAGTTTCACAATTAAATCAAGTCTGCTTCTCCTAGACTAACATGCAGCAGAATAATTTCAGTCTTATTAGATCCAACACATAATCGCATTTGAACTAATATGTCTGAAGATCTACTACCAACATAGAGCTTGTAAATAATATGAGGTGAAATTCTGAGTATATGCTGATTAACATCATCCGATTCAGCAGTAGAGAATTCTTGATGTAAGAAAACAATCCCAAAATGAGATACAGCAATTATCCACAAATTGAAGAAAAATAGCCCCAATGGCCTTAGGATCTCTAAAAGCGGCTAGGTTAGTTAACGTTTATAGAAGACAGTTTTGTAGAAAGTCGATTTTTTGCTCTTCTGTTCTTTAGCAAACTTCTTACTGAAACAATACGACAGTATGAATAGAAGCTCTAGTTCATTAAAGAATAGAGTAAGTACGTTTTATTAGGTACTTGATGATCATCGTACTGCAACCTGAATGATGATGTTGAATCATGAATTAAGTTTTAGATTTTTTTACCATTTTTATGTTAAAGAATCCAATTCTAGGCCAGGTATTTCGTTTGGCTTTTCCAATTTTCATCAGATCTTTTTAATTGTCTATAGTTCAAAGTTAATAAAGTTTCGATAAAACCTTCTCAACTCAGACAATATCAACAGAAGCCTGAAGAAAACGCTTATCTTATCTTTGGTTTAATTTGATTCAGTGGTTATGAGTTTATGACAGAAACTGAAAATATTTCAAATTACTTAAGAAAGGACGTCTTCCGTCGGGTATCTTTCTAATATGTATAACTAAAATGATGCAAAAGCGCATTTGGGCATAGATTTGAACGGGCAACGTTTTGACGAAATATTTCTTATCCGCGCCTAACTGTTCTTTAAGTTTCCTAAAATCTTCCCGTATGTATCGAACGTGATGCATATAACGCTCTGTTCAAATTTTTAATTTGAACATTTGCATGGAGCGGACTTTTATGTAGTAGTACTACGTTAATAGTTCAGTCTGTGATTTGCATTTAAATTGATCAAGTTTTATGTCTAGAAGTTGCAGTTGCAACATTCATTCGGAGAATTCGGAAAAAATCTTCATATACATATAAATACGTACCCGGACACTTTTGGAGTTGTGGTTTGATATATCGTATTAACTAAAGTCCTTTCTGCTTTTTTGCATTTCCTTTAAGTAGCGTTAGGTATTTAGTTGGTTTTGCCCTGACATGGACCATAGTCGAAATTTCTGAATCCACTTGTTGCATATTCATATAAGTGATCC
This sequence comes from Ignelater luminosus, assembly GCA_011009095.1. Taxonomy (NCBI): domain Eukaryota; kingdom Metazoa; phylum Arthropoda; class Insecta; order Coleoptera; family Elateridae; genus Ignelater; species Ignelater luminosus. Next base: position 25,113 of record VTPC01000439.1, on the reverse strand, counting down.
CCTTTGATCTGTATTTTCTATAAACCAAACAGGTCTTTTTGTAGAAAAGGAAATTTTTTATTGTTTTACTAGTCGAGCAATTAAAGGCAGCATCTCGTAAGTGCATTCGACAAAATATTACAGGCACAAACAACTTGATAACTTTCAATTTATGAAAGTATCACTTATTTTATTTGGTTTTTTATTTTCTGAAAGTCACTTTATCGAAGATTCATAAAACAATTTAAAAAATATGGTTGTAGTATATATTATTGAGTACATACGAGGCCCCGTTTTGTTGACTTGTGACATTACGAGGTAATGCACTGAGTAGTTTTGAGGATTAATTTACTTGAATTCCTACATTAGATGATATTAAAGTTCAAATTGAAGAAAAATATATTTTGCGTAAAATAGATAATATAAGTTAACTGAGTTAATAAGATAGTCTGAACTAGAACGCTAAAATTTGGTAAATAAACTTTGCTTTGATAAGAAAACGAATAAAAATAAAAACTTACATAACAACAGAAATGAATTGTTTATAGTTTTATTGGTTCTGAAAGGGCAGGATATCATAAAATACCCAGCAGCCTCTTGGTGATCTTCTGAAGGCCACTATGAAACTTGGAGAAGTTAGCCGTGTCCAACTCAATGCTTTTGGCACGTCGCCTCTTGGTATTTTAAAATTTGGATATTAGTGGTCTTTTTCCAGGTCTTATGGAATCATAATTATTAAAGAAGTCGTAGTTACGGTTTCAATGTCACAAGGGTTTTTCTTTCTAGCTAGCTTGGTAGATGTATTTCTATGTTTCTGTGTACTCTCTTTATGGTTGTATGCACACCGTCATACTCCATTTGAGAGTATCCTTTGACTAGATATTTTTCAAAAATGTCTACATTGTACTTTTCCGCAAGATACGGTAATGCGTTGGACATAATGCTATTCCGAGTCTGGGTAGTACGTTCGTCTGAATATAATTATCGGTCGCTTATCACCATTATCCAAAAATCGGGAAGTTAAATAATGAACCACGCAATTGGCAGACGCTGCAGCCTGTCCGTCTATAAGACTGTCGTCAAACCAGTAGCATGGAGATTGACTGTTAGCGACATTACAGACTAAAATTGCGACAACACAATTTTGTCTTGCAAAAGCGGAAGTTTTACAGATTGTACATCCATCGTCAGAACGTGACATTTCTTTTTTTACATGATCTTTTTGTTCTAGATGTGCATGGTATACTTCAGTATTTTTATTTCTAAACTTGAAACACACGTTACGCTGATCTTTTCTGGGATTAAAAATTGAATTGTTCATTTTTTGCCATACTTGTAAGAACAGCATTTCTCAAGTTTTTGTAACATAACTCTATATAAGTCTCTAAATGATTGAAATGTCTGCTTCAAGAGAGTTAATGATTCCAAAAAGCTTTTCATAAACATCTGATCTGTACTAAAAATATTAGTGCATGATTTTCTGGTTTACATTGCATGCTGCCATAGATGCTCTTACGCACCCAGTCTTTGCAAAGACCATTCACCTAGACCTAACGTATTTAAATACATTGTTCTGCAAACGGGTATTGAGCCTTCTTCTATTTCAAGATGACAAGGGACTTTTCTTCTGTGGGTCAGGGTCTTTTAACGTTTTCTAGCAGTACGGTCTTACAGACGAAAATGTTTCTTTGATCCCAGTTCATACCACTCTAGACCTTCTTAAATATTTCTTGCCTGCCAGCGTCTTTAATTGAGATACATCTGCGTTCGGATTTATCTTTATTTTTGGCTTTTTGTATACAATTACCTCTAGGGTCCAATTTTCGTTCACTTCTATCAGTATCACGCAGAAGTGTTTCCTGACAGCCTTGGTTTTCTAAAACCTAAATATTTCTTACCTCACATTCTCAGTTCTCACGTTTCTTTTTTCCCTCAACCCTCTGGTTAATTACAATTGTTTCTTGTTCTGAATCCTTATCTCGTGTGCTATGCGTGTCTTTAGTATCTTCGTAGTTTGGAGCATCTTTCTGATTACTGTCTGAATTTTCATCTATTTCTTCTAATTCATGTTGAAGAATCAAAATTTCCACTTTTTGAATAATATCATTTACTTATTCCGGGCTATAGGCATTGGCAACATTATATTCTTCTAAATAATTAACTTCATGTTGTAAACAGTTCTTTGGTTGCATTATATTCAGGTTTTGGTCTTATCTTGTGCTCCTCTACAATTTTCAGTTTTGTAAGCTTTCTTTGCAAGATCTAGTAATTTAAGTATTCGTGCGGGCATTTTTATTAATCTGAATTATTAATGAACACATTAATTCGTAACTGCAAAGAAACAACAATTTTAAGAAGTAGTATCTCGTAACTGCTATGCCAAAATAAAATAGCACCAAAGTGCGTTTATAGTAAGAAAAGTTATGGAGAATATGCAGAAATTTAGAAAATGGTGGATACTAGACATTAGACGAGGTAATACTATTAATTTTCACTTGGTTTTTAAATGTACTAGGTACTGTTATTCGTTTTTATCGACAAATCTGACTAATGTTTTAGTAACCCTTGGCCACACATAGATGGCGACATACATTGGGCCAAAAGATCCAATTTTAAGAAGAATGCGACTTACCAGGTCCTGCCTTTCTTCTTCTTCTTCTTCTTCTTTCATAGAGGAAGATAACTGTATGTATGTAAATGACTTTTAGGCAAAACAAATGTATATTTCACGCTGTTATAAAGAACCTTGCAAATCCTTCTTTTGTGTTTAGTTGCCTTTCTTCTTCGAGATCTTGCAAAAGTACTAATATTAATAATATTTGTTGTTAATAAATTTTTAAAATTATCCAAGAAGGTTTCTATGTATTTATTAAAAATTATTTATAAAAAATGTTCAGCTCTCTTCTCACAAATACAGTACTATATACCCACACTTATAAAATGGAATATTAAATGTGGTGTATCACAAGGTGAAACAATTGGGCCAACTTTATTTATTATGCAGTTTTAGAAACTACCCAAAAATAAATTTTAAATAAATTAATAACTTTTTTATATTAAATTGTTATAAATAAAAAAAGTAGGCACCAAAAGAAATTTAAAAAAGTAGCAAGTACATCTCTGTATAGAAATATATATTATACAGTAAAATCGTGAATGCGTTAAACCTGAGATTAATTGATTTCTTTCCTTGATGTGTTGAAATAAAAGCAGTCATGACGAAACTGATAATAGTTTTTTTTCTTCTCTACCTTCTTATTCTTTTACAACTAACATACAAGATAATCAAGTTTTTCTCTCCTTCGCACATACTACTAACCATAATTGTATTTTAAAACCAAACTTTTTTATCTCTAAAAACCTCTTCATGATATTATTCAATGATTTATTAACGAAGTCAGTGTTATTAACCATCTCTAAGAAATTCATTATGAGTAACAACAAATACCTACCTCTAAGCGAAATTACTCATAGGTTTTAACATACTTTCAAGAATAATAATCTATGTGATTGTTTGTACATGTTGTTGAAATTATAATTATAGTTTATGAATCGAACAAAGAAATTAACAAGATAATAATGAAGCAATATTTTTATATAATAATAATAGCTAATATAAAATTTATACGCACAAAATTATTTTGATTATATTGTGTGTGCTGTTGTTGCTGCTTCTTCGCGTGGAACCCGAAGTGCCGCAAAAACAAGCTAATAAGTTTAACTGGGCGTGAAATTGGAACACTAAAAATGATAAAAGCCTACATTAGCTCATGTATCGTCCGAATCATTAAGATGACAGGGAAATAAAATATTAAAAATATATTTCTTATGTATGTTTTCGAGAGAAAATGATAGGTCTCCTACGATGTCGGGCAATTTTGGCGAATGTGGAACTCTTTTTTTTCTCTCTTTCGCTTTTTATTAAATGTATTAAGAATTATTGCTACACGATTTATGGAACCAATTTCATAGTTAGTTACTTTATTTTATTTATGCTATTAAATTAATGATGTAAAAATTGCAACCGTAATAATTCCTTTTTATGTACTATATGTTAGATTCACGATATCACTACACAAAACATAACCTTTTCCCATCCTTGAATAATAAGGAAATTTTCTTCTACGCTTGAAAGAAAAAAAGGAACGGTAAAAAGTTGATCATTAAATCATTCAATTTTAGTAATAAGTAATTACAGTTATATAAACATATTTACCATTAATTACTAGTATGGCTTAAACAATTTTTCCCATTCGTGTCTAATGAGTCTTATTCCAAAAATAATATTTTAATACCATCCAGCCAGTTTAAACAAAAACCTTTAAATGTCACATTTCTATAGTGTTAATGAATTCAGTTATGAAAATTAGATCAGCAATTCTGAAGTACCCGAAATGACACATTTATCTCAAACGACAGGAATCCATTGGTAATACAAACTTAAATAAGGATCTTTTTTGCTGAGTAGGCGGGTTAGCCAATTTAAATTAATCAGTTATGAGATACAAAAAGGTAAAAGTCGAAGATAACTGTCTATAATAAACTCTCTCAAAAACAATATTAGTTTGTCCAGGTTATTCTTGCAGTTAATAATTACATATAACAGGACTTAAAGGTGAACCTGATTTGTGGACTAGAGAGATTTTGTAAATCTCAGAATAAACTCTTTTTTTTACATCTGTTAGTTCCCCTTTATATTAATTGCAGTCAACTCTACTGTTTTACTGTAATGATGTCCACCACAGAAGCACAAAGAAGTAAACTTCTGTTTCTATATTTATTGTTGACTTTCTTCTCTTCTTCTTTTTATATTTCTTTAACAATTTTCTTGTTTAGAAATTTAAATTTAATTTGTAATTAATGAAGAAAACATCAGCAAAAGTTTTAACTTTTCCAGTACCTCTGAAGGTAACTTAAATATTCTATCTTGTCTCGAAGTAACGCCCTCTCATGGGAGTTTTTATTAACTGAGTTACAGCAGGGCTACACATACACAGTGGCCCCTGAAGCACTAGAATTTCTGTTCGGACTGAAGCCTTTATATGGTTATCTAAAAATAAGTGATAGTGTTGTCGTACTGGAGACTTCATTTGCACCACTGCCAGTTATTCAAGTTTATAACACTTGGATGGCACTATTATCAATTGTAATATTTTCTTTCAACTTTGATAATTAACCGAGCCAATCATCCCTCTTCTTTGTTTTCAATTTGCCCCAAAGAAACAGATTTACTCATTTGATTTTGTATAACAACACCATAAACAGAATTTCATAGCTTTGTCAATATGATGCTCAATTTTTCATTAAGTAGTGTAAATATCTAATAAAGTGTTTAATTGATTACCCGAGAAAAAAGTTCTGCAAGAAAAGCTTGAAGATAAAGTGTATCACATTCTGTGACTAGTTTTAAGAAGACAGATACATCGATCAAGTAATTTACAATCAAAGTACAGTTGTGTAGAAGCCTCTTAGCCAATCTTATCTATGCTAGAATCAGTGTTAATGCTCCAAATCTTGAATATTTCTGAAGCAGGAGACTCTACATAAATTAAATACCTTAATTATACTGAACAAAAACAAAGTATACCGTG
>VTPC01000439.1:6508-19143 GCA_011009095.1 Ignelater luminosus | reverse complement strand
TTCCCTTGTGGAAGAAATCTATAGTGAACAACGTTTTCAGAATCGAAAAATCACTTTAGCCCTTGACTGCGAGTATCTGGTCTCTACGAGTCGTGGTAACTCTTAATGTTTTAATTTCCCCAGTTTGGCAAAATATTTTGCTACTGGAAATCCCTATTTCAAATGCAACAAAAATGTAGTACGATTTTTAAGAAAATATTGCATTGCGTTCCCAATGTCGCTTCTAGGTTATCGCATAAAACCCATTCTGCTAGTAGCATGTCAACAAGCGCTATTTTAAAAGTTCAGGAATTTACTGAATAAACCATAATTTGTCTAAAGTAAAATGTTTGATGGAATGAATACTGTGAGAAATTGAGACTTTCTGAAGAAGATTGCTAGAAAAGGAGTAGTTAAATTAATATTATGCTACTTTATCAATGCAAAAATACCATTGAAAGGTCTGTCTATACAGGGTGATTCACATAAAGCGCGCCTCTTAAAATATTCAAACGCAACCCAACAAACACAATTAAAAAGCTACTAGAAATATTTGCACATTAAAAAAATAAGTCTTAACCTTAGTAGTTGTGTTGACAAACACCTATTGTTTACTTAACCATTAAAAGTTTGGCAGTTAGGAATTTCTACCAAAAAAAATAATAATTTTTCATTAACGTAATGTATAGGACAATATTTACAAGTAATGAAAAAACAGACATATTATTAATTTTATGGTGAGTGCCGTAAAGAAGCTGCTCTGACAATACGTATGTACCATGGAAGGTATTTTCTTGTTAAAGTTTCTTGCTAGAGTTTGGCCCCCATTAAGAAGACATCGCTAGAAAACTGCTACAGCTGTAGAAAATGAAGTTGCAGTCATTAGAAGCATTACACAGAAATCCTAACATTAGCCAAAAGATCATTAATGGAGAAACTAAAACAAGTCAGTCAGTAGTTTGTTCCATCCTTATCACGTTATGCTCACTCAATGTTTAAAAGAAACCGAATATCTTAAGAAACTGAAGTTTTGCAAATATATTCTAAACCAATTAAACCTAAATAATAATTCTTTAAGCGAAGTATTGTTCATCAGCGACAAAGCAACAACAGTGGTGTAAATTGATGCATGATTGCAATATCTGGAATGCAATTAGAGTGTACTTGCCCGCTACATGTTAAAAATATCCCATACAGATTGAAACCTTTAAATCCAGTTTAATAATTAATTTAATAATTAATAGGCTCAATTAACTCGAAAGATTCAATCTACCCGAAAAGTTCACCGATCAATCCTAAAATTCATCTTATCCCAAACACTCCATTAAAAGCAAGGCTCAGCTCGATCTGAGCCCAAACTTGCGATTGGTACATTAAGACCACAAAGTTCTGTATGAGATACCAAGAAATTGATTTTGAAGCAATAGTCTCAGAAGTCTAGTATTAATTTAAAACGACATTTGGATTTAGTTGATGCCCTTGGGAGTCAGGCCTATTACGTCATTTCCTTTGCTATGCACGATATAAACATTCCAGAATAAATACATCAAAACCCTGGTTCATTGCACTAGACCATATCTGGCCATGATTATCGGACCAATGCTTTCCCCTATTTTATATCTCAACTCTGCCTATCTATGCTACACTACCACTGCCATTGCCTATTTATACTGCAATTTATTTCTTTAAATCATCCCAATCTAACGGGTGTCCCAAAATTCACGCAAGAAGTAATTTTGATAGAAAACACAGGTTATTAATTGAAAATTGTAAATTTTTTATTGATTTATAAACTATACAGTATAGGGTTATGTATGGAATAGCATATCGGATAAATGGCCTCCACGGCTTTGTCGAAATTTTCCATGATCGTTTTGCATAAATGTGGCTGAATTTCGTTGATACAGCGCTCAATTTCCTCCTTCAAAAAACCCCAAAGAAAAGAGTCCAACGGTGTTAAATCGCATAATCTGGGCGGCCAATTCTGATCACCACAACGGAAAATTACATGACCAGGAAATGATTCATGCAGTAATTGAATTATTTCTCGGGCCGTATGGCATGTGGCACCGTCTTGTTGAAACCACATGTCGTCTACATCCATATCATGCAATTTAGGCACAAAAAACTGGGTTATCATGTCGCGATAGCAAGCACCATTAACTGTTATTGCCTGACCAGCCGCATTTTCGAAGAATGAAAACGCGTTGTTCTTTCGTGTAGCGTTCCATTTTTAATAACTCTAAACTATCAGCTGTTACATTGTTTTTTTTCTTCGTTGGCAACGCTTTAACGCACATATTCGCAAACTATCCCATCTACTGGTAATGGCCCTATTTGAGTGAGTAATTGCATAACTTCTTTTTCAAAATTTCTTATTTTTGTTTCAGTCACATTGTCCTGAATTAGTTGGTTAGCATGTCGACTCGTGTCTGCGCGATTCCATCTTTCGTCTCATCTACTTACCATCCTCATACGTCTCTTTACTAATATTCGGTGGGACAGTTACAAACTCCGTTTTGTTTCCTTCTTCCGCAGCGGCCTGCGAAAAGTACATGAAAATAACAAAAACGCTTGTTATTTTTTGTTTTACATTCAAAAAAGGCTTAGTTTCAGCTCTTTTCGTCACATAGTCGCCAAACCAGAAAGATATGCATTAGTAAGCCTAGGACGTTTTAGGTTTTTGCCTCCCACCAGTCTCCCACACGCAGCTATTGCAACGCGTGTATTGCTTGTGATTCGGTCCGCGCGACGGTATGACCCTCCTGCCCCGTACGCGTCATTGTTGGACGGAACTGATTCTTGAATTCCGACCTAAAACGTCCCACCTCCAGGAAAGAAGTTAAAGCTGTAATCAACGTACTGTTAGCATTGAGTGTGCGCATAACGCAAAAAACTCATTGTGGCTTTTAAAATAGCTTCTTTAGGATTGACATTTGAAGTTTCTTTTGAAGAACAGTTAAGCAGTTTTAGCAACATTTCCTATGACCACGTGTGTTTCAATCAAAAGCCCATGAGTAAACATTTTGGGTCATACAAACCAAACTATTAAAGTTCGAAAGACGCACGCATTGTGGTAATTTGCACGTGTTGTCGCTTGTAAATCCTATTCACTGTAGCAAGCACCTGTCAATGTCAAGATCAAGTATAATATTCGTCAATTGCCCTCTGTGAATCTATCTATCTATCTGTCTATAGACGTGTTCAGTGATGACGTCAAAATTCAAATGTTGATTCCAAACAAAACTAGTATCTTAGCAACGATAGTTACGGGCAGCTCACGTTGTGTATGTCAACCAATAACTACGTTAGTTACATCCTAACAACCAAATTTGTTTAGAATCAATCAGGCCGCGTGACATCACACTAAATACGTCTATTCGGAAACCATGGGGATGCGTAACCATGGATATTGTTATTTACATTTACTCAAAAATCAGATTGCCGTGTTTGAACTGCACCCGCAAACAAAGCTAATACGATTTTTTCAACAAATTTGAAACTCAGTCACTTTTTTTATTAAAAACTATGCGATTAAATTAAATTTTATCTAATCTAATCTAATCTAATCAATACTGCACCGGACCGACATGATTTTCGTACTGCACCGGACGGGGGGCTACATTTTTGTACTAATTCGGACCGAGTTTGTTTTCGTACTGCACCGGACTGAGATGATCTTTGTACTGCACCGGACGGGCTACATCTTCGTACTGATCCGGCCAGGACTTCTTTTTCGTACTACATCAGACGGTGTCTAATTGCCTTTTAATTAGCTCACTGATATGAAAGTATCGGGTTCCAATTATTAAGTATAAACATAATGTCGTTCGTACATATTTATACAGTGGCGTACCTAGGGCAGGGGGGAGGGCGGTCATCTGGTTTCTGAATATTTCTTGATTGGTCTCATTTAATGCGGCTCTTTTTCCAAGAGTACCTACACTTTGGTTACAAAATGCTACAAGATGATTTTAGGTTATGTAGTATTTGACAATTAAATTTCAGGAAGCTGCGCATTTATGACTTTAAAAGGAAATAAATAAATAAATGATGCCATTTTAACAAAATTAAAATATTAAATAAAAATAGTAATGAGAAAATAGTGTGAGATTGACAGTTACTTGCTAAAGTGAGCGATGTTTCAATTTTATTTTATTTTAATTAAGACATGGAACGTTGTGTAAAAAGGTCTTCTAAGATAGCACATTTTTGAATCGGGAATTATACGCTTCAATATTCCTGAATAGCCACAAGAATAACTTGAAATTATCTTGATTTATGCTTTAAAAGTCTCCATAGAGTGTATAAATCGAAAACGCCGTTCTGATAAATGTAAACACCAATAAGAGGCGAATTCGGTTCATTAACTGCAGTTTTTAATAACGAAGTTGGTTCACTATGACATACCTAATTCAATCAAAACAAGACTTTGTGAACAAGTTAATATTAAGAGTTACGTTGCAATTAACAGTGTAAGATGACATATCAATTTAACTATCTAAGTAATATCAAGAAAGCTAGAAATTGATGTTTACAGAGGGAATAAATCTTTTTAATTACATTTAAGATTCCGAACAAAAACTCCAAAAATTATTTAAATTCCTATCATTTATTTATCAGATTAAAATAGTCCTTTATTATGAGCAATTATCATTTTTATAATAAAAAGTAAGCTGATTATCAGCTCTGGAATGGAAGTGCCTCAATGTAAAGTTTTGATTTTTGTTTGTTTTTTGATTACATGGTAACAAACATACATATTGCTGTGGACTTTGGATACTTGGCAAACTGAATAATATTGGGAAAATTAATAAAAATGTGAAAATGTAATACTAACACTTTATATTAGATAACCTAGAACAATCAAGTAATATAAAATATTTTCCCTTTGCATTTTACCATTGCAATCTATATATAATATACTCATGCGTCTTTGATACGTCTGGATATTAGTTTAGACGATTAAGTTTATAGGTAGCAGACAAAGCAAAACAAAAAATTTTTGTGATATCCCTACTCAAGCCATACGAATAACAAACTTGCAATTACCCTCTGTAACTCCACTAGTATGATCATCTTGCATTCAGCATTGCAGCATTTTGCAGCCTTCCTTTCCTGTTTCAATTTTTTGTTCAATTCAAATATTTATATTATGTAGAGATTTTGTTCTCTTTTGGGGTGAGAATATTTATGATACTTTCTTCTGAGCGATGCACTTTACCTCTTCTTTAGGAAGAAGATTATTGATAAGAGTTAACCAATGTCGAAAACATATAGTGATTCTTCTTTCTAACTAGTAATTACAATATATAAATTATGTATTCTTTTTTTGAATGAAAGAATCAACCAAATTTAGTCAGAAAAAAAGTGTAAATTAATCTTTTGCATATGGATGAAATGAAAATAAAACCCACCGATTGAAATCTAAAAAAATTAAGGAACATAGAAACTTTAAAGCTAGAAATTTAAGTAACAAATTGTTAAAATTGGATAGAATAAAATTCTCATATAAAACTAACAAATTATAGTCTCTTGTTTTGAATTTATAATTTCTTTGCGCCCATGTTGTGTGCAAGTTAAACAAAACCTACTTTTCATATACACACATTACTATAAAAGAAGGTTAAAAGTAACGAGAACTTCAACATTTAAAATTAAATATGTATGGAATTTTGATGTGAAAAATTTAAGAAAACATAAGCGTTGAATTTATGTACACGTAAAAAGTAAATAAATAAATTTGAAATAGTTTTGGAACAATTTTCTGGTTAGTAACACTGCCTCGAGTAGCACGGGTTGTTAGGTCAAACAATTTTAGTATAATTTCGACATTAACATGTTTAGTGTGCATTTTATTTTACATAGAGACTTTAAGAACAGCAACTACTCCAAAAATTCTATGCATGACAGTTTAGCGTGACTAACAAAAATTATTTATCGAATTTTTGTATCTTTATAATATAAGTATACCTAAACTTCATAGTGAGTTAGCGGCGTGCATGATCGAGGGAGTGTGAGGCAAGTAAAGGCATAATCATGCCTTTGCCTGACTGTGGGCCTAATCATTTTAATGTAAACTTATATCTTGAAGTAAGTCACGAATATAGTAATTATTTGAAATTTTATAACTATCGATCATACTAGAATGCCCTTTTTTTTAACTTCGTTTTGTGTGTAATGTTAATAACGCTCACACGTCACCGGTAATAATTCCTGTAACTTATTATTAGACCGCATGTAAATGCGGCGTTCATTTCTTTTTTGTTAAAGACTGTGGGATTATTATAAATTGCAAGGCGTTTTACCTGTCCTCTATTCAAGAGCATGAGTAATTCTAATCAGGCTGCTCTCTTGTAATGGCAATGTATTTTTCTTCTTCCATAATTTATTCGTGGCTTTGTAATTTTTTATTACCTATATTGTGTTCATGTATGTAGAACACGTTTTAGCTTGATACATTTAGTTAAAATACATTTTTCATTATAACTCTTTTGCCATTTTTTTCTTTATTAGACGTCAAACAAAATTATAACAACTTTTGAATTGGAATGGGAGGAACCATAAAATTAGCAAACAGGATTAGTACTTAGAATTTAAATGGAAAATTATTGCAAGAAAAAACAACATGTAAATAATAAATAAATATATCTAGTTTTATTATAGCTTAAGGAGGCGTTTGATAAAACCAAATTTAAATTTATAAATTTGTTATTGAACATTAGAAAACCCACAAAGGTTTTTGTGCTCCTCGCAATCACGTATTTGATAAATTAAATGCATTATACAAGATCTAGTTAAGGCGCAATCGAACACAGCTTGTTAGAGATAACGACCAGTTATTGGAAACCTGTTCGTATAAAATCGGGGTGCCTCAGGGCTTAGTTCTATCGCCTCTCTATTCGTTTTACGCATTTTGTGAATTTTCTTTAAATCCATAATGGCATACATACTATTCTTATTATGTTCTTTTAATTCGGTTATTAAGCGTGACTTTACACCAGAAAATGCTGGAACGGCTAGGTAGTAGTGTATTGCGATGAGACTCCTTTCTTCTTGATGGTACTCAAGTATCTTTTTTGTAATTTGTTTTACGTAACTTTGAAGATAGAGTCAGCTCTTTGTTAGTCCTTTTCTCCCTTTAGGATCGTCGACTCGGTTGCAGCATGTTATTTATTTTGTGCCAGGACTTCTTATAAGAGCGAAACTAGGAAACTTTCAAGTGAGATCTGAAGGCCTAATAGGTCTAGTATTCCAAGGAAATCCTAAGATAAATTCTAAGATCTTTTGGCGAGAACGCTGAAAACATACTCCAAACACTCGCGTACACTAAATAAACACAAACAAGCCTGAGAATACACTGGTTTCGATCGCTTCTTCCTATTACTAATTTCTAATTTCTAGGGTCAATTTCTAAGGATTGCATTTTAGTTAATCGAACCTTTATCACGACTCTCTTCTGTCTTTTATTGTTTTACTAACTGTTTCTCTATATACCTTAGAGTCTTTTAAGTTACATATATTAACTTATTTCAGTGAAGGTAAGTGACCTAATGGTCTGATTTTCAATCTAGTAGACGAAGTCTTTTTCTTTCTTTGAAAATAAGCCAACTGCTGTACAATGTTGAATTTAGAATTTGACCTACTTTTTTGTGGTTCTTCCACCTACTCGTCAATAGAATTGAAGTGTTCTTTTCTGCTTTTGAATTTATTGTGCTATCGATTCCTCGCCGGAAGTTTTGCAAAAAGCTTTCAGCTAAACCAGTTAAATGTAATTTTCAAGCGACTTACCAAGATTGGTTTTGTTGTTTTTTTCTGTTCTCTTGGTTTGACATGAGACTGACGATCGTAATAAAGGGAGGTAGTTCCGTAACTAGCGTTAGTGTTGGTGAAGTCAGTCAATTAAAACTCTTAAATCTAACAGTTTTGCTGTGTATAACTCAGAAAAGTGCCATTTGATAGTCCTCAGCATTTGATTTGAACACACTTTAGATAAGGAGAGCATTTTTTACCAAGATGCTTATTGTAATGTTGTTGCTCTACTAGAGGAAAAGTCAACTTTAAGAACACAAAATTTACAACCTTTTACACATGAGCGGTGTGCTTGTTTGCATGACCATATGGTAAATAAAATATAAAGATCTATTGACAAACTAAAAAATGAACTTGCTCAGGACCATAATCTTTGAGATTGATGATTGATGTTTATTATTCTTGTTGTGATTATTTTATTGTTGTTAATATCATCTTTTGGTCTTACATAGAAATGGAACTGTGTGATTATTGACTTTCTAATCAACGTTCTTGACTCATTACTACCTTACCAAAACTAAATAATTGACTGAATGAAACTGTTCATTTGGGTGGTAACGCATGAAATTAATTATTCCACGTCTGCTTTATCGGAGTTGAACTTGGCTCTTCGAGCAAGATTCTGATGCGGTAGATTGAGCCTTTCAAACGAATTAGTATCCACTAGTACAGGTACTTTGTTTCTGTTCTATTCATGTTTTATGAATGTCGCAGTAATTATCTCATTCAATTCCTGCCATTTAGTTGTGTTGTCTTTTGATTCACTAGATTTTATTTTATTGAACTATTCAGGCTTGAATACCAAGTAGTTTTTTTTTGTAATTTTACATTCACTAGATCGATCGCCTTAGAGGGCACTAAAGTTCAAGTTAACTTTCTGTGATTCTTTCATGCCTCGCGTTTATAGCTACTGTGTTTTCCTTTCTACTTTGAAGATAGTGGTCTAAATTTTACTATGTGGCTTTTTACCCAGTTCGTTACTCTGCTTCCTTTAATTGTTTTTAACTTGACTTTAGTGTAGGTTAAAAATAATAAAAGAAAAAGAAAAGATGTCAATAGATTTCAAATGTTATAAGAAACTTCTTTAGAGTAGCATCTGCCATGAAACTGGCAAAGCTTTCAATTTCAGGAATTACAAATTAGAACTTTCAGGTTTTGCATTAGAAACAAGTAGTCAAATATGAAAGATAATTTATATAAGAAGTTCTTGAACTTAACTTAATAACTATTAGGAGGCCATTGACTTTCAAAAGATCTTCTCCAATTTAGAGGACTGCTCAAAAGAACTTAACAAATGGACATAATGTGAAGTGAATTTTGACAATTCTTTTTCTCTATTTATTGATCATTACAGCTGGTCTTGTTAAGCCAACCAGCAATTCTTCTCTAAACTAACTTACTACTAAGACTTAAGTTAACGATCAGTCCATGATCTCTTAAGGTCTGGCAATCTTAATACACTTGGTAATGTGTGTTTTATCGGTACTTGATCGCGCGCTACACTAACTCATCTGGTCTCTTCCTCTTGAGTCTGCGTCCTTGTCCATCCACATCTAGGAGTTGGAGAGCCTCGATGTTTGGATAATGGTGAAGCTTGCCATCATGCTTCTTGGCGATATTTTTAATTTCCTGGACTACAGTACTCATATGGAGGTCTCGGTGAAGAATGCTGTGATGTCTTGAAGAACTTTGTTTTGAAAAGTCTGTATTTTTTTAACATTAATTGATGCGGCACAGCCCCATAATTGAATGCCTTAACGCCAAGCGGGTTTAAGAATCTGCTTGTATAATAGCAGTTTGTAAGCTACTGACAGTTTGGACTTCTGCTGATAAGTCAGTGCATTTTCTTCTTTTTAATTTCTAGTTCTTAATGTGTTCTTTCCAGCGTAATTTAGCATCAAGGTTCATTTCAAGATACTTTGCCGTTTTAGCGTGTGGGATTAGCTCGTTGTTAGCCACCATAGGAAGATAGTTCGCTTTAGTCTTAGTTGTGAAGTTTATATGCACTGATTTACTTTCATTGAACTCTTTTCTCCACCTTTTTGTCCATGTTTTGATGTTTTCAATGGCCTTCTGTAGCTTGGTGGTAGCTTCTTCAACTGTATTACCGGAGTGTTGTCAGCAAAAGTGGCTATTGTTGTATTTTCTTTTTGAGGGATGTCGCACATGTAGAGCATATATAGTGTGGGGCCTAACACACTGCCCTGTGGAACCCCAACTTCAATTGGATATAGGCCTGTGTACGCTTCTTCTGGTTTCACTCGGAAATGTCTATTCGAGATATACGAAACGAGTAAGTCCGCGTATAATTTTGGTAACAATTTATTTTGTTTTTAAGTCCATTATGCCAAATGCCTAGGCTACGTCTAAAAACACTGACATAGATATTTGTTTTTTTGTTCTAAGTTTTTATTGAATCGCGTTGAGATTAGTCGTTCATTTTGTATGATTGGTTTCAGTCTTTTCAAGAACAATTTTTTGAATACTTTGATACTATCGAGAGTAGCGAAATTGGACGATATGAATTTGTTTCGTACGGTGTTTTACCAGGTTTTTGTAACATTATTATTTCCGCAATCTTGCAGGTGACCGGGACATATTTTAACCGAAATGCAGCATTAATAAGGTTTGTTAGTTTCACAATCCCTTTTCTAGAGAGTTGTTTTAGTACTGCACACGTAATTACTAGGTCTATCCGGGTGGCTTGTTTCTGTTGACGTTAGTCTCGATTTCGTTAAATACTTCCTTTGGCATAACTGGTGTTATTGTCTCATTTTCTGTTTTCATTTAATAGTTCAGTTGCCTCTGTATACCTTGGATAGGTGTTTCGCGAAAGGCCTTTTCAGCATTTTCTTTGGCTCATTTGTCATTTTCCATTCTGAGGGGTGGTATATGCATGATGGGTCTTTTTATTTTCTTAGTGGCGCGTCATAGTGAATATTCAGTACTTTTATCGTTCATCAGTTCCTGAAGGTAATGATTTACTGGCTAATTTTTGATTTTTGAACTCTCGCGTTTCAGTTGCTGAGCCAACTTATTCATTTTTGTTTTGTCTCTTGGTTGCTGCTATGCTCTTCTTGCCTTGCGTTTTTCCTTCACAAGTTGTTTTATTTCTTGCGGGTAATTGATACCAATGCTCTTTTTTGAGTTCTTTAGTGTTATGCCGCACCGATTGCTGGATATCCACAGCGAATTTTTCAGCTTCGTG
Organism: Ignelater luminosus; assembly: GCA_011009095.1. Lineage (NCBI taxonomy): Eukaryota > Metazoa > Arthropoda > Insecta > Coleoptera > Elateridae > Ignelater > Ignelater luminosus. The sequence goes on along the minus strand of VTPC01000439.1, from coordinate 8,144 downwards.
ATCTAATTGATTTTCTGTTTCTTCTTTAGTAATTACATTTTCACTCAGAGTCATTATTATGGAGGAATGATCAGATGTTAGGTCGTAGCCTTCTTCCATTTTAGTATAATTGACAGAATGTTATGAAAAAGTCCAATAAATCTGGAATCTTTCTTCTATCGGTGTGCCAATATGTTGGCTTGCCAGTAGAATGGTAATTCCACCCTCTTTCTTTTATTGCTTGTAAGAGTTCTTTACCATTTGTGTTGGTTAAGTTTGAGCCCCACATTCTGTTTTTAGCGTTATAGTCTCCGCCTAGAATAAAGTTTTCACCCAATTCTTGCAATAGGTTTTTGTAGGCTTCTTTTTTTTGAGTTACGTCGTAGTGGTATACAGTATGTTCAGCGAGGAATGGGACAGCGCGATTTCTCGGGAACGAATGCAGATTTTAAAATTCTGAAAACTTTGTGGTAAATATAAGATAGGAACGCATATTTTGTGATAAGAAGTTTTTAAATTAAATCCGTAACCGCCAGGTGGCGCTACCTAACTTAATTTTTTTAAATGGAATATCCTACTTTTTATTTTATTTTTGGAATTTGCTACATATTTGTGATAACTTTGCTTTTAAGTGCTATCAACCTATTCGGTTTCCTTTTCAGGAAAATAATAATTTTTAGAAATTTAAGACAAAGATGTAAAAGATTGTTTTCTGTAGAGATGATAAGCAAATTCTTCTACATTTCTGGAAGGTGTATCGTAGACTGCCGCAACTGTTAATTTGCGTGCTTCAGTTTTCAAAGTTGCTGCTATGACTTGCATTTTTCTGTTTGAAGTTTGATGTCTTCGTAATAATGATAGACTTTGTAACCCCTAATGGACAGATATAATTGAGTTGTAAAACGTGTTTCTGATATCAAGAGCACATCAATATTTCTTATATTTACAAATGCTTGAATTTCCCCTAGGTGGTTTAGGATACCATTTGCGTTCCATTCAGCTATTGTTATGTATCAGTTATTATCTATATTTTTATCTCTCTGCGAGATCCTATTTAGATCTTCCACATTTTTGTGGAAAGTCACGTTTCCTTAGATTTTCTGGGTTTTGTGCACATCCAAGCCTTTAGGGGGTCCTAATGGTTTAGGCACGAATTTTTGCATTTTCGCAAGTCTTTAGATTCTTGTAGGCTTTCCATTTTTGAGGACCCCGGTCTTTGCAGGTTCGCACAGATCTTGAAATTGTTTTGGACCTCCGGGTTCATGCGGGTACGTTTATCCTGTGCTCTGGATAATAAACATGTAAAAGTCCCAATGATCCTTTCAGCTTTGTACATAAGAGAGTCAGCTCTTAGACCCTCATATTTTATAACTTTATAGATAGAATTTTTATTACAATTCCTGCCTGTATATCCCAAGGTATATAAGTTTCAGAGCTCCTTACCATTGAATATCTTACCGACCAAAGCAATTCTAGTAGGACTTTATTTTAGATTTTAGATTAATTTAGATCTTTGCAAAACTTTCGGCTGCTCTTATATTGTAGCTGGAAGAACCTTTTGTAATCATTTTATTTGGTGTAACTTCAACCAAGGTTGTAGAAGGCTGACTATGACTAAATAACTATTTGAAGATAAGACTCTCAGCCACTAAGGTGG
>VTPC01000438.1:48976-61132 GCA_011009095.1 Ignelater luminosus | reverse complement strand
ATTAAATTATTTTAAAAGTAAACGTTGATAGAATGAAAACGTGTAACTCCTCAAAAATTGCAAACTAATCTAAAACTTTGTTTTGTATTTTTTGGAGTTACGTGGTTTGTTAATTAGGACAACGATATGGATGATTTTATGAAACAGTGGAAGCTAAGTATGGTAGTATGAAAGAAAGATGATACTATCAGAATATGTTTAGATGCTAGAGAAATCCACAAACGGTTAAGAAGGGAAGGGAACTTGCCCTCTACCAACTGGCCCATTGGGTCCTGCGAACTTTTGCATTGAACTGCTGTTCAGAAATCTTCTAAAATCCCCAAACATGGCGTTCATTCGTCCTTTCTCTGCTATCCGTGTTACTGTTTTACTATGGCATAAATGATATAAACTGTCATGATATTAATAATGTGGTGATAATTGGAAGAATAAAGAAAAGTTTCATATTTTCTAAATTGTATTTAAAGAATTCGTTTTGGCTGATACTTTCCTCCCAGAATCTAGAAACTACACAGGGTTTAGTGTAGATGGTTTTGTATATCAATTTAAAGTAGTTCCTTTTGGGTTAAATTCATCTGCAGCAGCATTGGTAAGAGCGTTACAAAATATATTAAACAAATATGAGGTATTTTGTCTATACTATATAGACGATATTTTAATATACAGCCCAAATGTACAAACACACAAAGAACATCTAAAAATAATTTGTAGAAAATTAAGAAAAGCAGGTTTGAAGTTAAATGTCGGGAAGTGTAAGATTTATCAGGAAGAAGTAGAATATTTAGGATATGTTATTGGGAAAGAAGATATTAAAATTGACCAAAAGAGGTTAGAACAAATTAAAGAATTCGTGTCACCAAGAAAGAGAAAAGGATTCTTGGGAGTACTTAATTATTACAAAAAGTTTATTCCAGATTTGGCAAGGAAAGTAGAGCCTTTATAAGAAATATTAAGGAAGGGAACTTGCCCTCTACCAACTGGCCCATTGGGTCCTGCGAACTTTTGCATTGAACTGCTGTTCAGAAATCTTCTAAAATCCCCAAACATGGCGTTCATTCGTCCTTTCTCTGCTATCCGTGTTACTGTTTTACTATGGCATAAATGATATAAACTGTCATGATATTAATAATGTGGTGATAATTGGAAATGATAAAATAAAGAGAGTAGGGGATGATTATTTTTGATGAATGTAGTGACAGAAGATAATAAATTAGCATTGTCCAGAAAATAGAGTGTTCTTTATAAAATTAAAAACCACACAAACGAAAATAAGAATCCTGAGATAAAGAGCTCTCCAATCATTACATAAAATATATCTACATGTCAATAGCTCAAAAGACAAAGGGGTTTAATAAAATAAAATGCAGAATCACTACAGTTTTTTTAATGATCATCAGGAATGTAACAAGATTTTAAGGAATCACTATCATCATCAGTAATACTCGTAGTGGAAAGATTGAAAAAGTTATCTTCTTTTGTCATATAATTTAAAAATAATATTAATATGTTTGTCCTGCCAACTTTCCATAGACTTAGAAAATTTTAAATTGTTCTGTTTTTGAACCGCCGAAATTACAATCCAAAAATATCCTTGGTGCCCGATGACACCCATAGTGCATAAAGTCCTCATTCATTCAAACAAGAAGAAAAAGAGAGAGTGAGAGTGAGAGAGAGAGAGAGAGAGAGAGAGAGAAACAAAATTTACAAATCTGATAGGTTACACCATGCTCGAAAAAACAGCCGAATTAATAATCTGACCGACATTTTCAGTAGAGCTTTGGATACATCGGATTCTTTTGTTTCGAGCATCAGTCTTAGTAAACGAATAAGAAAGCAAAACTGGATGCGACTCCCCCCAGAAGTTAGAACTTTATTGAACTGTACTGACTGCAAAGCATATAAAGTTTCAACAAGTATAACAGGTTTGTCATCAATCCCGAATATGAGAAATTCTTACATAATTTGGAGTTAGACGGTGAGAAGTACAATTAATGAACTCAAGGTTTTTTAATCTCAAAAATAAGTACTGTAAAGTGATGGCGCATTAAGGTAAGGCTGCAGAGCCACCTGGGCATTGTGAGCCAATGAGCAAGAACGGCATCAAGAAGCAAGATACTACTGAACTTAACTAGTTAAGATCTGGTTGTACTGGTTTAAGTTTGAGTTCTATTATCATTTTGGTTTTGAGAGAGTAAGAAAGAAGAATTGTTTTTTTTTGGTATTGAGGCAGGGTAGCTTTAGTTTTGGAAAAAGGGCGATTTAAGATGTGAACTTAAAAATGTTAATTATAATTTTTAATGTGTACATAGTAAAACTAACTGCTAAATATGTTGAGTATACGATATTGAAAAACAAACCTGAAGAATTTCACAATAACTAAATAATACATTGAGTAGTTTTTATAAAGAGTACACAAACTTAAATAATTATTGTTGTAGATGCATTTTGAACAAAGATATTTATCTAACATCACATTTTTATTTAAACGCGCGTATGATTTGCAGCAAAATCACTGCAATAATAATTTCAATCTGATTAAGTTTGCTAATAGTTTTATTGCTCCAATGTAATAATACTTAGCTATAATCATTTAGACAAAAACCTAACTTTTATTACCCTTTTTTATATAAAATCAACCCGAGGCTCTCTTATATCACACAAATCATACGCTAATACATGCTAATTAGACGTTACCGATGTTAAATTGATTATTATTATTTAATATCATGGCCTAATTTGATACCACATAAATTAGAAAAATATTTGATCTTTATGCTTTGTTTATTTATCGAAGAACTTTTAAAAATTCATGATTCATTATTATCTTCTTTAATGCAAATTTTTATAATAGATCCACCTAATAAATAACTATTGATCGTCATTATAAGTAATAAATACATGCAAGCTATAAATTATATGGTTGTTGTTGAAAAAAAGATTTGGGTTTGTTTCTAAATTAGCTGAATTATTTTATGCAAAAACTTCTATGTAGGATGTCTTACTTAGGTGCTTTTTAAGTTGTGGTTGCATTGCATTAAAATTGCACAAATTTTTATTAAGAAATAAAAGAGGAGTATCAGCAATGAATGTAGATTGAAAAATATTGATATAAATTAGATTACCGATAGAGTTATCTTGGGAGTAGCTGACTTTCTTCATTTGGAACTTTATTATTTTACCAATTTTTGGTAAAGTACTTAAATGTTAAGTCGTGTCTAGCTAATTAATAACTACTATTACAAAATATCTTTACACAAGCCCAACATATATTTTTCTGGCATTTATTTTTGATTTACTTTTCCATTTTTAATTATATCTTGTCTCTTATACGATCTTGATCTTCTTTTCACTTTTACATAGACACAAATAAAAACGTGTTAAACCATACATGGATTTACACGATTTCTGTAAACTAAATTATACGTTCCATTTAAAATAAATTCTACACAATTTCAAATAGTTATAATCAACCGTTAAATATATGTATATCAATGGTTAATTAATTAGTGAAGATGCTGCTGCCAGACGTTTTAAAATCACGCTTGCGTCACGATTACGCATAATACACTCGTGCTTGATGTGGAATTTACTCAACGATGGGCGTATTTTGTTTCTAAAAGGATGTTTTGTTAGCACATTTACTTATTTATCTCTTTAATAAAGTAGTTAAGTACAAAGAAATTAGGACTTAATTAATTTTTCTTTGGGTATAAAGAATGATGCAATTAATGTTTGTGATTTAATTTTGAAATTTATCTTTGCTGTTATTGAAAGTAGATAATCATGAGAACTTGTGTAGATGCTTGTTTAGATTATAAACTCAATTTAACTTAAGATTAAAATCTACTCCTATTATTTTGAGTAATTTTGAAGTTGCTAACTTGTAATTTTAGATAAAATGGTACTGCAATCTTTTTTGCAACTAAGAAAGAATTTCAACAAGAATTAATTACGTAAATTTATATAAACATGTAGGTAATTAATTTAAATTTTTGCATATAAGAAAAATTCTGAAATAATTTGTTTTAGAGGAGTTAGATATAAATCTTGTCATTATCAAATTATAAAAGACTCTAATTAACTAACTGAATATTAAGTTTCATAATTTTTACACTAAAGAATAAATTAAATTATTGTAGAAATTTAAACAATTTGGTTAAATCCTGAAAAGATGGTCAAACAAGAATTTAACCTAGAAATTAGAATTTGGGTAGTTTTCTATAATATCACTGAGCCCATCAGTAAAGTCGCAAGAATTGCCGGAAGTATAATGATAAACAAAACAATCTTGACCGTAAATAAGAGTTTTATGACATTTTAGTTTGTTAAGCCCTGCTAGCTTCCAGTCGGTTGCCTTTGGAGACAGGTAAGTGTAGTAGTAAATAATACATTAAATTGAAAATCATGAGTACACTTTCATTTTCGGAATTTAATTTACGATATACTCAACCATAACAGTCCTTTCCGTTCTAATACAGTAATAAAATCTAGACGCCCTCACCATGATACTAACTGAATAAAATCATGAAATAGCACACCCAAACGATCACAATCAAGAAAATTACCCACAAAGTTTCTAACTGAAATTGCCTTAAGCGAAAGTTTCATTGACATGATCTGAGAGAAAACTTGAACAAAGAATTGAATTTAGATTAAAAACATGCACAAACCTTAAGCATCTATACATGTATCTTATACATACTTCTGCTATGTTTAAACTAAACTCGACTACAAAATAGTCAAAGATTTTAAATATTGCTCGATCTCAGGGTACGTTTTGAGCAGGAAGCGGAGTAAGTCATCCCCAAAATTATCTGCATAATAATAAAGCTATGGTTAAAGTTAAGCAACAATATTGAGTCTTAGTCTTTTTAACTGAAATTTAGTTTCGACACTTGAACGGCAAGATATTAAACCTGTCCTGTCCTTATACGAGCCAATTCCTTCTCGAAGGCAAGTCTGCTCACTTCCTATTAGGTAAATTACAAGGCTAGAATAGAAATAAAGATAACCAAGAAAATAATTCTGAAAATGGACAAAAATGTTTTGAATACTGTGGGATGGTCTTTTGTTTTCTCTTCTTTCATTGTAGTTTTGCGGTTTTGAAGGAACCAATACCGATGATTTCAAAATTTGTTTTTAGCTTGGAAATTAATGTTCTTGCTTTGTACAGTGAACCCACCAATATCTTAAAATAGCAGATATTTTACAGAACAAAGAAGAACTAAAGTTTTCCAATGCAAAGAGTTGTTTCACTGATGAGATATGAAACAGACGAAACAAATTCCGACGATAAAGCTAATACTTAAGCAGTTTCTTAAACGAAGATGCGGCTGCGTTTTGATATGATCATCTACAGGCTATGGACTTTGCATGACATAAATGTAAAAGAGGCAAAAGGATGAGAAATGGCAACAACAGTGAGGTAGTGATAATATTTGGACTAACAAACCTTTCATCTTCACTATCACTTTCTCATCAATCTCGTTGTCATACCGCTGCAGTCTGAAATATTTCTTGTTGTCTATTCTACTATTTAGAGATTTAAAAGCAAGAAACGTACATCAAAAATCACGAAATGTTAAGTTAAAAGTCTACATTATAACAGATCAAAGCTACAAGTCCCAGAAAAAAAGTGAAGATACGCTATATATTGCGACACCTTTTGAGTCGTAGAAATTTTTTCTTCTTCTTCTTCTTCTTCTTGTCTTAGGCCTTTGGCCTATTCTGTTGGTCGTCTAGCAATTCAGTGTGAGTGTTTCTGCAATGCTGAGCTCCAGCTATTCCTCCACCGTTTGGTCTTCTGGCACCTATCGGTGCTATTTCACATCTTCTAGTTCCTTTCCTTCAACTAGTGATTTTGTTTTTGATGTGCAGACTTTTATATTAAATTGTTCTGCGGTATACCGCATTACCATTCTCTGAAGGTCATCTTCGTCGTCCGATGTTATCACCGCATCGTCAGCATAGCAGACTGTCTTTACTTGCTTCTTTCCTAAGTTGTATCCTACGTCCACTGCTTTTACTGATTTTGTTATTCTGTCCAAATCCATTATTGGGTTAAATAATAACTGGCTTAGGCTGTCGGTTGCACGCGGTCAGAGGCTTTCGTAAGATCCAGGAACCACATGAATGCTAACTTGTTGTACTCCACCGCCTTCTCCATCACTTGCCTTATTGCAAATATTTATTGCGTCCGTGGTCAATCTACTGGTTCTAAATCCTTGTTGCTCTTCGCATATGGTATGTAGACCCATTAGCTTTGTCGCCATTATTTTTGTTAACAATTTAAGAGTGGTATTGAGAAGGGTGATTGTACGATAGTTCTCCGGGTCTTTTTTGTCACTTTTCTTATGTAAGAGGATGATTATACTCTGTTTCCACTTTTTCTGGTACTCTCTTACAATTCATAACCTTCTGGAATAGTGATGTTAAGTTGTGGACGAGTTTTTGTGTTCCGTACTTTATCAATTCGTTTTGAATACCATCCGGTCTTGGTGATTTTTTGTTTTTTCGTTTTTTCATATGTTTCCACCTCGTTCTCTGATATCTCTATTTGTTCTTTGCTCCCAATGTGATCTATTTTATTGTTTATTATCTCCTGATCGTTTGGTGACCCATATAGTCGCTTGTATATTTTTCCCGTCGATCTTATTAACCTGTCTGTATTTATTTATCGGTTTATTTCTTGCTTTTACCATTTTCCACAGCTTTCTCTGTGTTCCGTACGGATCTTTCTCCATATCCCTCGTAAATCGGCTCCTATATATTCTCTTCATCTTTCTTATTCTAGACCGCCCTCAGATAACCCTGGCTTGCTGGATGTCCTTGGGCGCTCACTTATTCATTCCATATATGTAGATCATCGGGGTCGTCGGAAGTCCTGGGTGATCCGACTTGCGGCTTGCATTGCCTCGTCGCCATTAAACAACAGCATTGCCCGTAGAATGGCGTAGGGGACTGCTTGGTGCCTGACATCTGGTTCACGCTCCATCATTACCCATCACCCTGCTAGATCTTCTAAACAGCGGCCACCTGTGGTGGCATTTTTATTGATTCACAAATATTTTAGGCATTTACCCTAATTTTTGTTGTTTGTGTACTGTAAGGTGCAATTCGCTTCATTCTTATTGCTGCAGTATTGCAGATGTGCTTTGCGTTTCTCGTTTGACAAATCTTAATTTCTGTCGTGAACTACAGTTTTGATTTTTTCACATTATTGACGTTGATTTTTATAGTCTCCAGGCTTTTCTTTGCCGCGTTCGAGATGTTGTGTTCAATTTTTTGCCATTCGGCCTCTACGTCGTCGTTATCTAGTATGGGATTCTCTACACATTTTTCTTCTAATCTCTTTCTATAAAGCCATGTGATCGTTTCGTCTTCTAGAGGTTTTCCATGTACTTTGCTGTCGCCTTTTTAGACCGAGGTATCTTGATAGACATTTTTCCAAGCACTAGTTTGTGATCTGTCCCAACATTGAGCGTTGTTAGTGCTCTCACGTCCAGTGCCTGTCTCGGGTGTATCTCCCTGTTTGTTATTATGTAGTCTAACGTTGATTCGTGACCTTAGGTATCTTTCCAGGTGTACTTGTATTGTCTCTTGTGTGGAAAGAATGTATTGTTGATTCTTAGGTTTCTTAGGTTTTGGGCGCAGAAGTCGATCAGTGCGTCTCCATTGCGGTTCGATGTATTTTCGTTATTTTGTTGTCTTATACCATGTATGACGTTGTCTCCTATTGGAGTATTAAAATCCCTCACTATGATGATTTTGTTGTTTCTGGGTACTTTGTCTGTTGTTGTCTGTAACGTGAGGTAAAATTCTTCTGTCTCACCTTCCTGCCTGCCTATGTCCGGGGAGTAGATCGGTATGATATGTAATTTGTTGTGATCCAAATTGAACAATACTTGTATTATTCTATCATTGACGTACTTTGTTCTAGTGCTTCGTGGATTAAGATCCCGACTCCCTAGTTTGCGTATTGATCCTTGCTCTTCTCACTAAAGGCCAGCACACAGTTTTGGTATTTTGTTGTTTCCTTGCCTTCTTTCCGGGTTTCAGCAAGGCCACATATTCCAATATTGTGATTCGTTAGCTCCGTTATAATCTCTTGATATCTTGCTGCCCAGGATCTAATGTTCCAGCATGCACTTCTAATATTCATTTCCTATTTCATTGTCGTTATTCTCGCAGTTTTTGTCATTACTCCATCAAACCATTTCTACAAGTCATTTTGATTTTTACGTGGTAGGTTGCTAGCCTCGCCTCAACCCTCCTGTCCGGGCTTGTGACCGGCACTGGTAGTATTGGACTACTCGATTCACCCAGCACTTACGAGCAGCGGAGTTTGTGAGAAATCTGATATCACCAATTGCAGTAATTATGAAAATATCTTCCATAAATTGTTAAGTGTTTTAAATCTGCTTCTACTAACTTTTGATCTAAATTAATAAACAACAGTTAATTTAGGAAAGAAAGATTTTGCAAAGATTGATATTTTGTGCAGGTAAAATGATCAACAATTTGTGTGGAAGGTAAACATTCTAGTGTTACCTTGTACAGAAAAACAGATGGCTTTTGAATTGACGTAGAAATGAAGATATTGGGCAGCTTGCGGATAAGCGTAGAAGCTCTGGCTGTAGACAGTATTGAAACTGAGCATTTAGAGAATTGGCTTTTGCAAACTTTGCTGTATTTCTGTCGTCAAAGATGAAACTAATGCCATTTTTATACCAAAGCAATATATTAACTGTAGGGCAAAGCCCATAGCGCGAAATAATTCTCGAAAATACATTGAACTGCGTTTGCATGTATAGACCATAACGAAAGCCATCTAGAAGTTGTCCAAACATATAGTCATGAGCGAGTTAGAAGGTTTTTAGAAATGTCCAAAAACAAGAAGGCTCCAAGGCAAAGGATTGGCACTGTTAATAGTATTCAGCTGAAATTATAGAAAGTTAATACGAAGAGACTAAGTTTCTTGTACAAACTGATAATTTGCTTGATGTAGAAGTTAGCTACCACCTGAAACAGCTGACGGTACCTCAAGTCAATAGCGTCTTTACAAAATTGCTTACTAAATTTTACCTCTGTGCAATAGTACAAAAGGAACCAAAACAATAGTTTCAAATGGAGCAAGATATAAGTGTCTCATAATTTAATAAAGGCTGAGAAGCTTTTTCAGTAGCAAAGTACAAGAATAGAAAAGAAAGGTTATTAATATAATGTGTTTATTTACATAATCATAAAATACAAAATGCATTTAGATATAAATAAATACTAGTAGCGATAATGTAGTGGATATATAAAATGAAAGAAAATAGATTAAAACACCTCAATCCTAATTCAATCCTTCTCCTTTGCAGTCGTCATCAATAGAAGCCATAGACGTTAGATGAATATAATGAATAATGTTAATTGAGCTTATTACGTTGTAGTATATACAAAGCTAACCCTGAATTCTTATTAAGTACAAACATAGAAGTTAAAAATGAAAGCGTAAAGATTCCTCAAATATCTTAAGTTTTAAGATGATTACAGAAACCGAAACTACTTAGTAAAGTGAGAATCAGGTCGCTAAATAAATTTAAATCCAAACAATTAATATGGTCCGGATCCTCCGTTTTGGGGATATCCACCCCCTCCATTAGAGCCAGGGTATCCTCCTCCGCCATTTGAACCGGGGTATCCTCCACCATTTGAGCCGGGATATCCTCCTCCACCATTTGAACCAGGATATCCTCCGCCGCCATTTCCATTATGTCCACCACCATTTCCATTGTGTCCGCGTCCATTTCCATTGTGTCCGCCACCATTTCCATTGTGTCCGCCACCATTTCCATTGTGCCCACCACCATTGGGTCCTCCACTAGGATAACCATTTCCTCCACCATTTGAGCCACCTCCAGGATAACCACCGTTAGAAGGACCACCGCTGGGATACCCACCGTTATCACCACCTGTAAATATTTATGCTGTTAACATTCATGATAAAAACTAATCACAAGTAGTCTTCATGGTTTTCTTTGCACTCAAGCATCAATCTCCAGGGTGAATTTTCAAATGCAACCAAAGCACCCATAGAATGTGCACATTTGATTCAACTACCTTCGTAACTGATCTTTGGTTTATATCCTTCAGTATCTGCTTGGTATTGCACAATCTGTTTTCTTCCATCAGGAAGAAGTACATCGTACTCGCCTGTAGCTACGTCTCCGTCGCGTTGCTCTTGATGACTGAATTGAGTACCAAATTCTTCATCATTTACTTCATATTCAAACTGATACTTGGCAGGCTCCTAAAACGTTACGATTCGTAAACAAAATTTAAAATTAACTAAATATGTAAACTCACAGTAGATTCTTCTCCTCCGTAGCCGTTGCCTCCACCATTACCGTATCCATTACCATTTCCTTGAGGTGGTAAATACCCTTGACCAGGTTGACTTCCACCATTTCCATGTCCGTTACCAAAACCGTTTCCGCGTCCATTTCCACCGGGACCTACAGGGGTACCATAGCTTGTACTAGGTGGACCGTAAACTGATCCTGGTCTTTGTCCTCCATTGTGGCCGCCATTTCCTCCACCTGAAGTGAGAGGAAAATAACTAGACCCTGGCGTCTGATCCTTATCTAGATTTAAACTTGGAGGCCTATACGCACCGTTTGGTGGCCCGTAAGTACCGCCAGGTCTGCGTGCGCCACCATTTCCATTGCTTGGTGGCCCGTAAGTGGAACCAGGTCTGTTTCCGTTTCCATTAGTGGGTGGTCCATAGCTAGAGCTTGGCCCGTGTGGACCTCCATTTCCATTTCCGTTTGTGGGTGCTCCGTAATTGGGACTTGGCCTGTGTGCAACTCCGTTTCCATTTCCGTTTGTGGGTGGCCCATAATTTGGACTTGGTCCGTGTGAGCCTCCATTTCCATTACTTGGTGGACCGTATGTTGAGCCAGGTGTTCGACCTCCATTGCCATTTTTGTGATTTCCGTTTCCGTTTGGTGGTCCGTATGTCGTACCTGGTACACCTCCGTTTCCATTACCATTAGGGCCTAAAGGCCTACCTGGTTGAAATCCTGGAGGGCCATAGGTAGTATCTGGTGGATCTGAAGAAGTTTTATTATATTGAAATTATAATTATAGACGGTTTCATTGAAATGATTAACTTACTTTGAGGAGGTAGATATGAATTTACTGGTGGCTCCGCCAAGATGTAATTGATTAATGTTAGTGAAAATACTAGAAGCTGTTAACAACGAAACGAATTGATTTATTATTTCCTGTAGTGAAAAAACAATTTTAATTAGCATTTAAGATTCTAACAAAGAAATTTATAGACCTTGAGGTACTGAAATTATTGCTGTTTCTGGTGATTTCATTGTTCTAAATAATTGAATGATCTGATATGTTTATTATGCATATATGGACAACATTAATTATAAGTCCTTGTTGATATGTGAGTCTCTTTGTTGAGCTTGTTAGATAAATTGAAGTACAACCTTGTTTCGTCATCTATGTAAACTAGATTTATTATGTTTATAAATGAACTCTTACGTTATTAAATTAAATTTTGGTTAAAATACATTAATAATGTATCCTTCCAGTCTTTTACAAGGTTAAGTAAACAAATGAAATATTTCTGAATATTCTAAAAAAATAGTTTTGGATCTTTAAAGCAACTGTAATAAATTTACTTAGAGACTTTCATGTATACCTTGACGATCATTCATAAATCTTCGCTGTTCCCAATATAAAAAATGTGACGGTTCAACTGTTTTTTTTTTTTAGTAACTTTAAGTCAATATTTATAAATACTGAAACAAAAAAACTTAAAAAAATGCGTTTTAAGTAATCGTATATGTCGTCTCATGAATCAGTTTCTTTCTTTTTGTGACCCTTCCTACTAAAACTTTAAAATGTCAAAGCGTTTAGAGACAAGAAATCCATTGACTTGGAAGAAAATGTTACAATAAAAAGAAGAGTTTCTTCTCGCGAATGTTAGTAAAAGAAAACAAGAACAAGTAGCTTAACGTCGAGAATTGAAAATTATTTGCTGAACTAAAGGATATTGGAACATTTAAGGAAAGATTAAAATTGATAGAAGCAAGATTTGCTTCGAAAAAGAATAAAACAAAGCTGCACACAAACCAACGCTTTAGAAAAAAA
>VTPC01000438.1:0-48576 GCA_011009095.1 Ignelater luminosus | reverse complement strand
AACGGGAAATATATAGAGCAATAATTATCATAAAAACTTATTTTCAGAAACAAAACAGAAGAAATAGATCTTTCCAACACACTGAAAGTAAACTAGAACATGCTGATCAGGAAATGAAAAGGAGCGGAAACCCTGAACAATAACAAAAGATCGTAATAAATAGATTAAACGTAATTAGTAAAAGCAAAGTGGTGTCTTGTAAAAATTGAAAAACCAAAGTAAGCATAAGGACTTAAAAGCAAAGATCAATACTCAAAAAACAGAATTTGTAGCCCAATCAGAATCTAGAAATGTTATAAAAGAGAAAGAGAAGAAAGAGAAAAAGCAAACAGTTGAAAACAAAAGAATATATAAAAACTCAAAAGTAGAAAACTATTAGGAAAATAAAAAATTCAAAGCAAAAAGGCCAAATGTTAAGAAAAGGGAAACAAGAATTAAAAGCAAAGGTGGTACATACCAAGAGGAGATTCTTGGGCAAATACGATGTAAGATAACAAAGAAAAAATCCCAAAGCAAAACTATAACGCAGAATCTAAAAAATATGCGCGAGAAGATTAAATACCAAATGTTATAATCAAGGCTTATTGATAGAAAAAGATTTCGGCATCAAAAACAAAAGCTAGATGCATTAAGTAAGTAGTAGCAATTTTCGGGCAAAACAGTGTGAGATAAGATCTTTAAACGGAAACTATACAAAGAATCTAAAAAATGTCTGTGAGAAGTATGAACACTAAGGCCCAGTTAACAATGAATTTACATTTGGATTTCATGATTAACTTAAGCTTTGGGTTAAATATGCTTTATGCAACTGGGCCTAAACGTAATAATCTTGGTTTGATGGTAGAAAGCAAGTATCAAGAATCAATGCTAAAAGCATTAAGTAATACTCTAGCAAGTTTTGGACAAATCGGTGTAAGATGATAAAGAAATGATTCGAAGCAAAAGCTGTAGAGAAAATCTAAAAACTGTTTATGAGAAGGATGAGTACAAAACATCATATTAATAGGCTTGGTGATAGAAAACAATTTGGGCATCACAAAAAGCAGCTGGATTCCGCAACAGCCATTTTTTGGGTAAAATTATGTGACATGAAAAAGCAAAGCAAAACCGTAATTCCGACTTTACGAAGGCAGTTAGATGCAGGCATATGGTAATGGCAATTTCTTGGAAAAAAGTGTGAGGTGACAAAAAAGCGAAAAATCTAAAGGGAATATAAGAGAAATTTGCGAGAAAAGTCATAACCAAGACTTAATGATAGCAAACAATTATTAAATGGCAAAGGAAAGCAAACATTCGTAGAAAAATATAATTGAGTAGATTTTAGAAAATTGAAGTATCATACAAGTTAAGCAAATAACAATCTGGAACAGAAACCAGTAGACTAGAAAAAATTCTTTAAGGATAAATTTCAGGAGAAAATGAAGAATAAGAAGGATGTTTAGAACTTACATTGAAAAGTGTTTGGGCTATGGTAGATAAATAACCCGAAGAGAGATAGAGGAAAGTAAATATTAAAAGTACAAAAGTGAAAAAAAACAGAAAGATAAACTACCTCTTATGGAGAAAACCCAAAGCAAGGGCAGAATAAATATCGAGATTCACAAGAACTAATAATATCAAGATGACATATACCCACTCAACACGCTTAATACTTTTAGGACTAGAACTAAAATAAGAAAATAGCAGACTGGATTTTCTTTCTTTAATCAAATATCAAAAAATAGAAGAGTAGAAAGTTTACTTTCACAAATTTCAGCAGACAGGACGTTTCCTTAATAGTGCCAGATGGCGGAAAAAAGATTCTAAACGAACAAAATATAGAAAATCTAAAAGAAATGCATTAGAAGCGCAGGTATCAAGTCAGATGAGTCTTCATGGCAGAAAGTAATTATTAGATTTCCAAAAAAAGCAAACTTTTGAAGAAGGATGGAGCTTAGCAGATGGAGATGAAGCTTTGGTTTAAACTGACTAAGGTCTGAAAACACGGAAAAAAAGTCTCAAAAACGAAACACATCTTTTTTGACAAATTCCAAAAGAATGATAGAGGAAATGCAAGAATTCTCAAAAAGAGAAAGCTTAGGAAAAAAAATTAATTTGAAAATGCAAAGAAGAAACGGACCTTTTTAAACAAATATCAAAACAATAAAGTTAACAAAATTATTGGATAATGAAGACAAAGGAACGATAATCAAGTACTAAGTAAAAAACATCGCCTTAGGCAAGATATTCTTTTGAGCAAATGTAATTTAATAAGAAAATTGAAAGATAACAAAGTAATAGCAGAAAGGTGCGGATTATTAAAGAAGAAACTCCAAACAAAAAATAAACAAAGAATTCAAAAAATATTCTTTAGCACTATGTATACTAAAAATCATTAATCAAAGGTTATTAATAGAAGGCAAAGAAAGAAATCTGAAAAAATATGGAGAAGGCATGATAAGCAAATAAAAATCCCACAGTTTAAAAAATTTCTTCTGGGGCAAATTTCTAAAAGAAGACCAAAATAAATGATGAAATGGATCTTTGGTTTGAACTACAGATCGTTGGAAAGTGCTAAGATTGAAAGCAATGGAGCCAAAATCCGGCACAAAGCTACAAATGCCAAATCAGTGACAAATCAAATGCTAAAATTCATCAGAGGAAAGCTTGGAAAAACAAATTAGTTTGGAAATGCAAAAGGATGAGTAGAAATATGCACATTAGTCTAAAATGAACCCTTTTTGAATAAATATCAGATAAAGAAAATTGACGAGATTAGTGAATAATAAATTCTGTTTAGCAGAGAGACCAGATGGAAGAAGTTGAGTTTCTAAAAACGATTGAAAAACGTGGAATAGTCATTTTTGGGCAAAAAAAACTCCAAGCGAGTAATGTCCAGATAATCTAAGATGTTTGTGAAAAAGCTAAAACGAAGCAGATTTTAAGCAGCCAAAATCAAATAACCATGAAAAGGCAATCTAATAGACTAAGAAAGCATTTTTTGGATAAATTTTAGATATAGAGAAAGAGAAGTGAGAAAACCAATACGAATGACGTTAGGAAAAACAAAATGCAAAAGGAAAAAGTAAATCATATAAGAAACGAAGTACAAGTCAAAAGAAAGGAACACATTTTTGGTAAATTGTCAAAACACTAACAGAGAAAATACCAAAATTTATGAAAAAAGCAATTTAGGATCCAAGGAAAGATCTAGAGGCAATACATTAACTGTGCAGGTGCTAAATCTTATAAACAAGCTTTGATGATTTTGGGGGGAAAAATAAGAATTTGAAGAAGAATTGTAAAATTGAAACATTGACATTATATATACCAAACAATTCAAGAACTTGCAAAACAAACCAAGATTTGGATGAACAAAACTGAAAGAAAAAAACTTTTCTGTTAAAAATAGAGAAAATAGTTATTTGATACAATCTCAGCAAAGCAAGACCTTTCTTCAGGAAAAATACTGTAAGATGTCAAACAAAGAATTAAAGCCAAAAACTATATGGAAAACCTACAAAAAATGTATTAACAGTACAGGTATCAAAACTGACAAAAGGGCTTTGATGATTTTCAAAAAAAAACAAAAATTTGAAGTAAAATTGAGCAAAAGAAAAACATTAAAAGTCTAGGGTCTAATTAAAAAGTTATGTTCCATAGTGTCAAATTATGCCTTTTGTTGATACTTAGCAATTCAATGCAAAGAATAAAATTTTGAGATTTAATAAGCATTAGTCTCACATTACAAATATCTCTACTTTCCAAGAGTTTGTTTTTGTCTCTAATAGTAACCACCTCTTATTAAGAAAAATTCAAAAGATTCTTACCTTAATCATGATGTATGTTGGTTTAATTAAACAATAATAAGCTTGAACTAACTAGAGTATTAACTACAGAACCAACCCCTAACCATATAAAAATAAGAAGAAGTTAACTAGAAGAACTAATGTCAAACATTGAATGAATATCCCCAAGTATCATAGGTTTATATACTTATGGAATCGTGATTCACATTCATGTATTTAGTACGATGGTACCGTAACAGATCAATTTTTACAATTTTTCCTGCAATGTCGCACATCGCATCGTATTTTTACTTAATAATATCAAGTATTGTCCAATAAGGTAACCATTTATGGTTTGCGACTGTACATGTTAGAATCGCACAAGATTACCTTTCACACGTGCAAATGCTTTATTTATTCGGTTGTTTTTATTTAAAGTGGTATCTTCTTTCAGTTGCAAGTTGCAGTATACGGCATGCAAACGTACGTGTGAGAAATACACAGTAGGAGTTATAAAGATGCTGTAAAGTAGTCCTGTAACGAGGATGAGAGCGAATCTTGTCAGCAGTCGTGCAACCTAGAACAGTTAGATAATATTTTGTATTGAGAAATTTGCAAAATGAATTCTTTTGTCGGAACAAATGCAATTTGTATTATAAGAGCAAGGTTGCACGTTGCAAAATTTATCCGCTAATTGATTTGTCATTATGAATTCATTTTTAACTTTTGTTCATCATTTTACTTAAGCAATAATCACTTCGATTTAAGTAAGATCCTGAATAATAAACTCGTATGATGTTATGCCTAATAGTGAAAACTTGCATGATTCTGCTCAATCTTTCATACCTGGTTTAATTAATTATGGCGGCATTTAAATTTTAAAAATTCTGATCAGAATGTAAAATGAGAAATATCCTGAATATAATACTTGTAAAATGTTGCATCCCTGCGGTGATGTGTCTATTAACGATAACTTGTCCAATGAAGGGCGCTTACTTTGTTTTACGTCTAAGATGGTTTAAATTTATAAAGCGCCTTACCGTGAATGTAATTTTCATAATTCATAATCACGATTTGCTTCAAGCATAGAATAATTTTATTTTTGTATTTATTGCAATTTTAGGGAATATTTTGAAAAGGTCAGTAATGAAAAATGTGTATTTACACATTTAGTGAACTTTTAATAGCAGTAAGTGTTTAGAATTGCTTGGTCACCCATCTTGTTAAGCCAACGTTTTTATCTAGTGTCAATTGCTCGCTTTGGAGTGCCTCATCTCTATCTTCTACTACTAAAAGCATTGCTGCAATCAGCTCTGTTGCTTTTGCCTTCATTGCATCTACGAACTCAAAATGTTTTTGTAGAGAAAAAAACACTGAACTAGATACTATGAAAAATTGCTTGATAGACAGCACCTCGTTTTAGATAAATTCCTGTGTCGTTATTTTGCAGTTCTGGTTTTCTTCCTTGCGGAAGGTTTTCAAAAATCAGAAAGATACAAGAGCAATTCTTATTAACTCAGATAAAAATCCAGAATCGACAAATTCACCAAATTATGTCTTTTACGATTAAACCTATTTTTTCTCGAGAAAAGATCCTTAGTTTAATTGGAAAAACCAGAGATGTGGGCTCAAATTAAGGGAGCTCTGAATTTTTCTGTAGGATTACATCAGGTTCAGTTTAATCTAAATATTTAATTTTAAAAATTGATATTAATTTGCTGTGTTTGCGTTTTGAAGAATATTTTGCAATTTGGACAACACAAAACTAGAATTGACATCATAATTTGACTGTATAAACTGTTAAGCGATACCAACTAGGTTACAACAGAATCAAAGCTAGATAAATCAAGAATAGTAAAAATGAGGTACCTAAAGACAGTAAAAGTAAGTGTCGAAGCAGCGCAGAGGCGTCTCCAGGGCCAAACACCATCCTTCCTTTAAAGTGGTGTTCCTCAACCTCATCTGCTCAACATAGCCGAACCATCTGAGCTGGCCTTGCTCAGTTTTATTCTTGGCTGACTCTACTTTTAGGGAATTGCGGATTGTTTGGTTTCTAATGCGGTCCATCCCAGTTTTGCCTTTGATTTTGCGTAGAGCTTGCACTTTGCTTTGGGCGCCTTGGGTCATCACCCAACATTCATGGTCATAGAATAGTGTTGGGAGGTACATAAAGTTGTACACCGATAGCTTGACCTTCTTTGATATGATACGACTATTCAAAAATCTGAACTTGATGGCATTAAATAAACGACCAGCTGCCGTGATTCTACTCTTTAGCTCAAAGTCTATTTTGCCATCCTGGCTTACAAAACGTTGTTTCTTTCCAGTGGCCGTTTAGAGATCATCATTGTCTTTGGTTTTGTTATACTAATCCTCATGTTAACTCTCTTCAGTTCCTCTTTCTGCACATTTAGATTGGACCGTAAGTTCTTAGCAGATGGTGCAAGTAACACTACATCATCGGCAAAGGCGAGCTCTGTTAGAAATTGGTTGCAATCTGTAGTATCCCAGCTGAAACTTTCTAACCCGTTCTCAGCAATTTTTGATGAGCAAGAGGCTCAATAAGCAGCCTTGTTGTAAATGAGTCAGACTCTTCATTGGCTGTCCTTACATAATTCTTGCAGTAGCTATACAAGCTTCTAGCTGCTGCCACATCTTTTTTCGACACTTCGTGCTCTCGTGACAGATCGCATTCCTTGACACTCGATTAAACGCCTTCTTTAAATCAATAAACGCCAGATGTGCCTTCTGATCGTGTTCCACGACTTTCTCTCCTATCTGTCGAATCACGAAAATAAGGTCCTGGGTGCTTTACCCCTCTCTAAAAAGCACATTAAAAGTCAGCTGGCCTAGTATCCAGAACCACTGGTAGCCTTACCTCTAAGATTCCGGAGTTCAGTTTGCTAGTCACATTTAAAAGGGGGATACCTCTAAAGTTGCCATAGTCGCGATTGTCTCTCTTTGTTCTGTAAACCAACTGAAAGACCCTGCAGACCTGTCGAACCCATGTACTTCAACATTTCAGGGGTCAGTCCATCGTGGCCAGGAGATTTGCCCATCTTTATCATTCCAATGGCCTCTTCCAGTTTCTTCTTGATAATGTCTCCCCCTTTCTTCTCATTGGTCTCTTATTCTTCGGTACCTCTCTCTTCCTCTCCTTCCAAAAACTCACGAAAGTACTCTCACCAGTTTTTAATAATTTGCTTTCAATGTCTCAAGATCTGTCCTTCTTTACTTCTAATTATTTCTAAGGGACACTCTTTGTCTTTCCTCATATTTTTCACTACTTTAAAATACAGTTTCTGGTTTTCACTGTAAAACTCTTCAATAAACTAGTCAAACTTGTCCCATGCTACAGCTTTAGCTTCCGCTACCTTAATTTTGCGCTCCCTCTGTACAGCTCCCGGTTTGCTTCAGACCTATCCGATATGTATGATTTCCAGGCTTGCTGTTTCTCCCTAACCCATCTTTACACCTACTCAGTCTACCAACAAGTTCTCTGGATCTTTTTTCCTCCTACTTTACTCTTTCTACAAACTAGCTCCGCAAACTCCAAAATGCAACTTTTGAAAACACTCCAAACTTGCTCCAAATGTTTCTTTTTCCCCTCGTTGGTCTCCTGTCTTTCCGCACCTCTCTCTTCTTCGCTTTCATCCTCTCCTTTCAACGACTCCCAAAAGTGCTCTCTCTACTTTTTTATAATTTGCTTTCGATCTCTCAACACCTGTTCGTCTTTACTTCTAATTATTTTCAGAGGGCACTCTTTATCTTTTCTCATATTTTTCACTACTTTAAGAAAACAGCTTCTGATTGTCACTGTAAGGCTCTTCCATAAACTGGTCAAAGTCGTCCCATGCTACAGCTTTAGCTTCCGCTATCTTGATTTTGCGCCCCCTCCTTTTTTCTCTGTACAGCTTCCGGTTTGCTTTAGACCTTTCTGATATGTATGACTTCCAAACTTCTTTTTTCTCCTTAACACATCCTTTCACCTACTCAGTCCACCAACGAGTTTTCTTAACCTTTTTTTTTCCTACTTTACTCTTTCTACTAACTCGCTCCGCAGATTCCAAAATGCAACTTTTGAAAACGCTCTAAACTTCCTTCTGCGTTGTTTTCCCTTCTATCTCTGTTGTTGAACTCTTCCTCTACGGCTATCTGGTATTCCTTCTTTACACTCTCTTTCTTTAATTTGCTGTTTTTTGTTTTAATCTTCAAGCTTTTTGTCTCTTTGTTTCTTTGTCTCTTTGTCTCTTTGTCGTCGTCTCATTCGGCAGTTTAATTCTTGTTCTTAATAAATTGTTGCCGGCACTTGCTTCTGTGTCTCTTAGAAATTTTGTATGCTGGATTCTTGCACAATACTTCTTGCTAACTTTCCCCTACTAGGTTTCTCTCTGGTGACTTGGTGGATTTTCTTGTGGGGAAAAAGGTGTGAGTAATCACCAGCTCATTGGCCGCACAAAACACTATCACTCTCTCTCTATTATCATTTTTCTTTTGCTCACCGTAGCCTCCGATGACTCTACAAGCAGGGTCCGGAACGTTTCCCACTCGCCCATTCAGGTCCCCCATGAAGTTGATGCCTCCAACTGCAGTTTTAAACTCCTTATAAAATAAGTATTTGACTGTAACCAACGCGTCGTCATTAGGGGCATACAATCAAGGAATCCGTCGACTTTTCCCAATCCCAGTCAATGCATTAAATTTTTTTATTAATAAATTTTCAGTTTTTTGTTTCTAAGGTCTGGATGCACAATACATCTCACACCTCCTCTAGCAAACTTCTGCTTGTGCACTCTAAAATACAGCAAATGGTAGTTCTCATTCAGCACCTTCCAATCTTTACCTTTCCATTTTGTTTCTGTCACTGCCAACATACCTAACCTCAGACTCTTAATATTCTCCAAACTTTGAGTCTTCTTCTTTGTAATTTCTCTGATGTTCAATGTAGCAATATTCATAATTGGTTTTCCATGCCGCATTGTTAATCCAAAAGACAGTCCGGTTCTTTCTTGCGCTTGTTTCTCTAAATCAATTGTTGTTTTCGTAGGGATTGGCCTGTTGCCATCTAGGCTGCCTGCCTTAAGGTAGTCGAACCTAACCCTACAGTCTCGATGTTGAGTTTTTGGAAGAAAATAGTGGTACAGTCATGTAGAGAAATATTATGGAAAAAATTAAGAAAAGGACCGTGAGAAGAATGACGAGACAGAATGGGTCACGGGCCTATCCTGCTTCAGTTCAAGCTAGAGGATTTCTCTAGTATCAAGAGGTTTTCTCAATAATCTAGGCCTGACCCCGTCCTGTTGCAATTAATCCTCTCGTAATTCGTCTTGGCATTATTGTTATCTTGATCCATCTACTTAACTGTCTTGCTTCAGCTTTTTTAGCGAGCGGATCTGTTTCTATAGAAAAACTAGTGCTTTCGTTGCACCATACGCTAAGATTCTGCGAATCTACCAAACATTTTTCTTTATGGTTATCAAAAGCATTCAAACAAAAAACTAAAATAATGAGAAATGAGAAAAAGAATCACACATTAATTCTTGGATGTAACTTTCCATTGCATGATTAGCAATCGCTTCTTTGAAAATGTATGAATAAATTCTGTTTTTAAGGTTATTCCTACATGTATACCATGAAAAGATAAAATACTGTTAATGATGAAATACAAAATTATTTACAATTTCTTAGTTGTTGATTTATAGTAAAACTTTCAAATCCCTTGTTCAATATAATTCATTTTATAGTTTGTCTTCCTTTTTATATATTTATTGTACATAGTAATATAAGTATTTGATTAATATATGTTTGTATGTTCTAGTTGGTAATACAACTTCTTTTGACATCCTTATAACATATAAAACAGACATAAATTATGTAAAATAAGAATTATAGTAGTTATAGCCATATATCCTGTAGGTTGTACAAGTATTTAATTTAGATGACTTAAAACATGGAAATTAAAAAACAATAAATATAGTAAAACCTCCTTTCTACGTGCATTTATCAATCAGTACCCATCAGAAAGTAAAATTTATTAAGTTATTAAAGTCTGGATTAAAAATTCTGTAATTAATCTAGAAATTACAACATTATAACTGAAATCATCGTGTACATTGTGTAGTACTACAACATTAATTAAAAAAGGTATAAAAGTTATAAATGGATTTGTAGAATTATGCCTCATGGAATGTTACATATTGCTCATCTGAACGTTCGCTCTTTGTTACGCATCCTTCTAGATATCAAATTGTTTTTACAAAAAAATGACTATGACTTAATTAGCAATAACAGAAAGTTGGTTGGATTCACTTCTTAATATAGATAACTTTTCACGTGTCGATAGTGACATCAGGGGAGGCGGTATTATCTTGTATCTAAGGAACTCGCATTCAAAATCACACAGAGCAACTTTGGGTAACTTTTAGGAAGATATTTCAACTATTATGAATAATAATAAAAGTACATGCTGTACAATAATCATGGGAGACTTCAATGCGAAGTTGGGAAAACAGAAAGACGAAGCAGAACAAAAGTAGGGAAATTTAGTTGGGAGGAAAGAAATGACAGGATCTATGCCGCTCGAGCCTTTTTTTGGAAAACACCTACATGCAATGAATTCGTTCTTCAGAACGAAAACAAAAGAAATAGACATGTATAAGCCTAAATAGACTCAGATAAAAAAACAGATAAAAGACGTGTGTTGAATTTATTTAAGCTATCTAGCGACCACAGAACAGTGAGAGCAGAAATAGAGACAAACCATTGCTTAAGACCAATCCTAACTCAAAAGAAAATCAGAGAAAAATCACAACAGAATATAAGACGATATGAAAGCAAAATGAATTTGATAAAATTAGAATATGTAACAAAAAATATAACAAATGCATTAATAGATGTCTCTCAGGAAGTGACAAAAAAAAAACAAAAACAGAAAAGGTAAGCGAGAAAACTAGAGAAAGAAACAAACTATTCAAAGAAACTCAGCTAAAAGAATTCAGAAAAGTTTTCAAAGAAACAAGACAACTAATACAAAAGAACTTACAAAGACACTACGAAACTGAAGTACAAAAAAGCAATTGAAGAAAATAAAAACTTAAAATGCTTAAGAAAGCAGAAGGCAAAAAACAAATTATCAACGTGAAGGACGACTATGGAAGGGAAACAAGAGAGAAATTACAGAAATTTTCCACAAGAAGATGTACACATCTCTACTTAATGAAAATCCAGAATTTAAAAAAAATAAAAACTTTAACACCCTGCATTTCGAAAACCAAACATTTTAGGACACATTTATATAAACTTTTCGATTTAAAATTGGCCCAAGAATTACCCATTAAGATAAATACATAATATTAAGTAACACCCTGTATGAAAAAGACTCAAATGAAATTAATATCGGAAGAAGAATTAGACAAAGTGACACCATATCTTCAAAATTATTTAGTTTAGCCCTAGAAGGAGCATTTAAACATCTACAATGGCACCAAAGAGGTATAATAATAAATGGCAAAACACGAACCATCTACGGTTTGGGTTGAGGGCCGATGATCTAGTCCTAATTGTAGAACATCCAGAAGAATTGCGAAAACTGCTAGAAGAAGTAAATATAACAACAAATACAATAGAACTACAAATAAATTTAAGTAAACTGTCACTTAGAAAACGTTGACAACTACATGACACCAAATAAGATTAGGTAAGGAAAACCAAACGGCCGAAATATACCATAGAAGGAGATTGGCATGGGCGGCATTTGGAAAAATAGGACATGTTCTAAAAATCAGCCATCAATACGCCGAACCAACGACCTGAAGTCAACAGCAGGATTCAATTGAATAAAACAAGTACAAAATAAAGAAAAATGAAGGAATATAAGAGATGCCTATGTTCAGAAATGGGCTGTACAATGAGGCATTTGGGATTGAGATTGAGACTAATTTTTGTATATCTAATTCTACTTTTCCTGCATGTTGGAAAGAGGCTATAGTTCATTCTCTGCCTAAAATTGGCAATTCTATACAATTTAAATTACCATCTAAACATAGTTGCGTATCAGCGTTAACGTACTGCTGGACTATTCTGAGGCTAAGGCCTTCCATCTTACTGGCCCTACTAAAATTCATAGGTCTCGAGGATTCCGCTTTTAATTTAATCTTTAGCTATCTAAACTCTGGAGATCAAAAAGTATTTTTGGACATTTAGATAGAAGTCTCTAAAGGTGTTCCACAAGGTTTCATTTTTAAACCATTATTATGCATCATTTATATTTACTTCCAACAATTACAAATATGGCATTTGGTGATTGTTTTCGTGTGTTCGTCACATATACGTCGATTACAAACGAGGCAAGATTTTTTTTTTTTTTTTTACTGTGTGATCGACCGATGACTGACTTACGTCCTTTAGCACCCTGTAAATGAACGGCACTGGTTGATGCAGGTGGTGCTCTTACAATTGGATGACCAAACATTGATTCAATTGCAAGATCGTTGAGTATATTTTTATTACATGGAGAATCTGTGCTCTGGATTCTATGGAAGGCATTGCCAGGTTTTTTCCCAGTTACTGATAGAAGGTTCGGCAGCTATGCGAAGATTTCTTAGCCAAAGGGTTGTTGGATGAATAAATTATGTTATAAGTAGCGAGGCATGCTACATCAGTCATATAATAGAACAAAGCCAGGGGGCATCGACATGTTTTGTGTTTTGTGGAATAATCAATTACCATTTTGTCCATGTTCACAGCAAAATTATGGATTTGTTCTTCGG
Organism: Ignelater luminosus; assembly: GCA_011009095.1. Taxonomy (NCBI): domain Eukaryota; kingdom Metazoa; phylum Arthropoda; class Insecta; order Coleoptera; family Elateridae; genus Ignelater; species Ignelater luminosus. The sequence goes on along the minus strand of VTPC01000438.1, from coordinate 36,041 downwards.
TGGCACATATGAGCGCATTGTAATTTTTTCGTCTTTAGCGAATTCATAAAGCGACGATAGTGGTTCAAAAATAGTTATCTATAGTGACGTTTCTTCTTGAATTTTTGTACCGAATGGCCCAATCCCGCACGACTCGTTCGTCCTGGTTGATTTCTCGCCCTGATGATGACTTCCCAGTATATATTTCATCAGTAAGTGGAAAAGAGTTGTCAGCGTCACAAATCTACAAAATTTTGATTCCGCATTTCGATGGTTAGAAGGCATATATTGGGTAAACTTTGTCATTACTCGAAATAAAAAAAGCTGTTCATCAATGACAACACATTCTGATGGAACGTAATGGGACTGTAGATTTTTATTCAGCATTAGCCATAAGTCTGTTGTAGGGACACTTTCTAAAAACTAGAAATACGCTTAACATTGACTTTTTGGAAATAAATATTTAAGGTAAAAGGGTCTCACTTGTACCCTTTAATTCCTTGAAGACATTCTCAAATTTTTTACACTCTAATATTTTCATAGAAAAAAGGTATTGTCGTTTGTCAATTATTTTCTTTTAAACGTCCTACTTCTTTGAAATATCTTAAATGTTTTACATTATAAATTTTTCTAGAAGAATTTTGTTTTTGTCTAAATTTTTCTTAAGCGGACCTACAGCAATAATATTTCCTTGAACAAAATTTCTGTTGATAGTTTTCAAAATATGATTTTCTTCGAAGACTCGACATTTATTAACTTGTTACAATCTTTAATAAATAAATTTTCTTTTACTATTTATTATTATTAAACGAACCCATATATTAGTATAAAACACTAGCACCCTCAGTTACCTCCATACTGTGATCGTTGCAGCTTTGTCAGTTTTGAGTCGACGTGCTCTTGTTTTCTCGATAGCAAATCGAATGAATCGACTTAATTCGCAAAATCGGGTTATAGGAAGGGTTGCTCTATATAGTGAATATGCATCACATTTTCTATGTTCTTGAATAGCGTACACCAGCAGTAACTAGTATTCCTAAATATCCATCAAATTTCTCTGGAGTATGTTCACACCATAACTTTTTCGGTTTATCTGAATACTTTGCGTTCCATTTATCATAAACGCTTTTGGCTTTTCTAATTTGTTTCTTTTATTGTAAAGGTGCACATCGCGTCAGAAAAAATATACTTGAACACATCACGAGCAAAAAGTGTCTCTATGGATTTCACTGATCCAGGCCGCTGACGAGGAATATTATGCTGTAGCGTTTGACGGCTGGCCGGTGCTTGACTTTTCCATACAGTATTGTCTTTGCCACGTAACACTCGTCTGTCAGAAGCACTTTCTTCATGTGCATCAACGTCGTTAATATTATGGATATCTCCATCATCCTATTGTTTCCTAAAATGCAAATTTTATTAGGAAATTTTGATGTTGTTGGGTATTATAGAAAATGACATTTTGCAACATTATGTGTACTCCTATTTCTTTTTGGTCATGTGAAAAATCAGTGTTTATTTATTTGTACGAAATTTCCAAGGAATATATTGCGTATAACAGCCTACTTCAAATTGATTTTTTGGGAACTCATTTAAGCATCTCATTTCTGTGATTAATAGGAGCACGTTTTGCTATCAAAAACTTTACCAGGCGAATTTACACAACCTTGGCTATGCCGAGACGTTTAATTTCAGCAAGACTTGAAATGCTATGTGTTCAGAATTAAATTGGAATTATTTACAATTTGAAATTATAAATTAAAAGTGTTTGAGTTTCATAAAAACGACCTTGACCTAGAATGATGAAAAAGAAGAGAGATCAGTAGGTCACACCATGAAACTAATACCAATCTGAAATGTAACGAATATTGACGAAGATTCGCTCGACTATGAAAAGATAATAGAAGTCTTTTATTCCAATAATAAACTCGCGACTTAAAACAAGACAATGTTTTGAGTTTCAAACTAAAATTGAAGTTTTGAGGTTCGAATCCTTTAATTGAATCAACAAATTGTAATAACAGATAAAGTTTACATTAGCAGGAAAGCTTGATATTTTTAACTGAAAATCGTTTGTGGTCGTTTCTTCGTGCATCCCTCTCAGCTGGACTTTTTGTTAGAGTTGAGTCTATTCCATTTCTCCTTCAATTGTAAAAGTAATGTGTAATTTCCATTTAGAAATGTTTCATGGGAAAACGTTACTGATAAATTAGGTCCGCGTTTCTGGATTTGTCTAGATTTTTTGGGTTTCTAAACAATTTAAAAAAAATTTGATAATTTTCTAATTCTATTAGGGCTTGATATAGAAGGAAATTACCTCTGAACTTATTTTTTTCAGACTTCATTTTTGCGATTCAGAGAATTTTATACTCTCATCTTTTGGTTTTATTACCCTTAAAACTATAAATCTGTCACCTTGTCTAGCATGGACAAGGTTTATATTCCCTATAATTGCCGAGTGCAACGTTTAAATTTCTTGCTAAATCACACTCTTCCTGCATTATTTTATTGGTTGTCCGATTACTCGATATGTTGATCAACCAATTATCTGCTAGTTTCACTCTCTTTAAAGGTTAGAAGTTACCTTTTTTGTTTCAGCACTCAACAGAGTTCATCTACCGCTGTCAAAGCACGCGTCGTTTGTGTCTTCTCTTGTGAAGTTTTGGAACATAGAAATAATTTCTCGGACTACCGAGAAATAGTCAAGTGTTGGACTAGCGACCCGGACTGCTGTGACCTGTTTTTATATATTTTTTTCTACAGTATGCCATTATATGTATTAACTTATTTCGATCTTTTATTGGGTTATGAGCGCACTTATTAAACAGTACAGGAATCAACTGTCCCGGAATCGAGTGGCGTCGACATTGTAAGTTGTAAGTTCACATTGTGAAAGTAAGTATCTACATAGAGTGCAGTACAATCTCCATTTTATTTATTTGTGTATCATTCGAACCTGTGGTTCGGCCCTGGCTAACATCTCGCCTGTTGACCTAGATACGAAGATCAGCTGTGGGGTGTTCTATTCGAGACTAGTTTACCAACATTCTACTACAGCTGGCGCTTTCTCAATATCGAAACCCCTAAGATTATCGTATAATTCTTATCGTGTATCGCTTGCTCTAAGACTGTATAAAGGCTAGCATTGCAGGTATAAAAGTAGCTTTACAGGGAACAGGTTCAGATTTGCTACTGAAGTTTGTACTTCAGATTATTACTTTGGTTTAAAGCCATTAAAGAAATTAATATCAATACTTTCTTAATTAATCTCTTTAAGGTATTAAAACAACGTTTAGTAGATATTCTAAGTATTAAGTTCTAGGTTTTTCCATAATTGTAAATAATATTTACGTGTATACTTTTCCATTAAACCAAAAGAAATTTCCAAGGTAAGACATTCTCAGAAGGAAAGTAATTATTTATAATAATAACGAATCAATGATAAAACAAGTTTTTATATTCCAGATTCAGAGCAAGCATTCTTGAGTTTACTTTCGTAAACGCTTTTTAGACATGTGTAAACTTAATAACAATAAATACTAATTTTTGATCATCTGGTATCCACAATTACAATATCAAATAAATAATTCAGAAAATTATTGTTAGTATTTCGTGTACTATATAATTTGGCAATAAAGTGCTGCAAGCTAAATAAATAAAACGAGCGTCTTCTAAAACTGACTCACAGTAGTAGGATACGTAAAAAACATGCCACAGAACAGTAATCCATAAAATATCAAACATCCTTTCGCTAAACAAAATCGTTCTATAACATTGTAATTACATAATTTTTAAGATAGGAAAAAAAGGATTCTCTAGATCGATATATAGGCCGAGCATATAAATTTCTTCGGTGGCCATAAATATAGCATTTATTACCAATAATTGCTATAATTACAAGATGATACCACTAATACAAATCAATTGAAGCATTCCGCCTATTTAACGTCTCTTCTTTTCTTATTCAATGATCGACTTAGTACATTAATTCCAATTAAAGACATAACCAAAGCGAATAGATAATTATTTAATTCATTTACTTTCGCATATAAGTACCGCGGATGTATTAATTGAAGGTACCGTTAATATCGGTTGTGCAATCGTCTAGTTGTAGATGCTTTAAATGTAAGACAGACGTGTAGATGGCAAAACTGGATTTAAAAGTTTGTGAAATATGGATCTTATGTCAGGAACATGCTCTCGCTTAGTTAGACACGAAGATCTCTAGCGAGCATCTTTCTATTCCTGTTACCGAAGAAGCATCCTCTTTGATAATAATAAGTAACAACTAATTACATAGAATGTTTTATATTTTTAATCATTAATTTGTTTTTACCTACTAGGGAAACGTAACTCATTAATATAATTATTTACAAAAGTAATTTACTCAAGACAAAATTCCAAAATGAAGAAATCGAGAAAGTATGAGACACAAATATTGTTTGTTTAATACCTGGAGGGCTTCATTAGTAATTAGATACATCCAGTTAATATAAAAAAGTGAAATAAGTCCATTATTATTATATTGCCAACTTAAACTAATCACACGCAGATGAGATTGGATGATACTTATGTGCTTCCTTCATTTAATAAATACCGGAGTCTTACTCTTAATTATCCTGAGTTCTTTCTAGATTCCCTCACCACAAATAATGATTCCTATTCTTCTGATATTCTCTCGATTTTAACTTAAAATTCTTTCTGTAGCAAGCTTATGACTCATACAATCTGTAGATACTGCATAGCAATAATTCGTCAACTAGTAAAGGGTCCAACTAAATTTTAAATAGAATGAATACTGTTATAGTCAAAGCAATGCGACAAAAAGTAACAGCAAAACAAAGCATCATTAACATTACCTTTATTGGCATCTTCAAATCGTAGTTCATAAACCGAATGTCTTGTAAATTCATGCAAAACCCATTTTCGTCTTTCACCTTCATTGATTTAATAGGCCATCGCCACGTATACAGAAATTTTACAAAACCATAGCCATTCCAAGCCTGCTATACGGAAGCGAGATACGGACAGCAACAAAAAAGAAAGAAAGACGAATACAAACAGCAAAGATGAAATTTCTGAGAAGAACTGGAGGATATACAAGAAGAGACAGTAAAAGCAATACCGGAATAAGAAGAGAATTACAAATACAATCCATAAATGAACGCCTACAAGAATACAGAACTGAATGGGAAACCATTAAGACAGAATGGACCACACCCGTGTTCCAAAAAAGACATTTATGTACGAGCCAAAAAGGACGAAGACCATTGGGACGTCTAAAGAAAAGATGGAAAGACCAACTTTCCTAAACAAAAGTAGAAGTTCAGGCTTAAAAGCATAAAGCATGAAGAAAGAAGAAGAAAAGAGAAAGTAGCAAATAATAGCAGTAGGTATGATACTTCAGAAAAATGCTTAAAGCACTTTGTTATTAAACTAAATACGTATTTTACTGCGGTTTGGTTTGTAAGAATAAAAGAAAAATAGTTGCAGACATCACCCATCGCCCAGAAGTTTCTGCTTGTCCGTATCATCAGTCATAAAATAAACATACTCACTGTACAGAAAGCAAATAATTTTGTATACATAAAACTATTTTCCAGAATGGAGAGCTTCTTGTCATCTGACCAGATGAGCTTCTACTTGAATATTTCCTTTTTCCCATCGTTATCCAGAGAGACGAAGAGTTTTGGCGCAGATAACTGTTTTGATCGCCACGTTGCCGACGTAAATAGACAACCCAAAGTGCCAATGTTGAAGACAGGGACCGCACCAGTCTATTCTTGGTTGAGCAAATGTTTTTTCAAACACTCGTTAAAGATGTATTTTCTGTCTTTCAATTTTATATGAGAGCTGTGAACTATTTACAATTTTGTCTTGGGAGAGTTCCAAAAAAAAGATAGTTCAAGGAAACCCGACTTAATTTACGTTGTGAATAATCTTTTTCTTGCCAATAGAATTCAAGCGAGATGTGGTATCATAGAAAAAGACTCACAGCATCTGCGACCGTTCTTCACTACGAATCTGTGCAACCAGACGAGCAGCAATATAAAGGCGTTTTTTGCCTGTTCAGTCAGCCAATAGCTAACGTTTCTGTAGTTCTAGAGCTTTCACGGAAAAAATAATGAAGCACAAAACACGAGAATGTCCGTGTCTGATGCTTGGACCAAGATGCACTTGTTCCCTTGCTTCAGTATATCCTTGACAGTAAAGTGAAGCGTTTGTGGACCCAAAATAAAACAACTTTTTTAACTTTGATGGCACTGAAACCTTCGATCAGTCACCAGATATTTTTGACTATTGATACACTCTACAGGGGGGTTAATTGACCTAAATTCCATCCACTGACCAATCCAACCCCGACTTTCCTTTCCTACAACCATCCCAATTTTATTACCCTTAAAATCATATAAAAACCCGCGCCTCTCACCCAATCGCTCTCTTATACTCCAGCTCTTGCACCTCTTATACTCCAGTTTTCATATCTCTTATCCAAGCTCTTGTCTGCTAACACTCCTTATTTAAAAACTCGGCCAACAACCTTCCAACCACCCTGACCTAAATTCATTCAACCCGTCCTGCTACAACCCTCTTTGTCCGCAGCGACCTACTTCCCTTAACCATTCATCCAACTACCTGCTCGCCGGTCGACCCTACCACTACAATAGCAAAGTGGGTTTCTTTTAAACAACTTTATCCCAACCATTTCTCCTGTCCTACATTCCTTTCAACAAACCTTACATAAAATTAAAGTAAAAGTAAGATTAAAAACTTTTGCTTTTTTCAAAATAAATGAAGTCCAAAAATTCGCCGCTTCAAAAGGCCGTTCTTTTCAGAACGCGCGAACATCCAGCCTGAAACGCCGTCATCTAGCCCCCCCCACCCCCAGCCACGCCAAACATTGCCGTCCGACGAGCTAGCCGGTAACACTATGCAGGAATAAATGGAATATCATGCGCAACGCAACGTAAGCCAGATCATCTATCTCTGTCAGCAATAAACTTACTGCAGGGCTTCTAATGTTTTATACGCTGTGATATTACTACTTATTACTTGAATTCCATTGGCAAAAAAGGTTGTTTACAATACCCATAGGTTAGGTTGGCATTCCTTAAAATATCGATTTCTCTCTTGGAACTTTATAAAAAACAGCGGTGGGTAATCTTGAAGAGTTCACACCAAAATACACAAAATTCGGGAAAATTGAGGGCCATTTTGAGCCTTTTGGTTTCGGCACGCAATTAGTTCTAATGGGGTTTGGTTTGCTCTCACTAAGGTAACAAAGACTAGACCAGAAAGGAACAACACAAGAATCGACTAAGCTGATGGTAGATGACTTGCTCAGAATCTTAAACCAAGCTCAAGAGTGAACGTTACTTACATCATACAAGTTTCAAAATGCTTTTATCTTGAGTTGTAGTAGTCTCACGATAAAATATCTGAAGAAAACAATAATAAATTCTTGTGACTAAGCTGATGGTAGATGACTTGCTCGGTGCTTTAAACTAAGCTCAGAAATGGAAGTTACTTACATCGTACAATTTGGAGTTTTAGTACACACATAAGATATCTGGAGAAGATAATGAGAAATCCTGCTGTTATCTGAACCCAGACACTATAATTATTTTAGGCCAGATAGGAGACACTACTAGATTAAATACCACAAGAATTGACTAAGTTGATGGTAAATGGCTTGCTGGGAATCCTGAACCAAGCTCAGAAATGGAAATTACTTACATTATCTAAGTCCCAATATTTGTGAGTTTAACATTCCAGTACCCTCAGAATAAGATACCAGGAGAAGACAGGAGGAATTCTAGATTAAAGAAGAAAGAAAGTCAGCCCAGATTATCCATTGAGCCAACTATAGATCTTCTTCTTCATCGTTTGATGTCCACTCTTGGACGTAGGTCATCTCTTCATTTTTGCTACTGTCTGCCGATATGTCGCTTGGTAGTTCTCAGTTTCCAATTCAAGATCGTCTTCTCCATCTGGTTTCATCCTGTCTTGCTACATGACCCGCCCAGTTCCACTTCAAGTTAGCTATTCTCTCAATCACGTCCACTGTCTTAGTTCTTTTTTTTTTATTTTCGGGTTGTTTATGCAGTTTGTCAAACTAATGCCTAACATAATCCTCTCGACAGCTCTTTGTGCCACTCTAAGTTGTTTTGTGGATTTAAGGTTTAATTTTGTTGCCTCCATGGCATAAATTATTACAGATGCAGGTATCGAAAACTCTTCGCTTTAAATTTATGGGGACTTTGGGATTCTTAAGGATATAACTTAATCTCCCCACAGCGGCCCACATCATACATATTCGTCTTTTTATCTGGGCTGTTTGGTTGCCTTAATGTTATAGTATGACCCAGATATACATAACTGTCTACTTTTTCTATTACATTATCATGCGACCTAAACTCCTCTTCGTCGGCTGTGATGACTTTGGTCTTTTCAATGTTCATGGTAAGGCGTATTTCTTCAGATACTACTTTGTTGTAGTTTTGAATCGTTGCTAATTAGAACAATATCATCCGCAAGGCGTAGATGGTTGAGATAGCAGCCGTCGATATTAATGATTTTATTATTCCAGTTTGCGTTACGCCTCTGCTTAAACTAATTATATTTGTTTTTAGGTCATCAGCTAATTCAGCATGAAATATGGCCTTATCGGGAATGTGTTGCAAAAGGTTTGCATATCTAGAGTCAATATGTGCACAGTCTATTGTTTTAAACGCCGCCCAGAGTGCGACTGAGTCAAAAACTTTATTGTAATCTACAAAGGTTAGGTGTATCGGGATATTTCATTCGTTGCATTTTTCGATCAGAAGTCGAATTAACTGGATGTGCTCTATGGTGCTGTAGCCTTTCCGAAATCCGGCCTGTTCCGGTGGTTGGAACTCATCGAGCTTGATGGTCAGTGTGTTTGTTACAATCTTCGTTAGCAATTTATACGGTTGTGACAGTAAACTGATAGGTTTATAGTTTTCTATCTTCATTTTGTCGCCCTTCTTATGTAAAAGAACAACTTTTGCAGTTTACCAAGTCTTCGACACTTGGCCCTCTGACAAGTAAATAAATAAATAAATTCATCCGAGTTCCTATCGACTATAGAGTAGCAGAACCTGCAAGTTTTAACATTTCAGCAAAAATTCCATCTGGGCCAGGAATACGACCGTTCTTCATTTGTTCGTCTGTGGTAAAGTCTGGAATATCTGCAGATTCGACATTTGTGATGTTTTCCGGTGCAGCATTTTCAGGTTGTAAAATGGTGGTCGAGTATAGCTGAATATAGAAGTCTTCGACAACCTTGGAGATGCCTGATTTTTCACGAATTATTTCTCCATCTTTGTTTTTAATCTCCTCAAAACTATTATGTTTGTTGTTACATATCTGATGGGCTCATTAAATTTTTTAATTTTTTTAATTCAAGTCTAAAAGTTTGAGTGAAGGAAAATTAGAAAAACAAATTAAATTTTAATCAATTTAAGGAATTAAATAAGCAAGAAAGCATAAGTTCACTTTAATAATGCAGTACATCCATTACAAGTTACAACTTTTGTTCAAACTTTAAAATATTTAATCAAGTCATTAATCAAAAACATCTCAAAGTGAAATACAAAAATATACAAGCAATAACACACAGCCTTGATCTAATATGCATATAACCGCCTTCATTATTACAACAAATTAGACAAATGTGTAAAATAAATGCCTGCGGTCTTCTTTCTTTCAACTTTGTTTAATAACATGCAACAACAATAGTAACACCTACAAGAAATAGCAAGGTAGCGCTTCTTTTAGGTCGAAATCGTGCTTGTCATTGCTCCTTTATATTCAACTAAATTGTTGCTACTAAAATCAACTACCATAACAGACAATGAATCAGTATTATTTTACACACAATGAAACTAGATAAACTAATAACAGTTTCTTCTTTCATGAAAAATAATATTATTACGTTTTGTTAATATTTAAAAAATAACTTGCAATATATTAACCTAGAACTACAACAGAACACAAAAGCATCCAGTACAAGTGAACGTCTTCACGTTAATGAACGGGATTACTTAACACACACAAGATTAGCAATAATTCTCTGTATGGATAGGACTATTTGGAAATCTAAACCACCTACAAGTTGCCAACTTCAAAACGTCGTCGTCGTCCTCTCTTACAAAACTCCCTCGCATATCTAAACATCTCCACAAGATAAAATATATACAGAAACCAGGAAATTGTTTCGCGATTATAAAATTGAATTCACGATTTTATTATAAACAATGGGGGAATTACAACAAAACTGTTTAGTAATAATATAGGAATCGAGTTTTATTAGAAAATGATTTTGTTCTTATTGTTGTGTATTTAATTAAACAATTTATCATCAAGATTTAGTAAGCTGGTATTACAGCAAAAGTTGTTGTACGATAACCATAAACGTTTCAACAAATTATTATTTTAGACATGACCTTGTTGCGAGGAAAATTATTGCTGTCATTTCTGCCCTTTTGTGATTGCGAATCATCAGATTATTATGTTATAATGTTTGTTTATAGTATGAGAAAGCAAAATTTATTCCGTGCACGTGCATAATGCATGCTCTGTGAAATTAATAGGGGTTGTTTATCAAAATTACATATTGCACGACTCATTCCAACTGAAAACTGTCTTGCATTTGCATTTAATATGTAATTGAAGAATGATATTGATATTTTGATATTTTACCTTAAGATTGCTCTAAAAGTTAATTATAAATAATGTATCATTTAATATAATGACTGTCAAGAGTTTAAATCAGAAAAAAAACAAATAGAATTATTTTAAAACTCGTAAAAACGTATGGGCGGTTAATGTCGGAGGGCATAGGGGCAGCTACCTCTCAAGATAAAATGATGATGAAGCTAAACCTATAACTTAAAGTGACTTTTCACTATCAATGAAAAAACACTTACTTGGTACAACAATCTTTGAGTAGATTTGTGTCTTAAATGTTCCAATTGCTAACCTTATAGCTTGCGTTAGATAGAGACTAGTTCTTGCAAGAGATATATGGATGCAGAAAAATGTAAAATGCATCCGTAATCCAGTGTTGTATGGCACCTAAACTATGACTGACTGAATTCTATGCTCTATTTTGGTAACACTTGCAACTGCACTCAAATAGTCTACGTGTATTTTTCTATTCTACAATGACAGCTATTACGTCATTAACTAAAGAGTGACTTGTAGAGTGAATTCCTTGGTTGCTATTAATCATTACTTTATGGGACGACAAATGGCAACCAATTCTCACTAAAAATATACGTAGAGAAAGAACACTTACAAGAACAATAACATTTTTTGTCCCCAGACAGTATTCTATGCCTTTTCAAGATCGAGAAGCACAGCTACTGTATGGTGACGGTTGCCAAAGTCCCTTATGAGACAATCTTCAAGCTGATGGTTGCAAGTTTCTAAATACTACACTAAATGAAAGTTTACAATTCTTTCCAATATCTTACTCAAAACAGCAAGTTAAAGAGATAGGGCTTGGTCACAAGTTCAGTCATTGCCCTCACCTCGATAAAAATTTTGTTATCGTTATTGGATTCTGTAGCATCTCGTACTTTAGTAGGTTTATCCAGTCTAACTGTGGTCAAGCCTTGTTATAGTTTGGAACGTATTTCCACTTGTGTATGCCAAAAAAACTTAAAATCGTTGTTAATTCCAAATTAACATCATACGTTAATTCCTGGTGTGGATTTTGAAACCCCTATAGATACTATTGTTTATCTCCGGCAGAATATTTGGCATTTCTTAGCTGGAGCACCCACGATTGCTATTGCTAGTATCGCCAATTCCGTTTCTCTTTTTATCAAAAATGGCAGATAATTTGATAGCTCATGTTGTAGCAAATGAGATCGAACTGTTGCCAGACACCAAATCCATTGGAGGTGGCACTATCCGTGCAAATGGCGTAAGACGGAAGTTCTCTCTATTCCCAAGAAAGGCAAGCTTTTAACCCATAGCACTATTGAGCGTATTCTCCAAAGTATATGAGAGAATGTTGCCGCACAGGCTACTATTTAGTAGTAATTGACAGAAACAAGCTAAATATGAAGCAGGCAGGCAGACTTTAGAAGACATCAAGAGGCAATAGAGCAAGTCTAACTCAAGAGATAAAACAGTCTTCACTACAAACATAGCATTCTAGCTGTATTCATCGATTTTAGGACCGCCTTTGACCGGGTATTGAGGAAGAGACTACTTAGTAAACTTTCAAAGGAAATACGTACAGAGCTATCTTTTTCTTTCTCTCACAGAGATATATACGCGTAAAGTATGATTTTTTAGTACAGGTACACCAGACAAGAACTGCCTCAAGGTTTTGGCATCAGCCCTGTTCTCTTTAATCTAATGATCAACAATGTTATTGCTGCCGTTTTTAGTCATTTAGGCAACCAGCAGTAAGATAAAAGCGTTAGAGGCGATCATAACTTTCTGGACCAATCAAACTGAAATAATCTTCAACCCAGAAAAATCGGAATTTCAACTGTTTACACTGTTCACGAAACAATAAGGAGGACTATCATTACTCTACGAATCCAATCTATCAGATGAAACGAAAGCCGCTACTTATTTAGAAATTCAGCTTGACACTAAGTTGCAGTGGTCAATTCACGTCCATCAGCTAGTACAGAGGGGAAGTAAGCAAATGAGGTTACTGAGTAGACTAGCAAGAACGAGATTGGGAGCCACAGAAAACGTCTTGACGCAACAGCCTTCAAAACAACTCTGGACAAGCTAGCTAGAACTTAGAACCAAGCCCTGAAATATAACTGGGATCTTAGCTCTACCCCTACTAACGCGGTGGAATTGCAAACCGGTGTAGATCTCCTGTCGGGAAGAAGAGAGCTGGTAGTAATAAATCTCAATGAAAAGGTAAATCTGAAAACACAGAAAGCTTAGAGAGGCATATGATTTGGATGTAAAAAAGACAGAACCCTTTCCAAGATATGCAGTTAGGGATGTCTTAGTGCGCAACATCCCTAAGGCGAGGTTGGACTTGATCGAGTCGATGAATAGAAGTGAAGCTTCATCAACCAAAAGCATTGCACTGGGAACCATTCATGAAACATATTTAGTCACAGAGTGGATCCACGTGTACACCATGGCTTGACGCTTGATGCTCGTGATAATGGGGATGCAGGAGTCACGCAGAAAACAGTCAGGGCAATGGTCTCGAATTTTCGTGCAGAGGTAAAGGCTGTCCTCCTAGCCCTTGAATGCCTTAAAGTCGAACGTGGAAATAAAGCATTTTTTTTCATTGATTGATCTCAGGGTGTGGATGGACTATCTACATTTAAATTTGAATTGAGCGAGATCCTTACCATTGGATTTTGCAGAACGTCGCAGAGAAAGTTCCATCTAGTGATATAACATTCTCTACTATCCTCGTAATATTATCATCTTTCGTCTAAATAAATTAAACTTGCGCAATTATATTTGTCGATCTCCAGTCACTGTGGAATTAGGGGAAACGAGGATGCTGATAGACTGGCAAAGGAGGGCTCGGAGAAGCAGCAACTCCAGATACCCTTGAAATTCAGCACAGTAAAAATACTGCTAAGAAGAGCACTAAAGAGTGAGGTAAAAGTCAGCCATGCTGTGGTTGCGGAGGGCAAGCAGTAGTCCTCCCTGTTGGAGCCCAGTATGCGCCTGCCTCATGACCTTCTCAGAGACGTGGCTGTGGCCTGCTTGAGACTGTACACAAGGCACGACTACTTGCATGAGGATATTATTAGTGCCCATCTCAACGACTGTGAAGCGCTTGCGCAATTACGACTGCCAGAACGGTAAGATCGCTATTGTTAAAAAAAGATCTAGGCAAAGATATTATCTGGTATCACTAGTAAACCAAAAGATCATTGGAAATTTAACAAATATTAGATTAACAAACTATTTTGCGTTGATTATCGTTGAATAATGCTAGCTCGATTGCGAGATGCTAGATATCTCTGTTATTTATTATGATTATACAGCATTTACTGTTCCTGGTTTCAAGGTCTTCTTGGGTTGACCAATGGTCTCTCTACTTGGCATAAACTCATGAATTCTGTTCTAAGAGTTGACTCGATGATGTTATCATTGTGTTTCAAGACTTCGAGTCTTATTTTGTTAGCTTACGAACTGTCTTCACGCTGCTGGATTAATAGTTTTAAGAAATGTCAGTTTTGTAAGATATATAGTGCGACTGAACACGAATACTAGATGGATTGGGTTTCCAATTATAAACACGAATAATTCTCTAAACAACACTAATTTTATTTTTTAAATAAATAGTAAATTCAGTAGTAACTACCTTTCGTATTGGACACCCGGAAAATAATCCTTCTTGCACGATATCGCCTAAACCAAAATCATTTGAATCCATAGATTTGCAACTGTTCAGTCTAAAACGAATTGGAAATATACGATACTCATTGCTCAGAAATGTATGCGCCTGTTGTTTGTTTTTGCCGGATTAATCGTGTAAATCATTACCTAAGGATATAATTATATTGTCGCCGACATCTCCGATTTTAATAAACTTTACATTCCAATTTCAAAATAATGAATTTGAGGTTGCCTGAATTATTATTGTTTTTCTTAAGTTATAAAAAAGGTTATGAGTAAAGGTAGGACAAGTAATAAACTAAAAAGTGCGAATAGAGCTATTAAATGTGATATTTGGAAAATAGGTACGTGGAATATTAGAGGATTGAATGCTAAAGAGCAGGAATTGTTGATGAAATTTCAAGTCGCAAAAGTAGCATTAGTGCTATTATCCACAACAAAAATGAAAGGTAAAGGCTTCAAAATGATGGAAGGGGGTCATGGGTTATGGCACAGCGAAGTGGATTCATACATGTAGGGATAAGCAGGAGTTTCCTGTTTGATGCATAAGAACTATAGTATAAATGAAGTAAAAGATTGGGAACTGATAAATGAGAGAATAATGAGTATTGAATTAGAATTAAATGATAAAGAAAATTATACAATAATTTCAGTATATGCACCAACTGAATCGGAAACATGAGGGTAAAGGAGGAATTTTAGACAAAGATGCAGAAGCTGATGGACAGTATGTAACGGAAAAAAGTTGAAGAAAAAGCATAGTGCCCGTCACGAGTGTCGGAAGACGTTCAAGCCCCTAGCGCAAGTCGAACACCGGGTGATCCTAGCTAAACTTACCTTAACCAAAAAGGAAAAGAAAGCTTACACAACCAAAAACTTTTGACGAGTTCAAAAGATGTCCAAAATTAAGGACGCCAAAAGCTGGGTCACAGGAAACCCAAGGCCAATCCACACAGCTTCTCGTGAACCAACACCCTGTATATGGGTCCCTTACGGAACAGCACCCTGTATACAAGTGGCTCTATAAAATATCACCCTGTATACAGATAAATTTATGAAATATTTTTTCGAACTCTCTGACACCATACACTAGAGTACTAGTAGAAAGTAAAAAGGAAAAATCCGTGATAGACTTATTGTTGATGGAAAAAAAGGACAGAGCCAAAGTTAATGACGTAAGGTTGAAAAGAACACGAAATTGTCAGTAACCATTATTTCACAGAGGCAAAATTAAAGACAGAGAAGAATGAAGAAATATTTAGAAGCGATAGAACACTTAAGTAATAGAACTTATAGATTACTTAAAAATGAGAAGCAAGAACAGTTTCAATAAGAAATGAGAAAGGGTATAATAAAATTTGAAGAGGATTTGAAGTCCGAAGATTTAGAAAGAATGTGGGAAGCCTTTAGAAAGATGACGGCAAAGATATTTAGTGTCAAAAGAGAAAAAAGATTATGAAATATATAAAAATCAAAGGAAAAAGGTGAAGGAAATGGTGAAAAATTTTAAGAGAGTATCCTGGGAAAGTCTTAAAGAAAGCGTAGAGAAGAAAATGTAAAAAAGTTATACAAAGTGCTTAAAAGCTTAAGACAAGAGAAACCACAAGAAGTATGCTGGATAAAAGACAAAGGACGGAAAGATAATTATAAATAATAAGGAATTAGGAGAAAGATGGAATGAATATTTCTGTGAAATCTTGGAAGACAGAAAGATGATTGGTAACAGAACTTTAAATAACGCTGAAGACGAAATGGAGATAAACGATAATAATTCCAGAGGAATTGCAGAAAGGGACCTTAAAAAATGGAAAAGCAGCGGGAGTCGGCGGCGGAATACAACCGGAAATGTTAAACAAAATAGAAGAAGAGGGAGAGGCAGTGTTAAGGATTATTCCAACGCATTAAAAATTACAAAGGTTTGTTATGTGTTGCAAGTAAACTGCATGAAAGAGTGCTGGAAAAAAGACTCAGAGATTAATTGAGGTAACACTAGAAAACGAGAAAGTACAAGTGAATGGATATTCACTTTGATACAAATGTGTGAAAAGACGATAAGAAGAAGAGGGAGATGCTGGATGTGCGCAATAGATATATAGATAGCCTTCAACTCGGTGAACAAGGACAGAATATGGAACGTTTTAAAAAAGAGAAAAATATCAACTGACTTGCTAGTATGGGGTCACCGAAGAATTTGAGACAACAAAGGGACTAAGATAGGGCAACATATTGACTCTTCTCGTATTTATTGTAGTAATGAATGAAATCTTAAAAGCAGAAAAGGTCAAAATTAAAGGTATAGTGGTGGGGTACAGAAGATTGCAACCAATAATAATAAAGGAGCTGATATATGCTGATGATTTGATTCTGTGGGCACCAACTAGGAATGATTTAGTTAAAAAACATACAACACTGGGAGGAAGAACTTTTGAAGTTTGACATTAAAATAAATGGAAGAAATTCGTAAAGGAGCATAAAATCTCAACTTCAAACCCTCTACACTGAAAGGTAGAAGAGGGACGGTTAAAGTAAGTAATTCAGATTACAATATACAGTTACTATGATGTGCTGGGATAATAATGATAATAAATTGAGTTGGCGTCATTTATACAGGGTGAGTTTTTTTAGATGTTTAGTATGGGGATCTCGGAAACTAGCGGAGATAGAGAGACGATTAAATGGGGAAAGAATTGCAGTTTTACGAGCTCAATCTAATGAGCTTTTTGTTTTTTGGAAAAAATGCATGGCTAACTAGATATCTTGCAAAAACAATTTTTTTGTTATTTTGTTCGGTGCCTATGGCTATTATCAACTTTAGAAAAAATGTGTAAAGGAGAAAGTTGCAGGTAATTATGTGCTTAATAATACAGTCTAACCGAATTTTTTATCTAAGCTGTAATGTTTGAGTTATGACACAAGTTTATGTTTTTTCTAAAGGAAACCATAGTCGGCCACGACTTTATAAAAAAGGCCCTTTTTCAAGGATTCTAACGATATACCACTTGACATAATTATTTTTATAAATAAATAAATTATGACCTTTTTTTCTTTTCATTTTCGAACTGTTCAAGTAGTAGGCTATGGAAACAATTGATAAATGCGCATCGCGTTTAATAATAAAATTCAAGCAAGTTATTAACACTTTTTAATTTCGAAATTATAAACGTAAATATTTTGGTGTGAAATATTTATTCGTTGGACTTACAATTTTAAATAAAAATAATTCCTGAGAAACTAATAAACAGAGAATGACAAACGATAAATTAAAAAACAATAAAGGAAATTAGGATATAAATAAAGTTAAAAATGTTTCACCAATGTAGTTTTCGTTTTATGAACATAAACAATTTTACTAAGTTCCAAATTAACACTATCATATTTCGTTAAATGCCGAAAAAATAAGTTTAAAAGTTAAATTGTTCCGACCGTTAGTAGAATTTTGAGACGCCATAAATTAAGTCGTTGGTTTATTCATGGTAATTTTGGTTTTTACTAATTCTATTTAAGACGGTCTCAAGATTTAAAATTTTACATGAGAAACTTTCCTAGTATAGGAACTGAATTACAAAATTAAAAACCTTAAAAAGGCAACTGGAAATAGTTTTAAAACTCACAATAACACCATTGGAGGTTCTTATCAGGGAGCACAAAAGCACACGCGTATCTTCAGGAATAAAAATAATTAGTCAGATTTCTAGTAATACACTTGATTATATTATTTATCATAATAATACAACAGAAAAAACTGTGCATATTAAGTATACATACATATTTATTGTGCAACTTTTAACGTGTAAAAGGTGGATCAAATTGGTTTTCATCACAAAAAATAATTTTACCTTAAAAACAACTTTTCCTCGCATTCTGCTTATATTTGGAAATAATCATTTTTCTTTAATATCTTAAAGACTGTCATGATATTTGAAAATCGCTTTGCGCTATCTTCAATACTAAACCAGACACCCCAAGATGACAACCAATTAAACCCATCCTGTACATAAAATAAGGTGAAGTGCATAAACTATTAGTTATTAATTACATCAATCTGTCACATTGCATGCAGTTACTATTTTAAGTGTCATTAGTTTAATTTAATGTCTTCTACCCAAAGGACGGGAGACTGTACCGTATGCGTTCATAACCAAAACTTCTGAAGAAAAATGAAGTAACTGCATTTCCAATTTATATTGTCCATTGGGAATAAGCGGTGGAAATCTAGATGGATTGGGTTTCCAATTATAAACACGAATAATTCCCTAAACAATACCAATTTTATTTTTTAAATAAATAGTAAATTCAGTAGTAACTACCTTCCGTATTGGACACCCGGAAAATAATCCTTCCTGCCTGAGATCGCCTAAACCAAAATCATTTGAATCCATAGATGTGCAAATGTTAAGTCTGATTCGAATTGGAAATATACGATACTCATTGCTCAGAAATGTATACGCCTGAACAATTATCTACAATTATGAAGCTTTTATAAACAAAACAAACAAAAACTGCAATAGAAAAATCTTTACATCCAAATTATTTCCAAGATCTTTCAGAAGGTCGAAAGTTGCATTACAGGCCGCTTGAGTGCGATTATATTTAAAAGTTACAATCTTAGCTGATTTGAAGTACTCCTTATTGTAACTATACAGTTCTACCCGTTCGAAAGCAATCGAATAGTCACTCTGTATGAACTGGAAATTGTAAGTCTAATAGTATTTATTATTTTAAATATTTTTGCTTTTTCTTACCGAAGATGTTGCAAAATGTAAGAAGAGTAACTTAAACAATACCAGCAGCATCGCTGTTGTAAGACACATCATCTGTTATGTAACAAACAACTAATGTAATATTTGACATTGATATTTGATAGTGTTTACCTCAGCCAAAAAACCGCCACGGAACATTAAACAAATTCGCGATAATATGAAATTTGTTTTTGCCGGTTTATTAGTGGGAAACAATACTTAGTGATATATTACAATGACTATGGCATCTCCTGTTTCAATAAAGTTTACATTCCAGTTTTGTGATGCCTCATCAATTTCCGAAATTAGAGTTTTAGATTTTTCGAATTATTATTGGTTTTTTTATATTCCCAGAATCTCGTTTATTTATCGTTGTCCTAATTAACAAACCACGTAACTCCAAAAAATACGATTTTGAGATTTTCATGCTATTGCATTCGTTTATGGTTCCTGCACAACTTCACCAAACCTCATAACTCCAAAAAATTTAAATCATCGAACAAAAGGGAAAAACAAACCACGTATATTTTTAGGGGGGAATTTCGTTATTGCAAACCAAGTAACTCCTAGCAGGGGCAGCCTGTTGTAATGCAAAAGTGTGCTGTCTGTGCAGTGTTTGGATTTATCTGTGATTGCAACATTCTTTTATTGTTTGGAGGCTATATGGCACGCGTTTGAAGGTCGGTAATGCAATATAATATTATTTTAGCATAAAATTATAATGAATATAAAATTTTAAGTTGAAAACTAACCTGTTTGAAAAGGATATGTGATTTACGTGTTTTGTTAACAAAACAAAGTTTTAGGTTAGTTTGCAATGTTTGAGGAGTTACACGCTTTCATTCTATCAACGTTTACTTTTAAAATAATTTACTTAAAATTGTACTTTACTAAGTTTAGTTTAAATTCAGGTAATTTATAAGTTTTATAAGGATTTACTAGCAGAAAAACATTATTCTTTGTGTACTTCTACTAAACTCAGATGGAGTTACGCTGTGTGCTAATCTGTTCTTTATGAAGTTACGAGGTTTTATTTCAATATGAAACGGTAGATACGGGGTTTATCTACAATTAAAGGTTTTGAATGAGAGATATTCCAGGAGTTAAGTGGTCTGTATTCGTTTTATTAAACTGACCACTAATTACGTTTTTGTTAGTTTTCAGTTCAAAAATGTCTTCGACAACAAAAAAAAATGCTACAACTAGCAATAATTGCACAATCTGAGAAGGGAAATGGTGGATGTTTGCTTTCGCCGCCGGTCAAGAACCAAGATTGTACTGACTGTACTAATTCACCTTCAAAGATTGACAACGAAGATGTCATTGTTAATGATATTATTTCTACGGCAGACGCGTTCATGATTGATGAAAATGGCAACTTAATTCAAATATTTCCTGAATCTGAAGCTCAAAATCAAACAGCTGATGTAAATGACTTAAATAATTTATTAATATTGGAGACTGAAAATAATAACAAAAATGTTAATAACACACAATTAGTGGAGGAAAAGGAAGAAGCTGGAAATTTTGATATAAGTCAAGATATAAGTTTTGGAAGTCTCCCTATAAACCTAAACTTTTGAGATACCGAAGCACTTAGTGCTGTTAAAGAATTACATTATGATTGTAACATACTGACGCATATAGACCTTGATTATAGTTTAATAAGTAAAAGTGTTTACTGTCAAGCAGAAAAATCTAATGAGTTTATCTCAGAACCATGTGACAAGGGAACAAAGGATGCAACGGAGTTAAGTCAAGAGGTAAACAGTAGACAAGAAATAATTGTGGTAGCTGATGTTCACAAGGAGAAAAATCAATTACCAGAACCTAGAGTTCTGTAGGATAATAAAATAGTAGAACCTAATCATCAAATCAGTACGACTATTGACATAGAAACAGCTGATATAAATGACTTGATTATAATTACAACAGAAACAGAAGAAAATAACAGTGTTAATAACACAGAATCAGTTGAGGCAATTGAAGAAGCTGAAAATCTTGATAAAGATATAAGTCAAAATACTCTGAAACCCAGAAGACGGAGACGACATCAAGTAACAGAAGATGATTGGGAAGTTAAAAAAGCAAAGATCTTACGTGAACAAGGTAAAGAATACAAAGGGAGAAAGGTTATAGATGGAAAAGTCACGGAATTTGTCAGCAGGCCTAAGAGAACGATGACAGAAGTTACTTGCAAATGTAAAGGTAAAACCTTTCATTGCAAGACATTGACAGAAACAGAAAGACAAAAGATGTTCAATGATTTTTGGAAGTTGAACTGGAAGGAAAGAAAGATTTTCATAAAAACTATGACAGATGTAAATTTTACCCAAAGATCTCGTGATAGGAAAATTGAAAACACTTCACGCCGAAAATTTTCTTTTAAATTCTATTTATATGTAAATAATTCAACAAAGGTCAGAGTATGCAAAAGACATTACTGGCAATTTTAGGGATAGGGGAATTGATGGTCAACAAGTGGTTAGAAGACGGAGGAGAAGATCATGTAGAGTTGGAACAAAAAGACGAAACCGACGAGAGAACTGAAAATAAAAGACAATCAAAGAAGATTACAAGACAACAAGATTTAAATGAAAGATTAAATTTATTAAAAGAGTTTTTATTGGCATTGCCAAATGTAGAATCACATTATTGTCGAGCATCTTCTCAAAAGCTCTATTTGGAGCCTTGTTGGACATCAAAGTCTCAGTTGTTCAAGGTTTATACTGACACTTGGTGCAAGGAAAAAAAATGCAAGCCACAGTCTTCCTGTACCTTCCTCAAAACGTTTGAAGATCTGAATTTGTCTTTATACAGACCGAAAAAAAATCAATGTGACATATGTAGAGCATACAAGCTAAAACACATTACTAGTGAAGAATACAAGGATCATTCAAAGAAGAAAACCGCTGCTAAGCAAGACAAAGACAACGATAAAAAAATGAACAGCATGTTTACACGGTGGATCTTCAGAGCCTGTTATTGCGTCCTAAATCAAATGCTTCAGACATATATTACAGGAGGAAACTTTCGGTTCACAACCTTTGTATGTATGATCTAAAGACAAAAGATGGATTTTGCTACCTGTGGAATGAAACAGAAGGCGAACTCACTGCAAATGAGTTTGCAAGCATGGTAAGTCATTTCATTCAATCCCAGTTACCGCTTCGCAACAATGCAAAGAAAATAATAATTTTCAGTGACGGCTGTAACTATCAAAAGAGAAGTTCTATTTTGAGCAACGCCCTGTTACATTTAGCTATTAAGTACAAGATCTGTATCGAAAGCAAATATCTGGAAAAAGATCACACTCAAATGGAATGTGACTCTATGCACTCCACCATAGAGCGGTGTCTAAAACAGAGAGAAGTTCATGTGCCAGCTGATTATGTAGAGATATGCAAAAATGCTAGAAAGCATTCTACACCTTATAAGGTTACTTATTTAGAACATTCATTCTTCAAAAACTATGCAAACCCCACAATGTACAAATCCATCCGTCCTGGATTGAAGAAAGGTGACGCCAAAGTTACTGACATCCGCTGTTTGAAGTATTCTGACGACGGAAAAATTTATTACAAACTAAATTTTGAAGATGAGTTCAAACTATTACCTGCTTGCGAGGATAACGCAAAACAATCGAAAGAAGCTTCAAGAAAATCCAGACGAAAAAGAGAGGATCCAAAACCATCACTAAGCCATCCTATAGACAAAATGCAAGCATTTCGTGAAGCAAATTTTCCAAATTTGTACGACAGTAGGTTGAAGATAACGGAAGCAAAGTACAACCATCTGCAAGAATTGAAAAGTATAATACTAAGGGACTATCACTCCTTTTATGACGAGTTGCCATTTTAACGAACTGCCTCAATCCATGAAAAGGTCAAAATTACCATCGTTACATGTATTTTTACTAACATTTTGTTTTATTTGACATTTTTATATGTTTTCAAATATAATATACCGTAATTATCTCATTATTCCAATTTCTAGTATTTTATTTAAAACCTTATACTCATTGTCAGACCACTTGACTCCAAATTTAAATTTTTCAAACCACGTATCTTTTATACACATACCGTGTAACTCCTTAACGTAGCTATTTCTAACCTGGTAACTCCATTGTAATTATGAATATGTTTAATTATATAACAATATGGCCTATATACATCTCAGAATACTTTAAACTTTATTGTTATGAATAAACAATAATAATTTATCTATTCACTGTTTTTTGTTCCTCCTGTAAAAAGTGGGAAATGTGAGTTACGTGGTTTGTTAATTAGGCCAACGTTATATTGATTGCGGTTTTCTGTAGCCTAAATAATAATTGATTAGTCCCTGTTTGAATTGATAAACGAGCAACAGCTCGAGATTATCAATAAACCACCCACATTTCAGAACAGGGCGTGGGCGGAGAGTAACATCGACGTCACCTTAGCCAATTGACCAACACACGGAAGGATCACCGGCTGGAAAGTTGCACAGCAGCTGACAGTCAGTGATCACAACCTAATCTACTTCGCTATAACAGGGCCGCCGACCATAACAGCAACCTTCAAGTACTTATAAAAGATATAACCTACGAAAAGCCGACTGGACAAAACTAAAGGAAAAAGCGCAAAACCCGCCTACTACCAATGAAAAAGCTAGAGAACTAACAAAACATATACAAAAGGCAATGAAGCAATCTATCCCAATTTCCAAATCAAGAAACAGTATCTCGAATAAGCCATGGACGGACGCCCTAACAACACTCAGGGCCAGAGTCCGCAGGTCTAGACGAGAATATCAGAGAGTACAAACACCAGACGACAAACGATACTTGCTAGAAAGATATAGAAACCTTAAACACCGATACAAGCAAGAAATAATCGAAACAAAAGCTAAGAGCTGGGAGGCATTCGTAAAGAGGAATCTAGTGACAGATGCATGGGGAAAACCGTATAAACTCGCCAGTCAGAAAATTAGATGCCTCACACTTCTCTCCTCGTTAGAGAAAAGTGATGGAGCGATGACGACTGGCTAGAGAGAATCAGCGGAAACCCTGATGGAGGTTCTACTGCTCAGCTGGACGACGAACAGCAAATAGCTGTTCGAGCGGACATGATGAAGGCCTACCAAACGCCTGGGATAGTGGAGCCTCTAACAGAGGAAGAGCTGAGTGCTGCCATAACAACGCTGAAAGTCTGATGGGATTCAAGCGGAGGTGATCCAGGCCCTGCAAGATCAATTAAGAACGTCACTTCTTTCTCTCTACAACGAATGCCTGAGACAAGGAAAGGTTTCAAATATCTGGAAACAAGCAGAAATCATCGCCATTAACAAGGGTGGAGACAGGAATCCGACTGACCCGAAATTCTATAGACCTATCTGTCTATTAAACGTACTGGGGAAAATCCAAGAAAAGTTGCTATGCAACAGAATCCTCGAACACAGAAACCAAAGAGGTTTAAGCGACAACCAGTACGGTTTTATACAGGGGTAGTCTACGGAAGACGCGGTCAATCGGGCACTTGACTTCATTCATACCACAAACCATACATATGTCGTCTGTCTGGTTATCGACATCTCAGGTGCGTTCGATAATCTCTGGTGGCCGGCCTTGTTTCGTCGGCTCCGAGAACTGCAGTGCCCGGGGGCCCTGTATAGGTGCTTCCGGGGTTACCGCAGGGGTCAGTTTGTGGTCCGGTTTTTTGGGATATAGTCATTGAGGAACTGCTCTTATTACTAGACGCGGATGGAAATGCAAGAAGGTACAATAGCATACGCAGACGATGTTATGATTATAGTCCAAGGAAATTCCCGAACACAGATACAAGAAAAAACAAATGTTGTTGGTGTGATCGAGTCAAGCTGGAAGTCTCATCCGAGAAAACCACTTACGTCATGGTGAAGGGTAACCTGCAAAGGAACCCCCTCATCAGGATCGAAGAACAGAGAATAGCACGACAAAGAGTCGTGAGATACCTCGGAATTATGCTTGACGAGAAACTCAACTTCCACAACCACATCAACGAGGCGCGCATCAAAGCAGCATCCGTGATGCAGAAACTTGCCATGATCTCTCAAAGACAGTACAAAATTCTAACAGCGTGTGTCAGACTATATATGAATGTTTTACTAACATCTATTGTAGGGTACGGTGCCAGTGCTTGGGCTTATCGACTTGATCAACGCGTGCTTTCAAAACAACATACCATTTAGCCTCGAAGTTCAAAGAAGGGCAGCCATGTACTGGGTGAGGAAGAACAATTCACGTAGGGCAGAAGAGATCCTTGGGAGATCAGCGAACACCAAGAAAGAAGTGAACGACATCATCCTCACCAAATGGCAAAACGATTGGACAAACTCCACAAAAGGAAGAAGGCTATATAGTCTGCTTCCAGATGTGCGAAGACAACTGCGAAATGTCCAATACCAGCCGACCCAAGGTTTGATCCACTTCCTCACCGTTTACTTTTCTTTCACTATTTTCCTGATGTCGTCGTTCTACCATTCCGTTTTTTTAGCTCCATCTTTTTTAATTTTGATCGTTCCATTAACTTTCTTTGTTACTTCTTTAATAGTTTCCTTATATTTTGCCCAGTCCAGTCTCCTTTCGGTCAGTGCTTTATTCATCGATCTTTTTCGTTCCTTTTGATATTTTGTTGTTGTTTCTGGATCTTTTAATTTGTAGCTCCTTATTTTTTCGTTACTTGTTCTTTCCATGTCTTTCATAGCCTCTGCATATTCTTACATCCTTTATTCTGTTCCATAGTTGTCTCTCTACCAGAAAATAGTCTATAATTGGGTTTTCTTCTTTGCTTCTTCTTTCCCATGTAAACTTGTGGGTTTCTCTAAGTCTAAACTTCGTGTTAGCGATTCATTTGTTGATTTCTGCATATCTAGCTCTATTCTTCTTTTCTTCTTTCTTCATCTGTCTCCATGTATTCTTCTATTTTTTTATTTATTATTTTTTTAAGTTTATTTTATTATTTGTGGCTTTAGATTACTTGAACTTCTGTTTTGAATATAAATGACACCTGTTTTATAATAAAAAAAAATAAAGAAATAGAAAGAATAAGAAAATTCATCTTTAACTCAGAAATTTTATTATTAGCATTTTTTACTGTTATAATAAATATTTATTTTATGTATTTTGTACACTACAACGTATACAGTAAATAATCCTACATAAATCGCTCACATAAAACTGTAAACGAAATCAGAACGTTTCAAATAATTTTTCTAAAAAATATAATAACATTTTAAGCAACACTCTTAAGAATATCTAAAAAAATATATCCTTTTACTCTCTTACAGTTTGGGTTGCACTTTATGATTTCCACCTACATATATCCATTGCGAAAACAAACAATTACGTTTACATTAATAATAAATACATGTTCATTAAGTACACTTCATCTTTGGTTATCTTCTTGTTATTTCTAATGACAACAAAATAACAATAAAAAATCTAAATATAATTGTTTTATTATAAAATGTCTTCAATAATAATTATCCTTTAATAACCGATTGTATCCAAGGTATATACTCAGACACCCTCGTATAAAGGCCCGGAAGGAAGGGCCTTGCACATCCAATTCCAGTAGAAACGACACCCACTACCATTAGTTGATCCCCGGCACCAGAGGCGACCATGAGTGGGCCGCCACTGTCCGCCTGCGTTAAACATTAAAAACATTGACCATAACAGAAACGTATCTGTTACTTTTGTATTCATAATTGAATTATTTAACAAAATGGTCGACGATTTGTTAACTTACCCAGCATGAGTCGACACCTCCGGTTTCGTAACCTGCACACATTTGGGTTTCTTGAATTTTTCCCTTTTTTCCTTGAGATTTATACCATTCGCGGCACTTTTCCGTTTCTAGAATGTTCACTTTTGCTTTTTGTAATACATTAGCTCTTGATCCTGGAATTATTTTATTATTAAAATTATCAATTGTGGTATTCTAGAAGATAACTTACCTTTCTGACTGTCTTCATTAGTCCAACCCCATCCAGCAACTGTAGCTAGAACATTGGCAAAATTAGTATAACCATTCGCACCTGAACTAGCTGGAAGACAAGCAGGACGTGCAAATTCAGACCATTGTAGGTCACTGTCTAATTTTAATATTGCTAGATCATTTTTTACTTTTCTACAGACGTATTCAGGGTGAGTTGTGATAGATTCTACTGATACTTCATATTTGGTTGGTGAAGATTGTGTGAGATCGTGCTGACCAAGGGTTACCTTTATTTGATTTGAAGGTATAAACGTGGACCCACTGCAAAATAATGAGATATTCCAATGATGTAAATATATAAGCCCTGCAATGGCTTTCAGAATTAATTCAACTTATTAATTTTGCCAAAAGTTGCAAAATGGTACCCCAGAAGAAACAAAAAATTATAAAATCAAAATCCATGGAAGATTATTTTTTTTATTAATATTAAATTGCATTAATACAAAAAAAAATTAAATCATTGATAGTAATAACTACCTGCATATGCAATGTCCTGCAGTAAGGACATGTCTTTTAGTAATCAAGGATCCTCCACAAAAATGCGCTCCTCTCCTCGTAAGCGAAACCAACCACGGAAACTCGCCCTCTTGAGCATTTTCACCTCCAACAATCTTTCCAAATCTTCTCAACTGCGTTCTCATACCACAAGGAGTATCTGCGACTGTTAAGTAAATTTTTCAAAGCTATCAGTCGCAATTATTAGTTTCCGAATCGCAAACGTAAAGGTCAAAATAATAACAGACTACTAATTAAACAAACTAGTCCATCTCTTGAAATCAAGTTTGCACAATAATGATGTAATCAATTAAAGATACTACTTATAAAGGTAATTTTGGATGTTACAAATAACAAAATTAAGAAATTAAATTACCCGTAAAATCAAACTAGATTATCTCGATTTAATTAATTCTAAATTACTTCACACGTTAATTATGAGGTTATATTTCATCGATCTTACAGGTATTCGTAACATAAAAGACCTGACAAATCATTAATAAATTGCAAGATAGATGGAAAACCTTAACACAATTTTGTAAATCTCTTGCTACTTACAATTATTTATGGATTCCAATCCATTTATTAACGACATCACTACCAATAATAATAAAACTGAATTATTATGAATTTTTTCCATTTCGATATTAAAATTATTGTTATACTTATAAATATCACTTATAAATTAATATTGCGAGATTTTATAAAAATCAGAATGTAAACGTTTTGTTACAAAACTAAATGAGAATAATTACTACGCAATTAACATTGTTATTATATATACAAAAATTTAACAAAAACAAGGGTTTTGAAGTAGGGATATACCCCACCTGTAAATGTAAATTCAAGGGTGGATCAATAAATTTTTAATTTATATTCAATACCGATATTGTTGAATCTGCGATAACCTTCGTCATTTTTAGAGGCCGGTATTGTTTTCATTTAGATAAACTTATGTAAATATCGTTTAAATAACTACAAGGCGAGTATTTATTTCAGTTGGGATATTAAATTTTTATACTATAACCTAGTTTTATCTAACTCTTATAATTATTTTATGATTTGATAAAATCAATGCGAAGGTTTCTCATTGAAATGATCGTACAAGGTCAGAATTACGCGAAATCAGTATTTTCAATGAATGCAGAATGCAGATTGTGAGTTACGATTTAAACGAAGTATACCTCGAGTAAAATTAAATTGCGAATTCAATTTCATGTTCAAAAATTCAAAAGGCCATCAGGAAAAGAATTATGAGCAGCACCTTCTTCTATCATCATGAAAATGAACATCAGTATCTTGTTTATCAACAATTAAAGTCTAAATATACCAAATTTGAGCAGAATTACATTAATCGTTTTTGAGTTAGAGTAAAATATGAAAATAAAAATCTCAATTTTGCAGCGGAAGCAATTTTGCTTATTGTGAATTGAACTCAATCGATCTATTTTGCCTCCAGGAATTCATAGTCTTTAAACGTTGTTCCATTGCTTTTTGAACGCCCTGTAGACGCCTTAAGATGGCCTGCACCAATCACAAAATTAATCTTCTCAAATTGAAAAAAAACTGAGCGTGTCCAAGATTGAACTTGAGAGCTTTCTACCAGTTGCGTCATCTTGAGTTAGTTAGAATTTGGAATTTGCTATTAGATCTATTACGATTAACTTAAGGTTCGATAATGCTTCTGTTTCCAGTATATAAAGAAATCTTTGCATCGAAACAATTTCAAGACACAGCTGCCAGAAACCGTTTAGTCGAAAATGGTTTATGGATTACTCAAAAAAATTAGTAGAGATCGTCTCAAAAGTTTATCAAATTTGCTGATGATTGAAAAGACCCTTTCAGAACAAAATTCAGGTTAAACGTCTTAAGTATGTCTGTTGTAGCAATCTTGGCCACATCAAAGACCAATGTAGAAAGCCACAATTTTGCTGTGACTAAATCCAAAAATACAGCACGTGATGTCAAGCCAAGCGCAAGCAGCATCGCTCAATTCTTTTCTGGATATCTTAGGTTCTTAAGTAGATGGTTATCTTGATGCCTGTTTGAGACAAAACGTAGTTGGACATACGCTTTATAAGACAGTATATGCTATCATTGGAACTGAAATATAAAATGTTTATTTACATGGTCGTTGTATTCCCTCCAAGTTTCTTGCCAACAATTCGCTACTATTAAGATGGATTTCATTAAAAATATCAGATTGGTTTTTGGTTTTAAAAGTAAGACTTGAAGTTTTGCTTATGATCCAGAGATTTTCTACCACTATACGTAGTATGAGCATACAAAAAACAATCACCTCCATAGATCAAGATGAGTGACACTTATTTAAGGAACCCGAAAGACAACATATTGTTGGTGAAAAGTCAAAACCTCGTATCTCAATTTTTGCTGTTTTTGAGATACGTGGTAATTCACTTTCATGAAACGGTTTTCCGTTTGTCTCTTTTCATACAAGGTTTTGCACGCAACGAAAAACCGCCTTATGAAAGTAAATTACCACGTATCTCAAAAACAGCAAAAATTGAGATACGAGGTTTTGACTTTTCACCGACGATATAGAAATTTTTTGATATAGAGAAAGAATCTACACCTTTAGCAGAACACGTTATTGTAGGTGATCACCTTCCTTCTTATCGTATGTCTATAGCATTTCTTTGTCAAAAACTCAGCTGCCAACCCAAGAGACCGTATCTGGCACTTTTTGCAAAATTAATCTTTATGTGCATATGTATCTAAATTCTACATACTGTGTTTGGGCGCATTTTTTAAGTTAGCCAGTTTGTCATTTTCTTTCCTTGTTTCAAAGATATTTTATGCTCAAAACTTAATGTTTTAATCGATCCAGATCTATCTACCAGATACCATGACGGACGGAAGACATTAAATCTCACTTTACGGCAAATTTACATTTTTTTCGTATACTCTCTTTTGAGACATGGAGCAGCCAAACTAAATAATTACAGCAAGAGAGTGTGAAGTGTGCGAAAGTGCGTGAATCTTTTTGGTTGTGTTAATATCAAACCCAAATAATTAAACAAGTTATCCAAAATTACTGTGAACGCTACGTACCCCCTTCTGAAAAAACGTGAGTACCATAGACTTACGATTTGATTATCACCAAGCGCGTGTACGCCAAACTCATCAACACAAGACTGCGTTTGTTACTCCTTTTGGTAACGTTCCAGTTTCTATAAATGTCAGAAACTTTTGGTGCCGGTATTTATCAAGCTCCTGTGGATGATTTGATAGTACTATCGACTTATGGCCAATCGTAAAGAGTGTAGATCTAAACCCAAAAATGTTGGTGGTGGTAAGTTTTTTTTCTAAATTTAGTAGTGGTATTTCGTATATTTCTTCATTACCTTTGTTTTTCTTTTTGGTCTCAGTCAGTAGAGCTATGTCTATACTATTTTGTTCTAAGACATGGAAAATTTTATGTAATTTGTTGTTTAGACCCTGGATGTTTCAAGTTATCAATCTCATAGTCCTTTTCATTGCCAAAAGTCGTCGTTGTTTATTATTCATCCGGTTCCGAGGCTTGTCTAAAGTGTTTTTAGCGCTCAAAAGTGTTTTCCAGGTTTATTCCCTTAGCCGATAAATTGACCAGAACACCTCAAGAATGGAAGGTGGCATACATAATATTCGTTTTTAAAAAAAGGAATACAAAGGATCCTGGGTGCTATAGAGGTCTCAGCATGACCTGTAGCGTTGGTCGCTTGTACAACAAAATTTTGCAAAATAAACTCAGTAATGAAATGGCGGAAAGAATCAGTGAAGAGCAGAGTGGCGGTCGGTCTTGTTCAGATAACCTAGCGAAAAACGAATATCAAGTGAAGAAGAGATTCATTTAGCCTTCATTGATTTAGAAAAGGCTTACAATTCTATATCGCGCAAGAAACTTTTGAAGACACACACTGCGTATTAAACGGACGATGGCAACAATCCAAGAACTATATGAGAACAATCATCCATCATCAAGATGGGAAGGACTATCTCTGAAGTTATCCATACCACCAAGGAATTGAGACAGTAGTGTAGACTGTCTCTCATTACTGTTCAACCTGTATATCGAAGTTGCATTGCGCGAATGGAAGAGAAACTGTGAAAGTATGGGAATACCAATGGGAGGTGGCCATGGCTCAAGATTCCTTTGACTTAGAGTTTATGATCAGAAGGCAATACGATGACTACAAGAAATCAAGTTTGCAAGTTAGCTTAAAGAAAACAGAATACCTGCTCATTAATAGCGACACAGTTTTTGAGATGTTAATCGATGACAACATGGCGGTCAAGCAGGTGAACGAATTTAAATATCTTGGTCTTTTGATCGACAGGTATGAGCTTGAAGAAAGGGAGATTAAACACCGCATACAAGAAGGCAGAAGATTATAGGATGCCTCAACCCTATATGATGGGATAAAACTATCACAAACTAAACAAAGAAACGTATAGGTAAGACAACTGTAGAGTCAGCTGTCCTGTACTGATCTGAAATATGGACAATAAACGCAGACATGAAACGCCGATTGAATGCTATTGATGCGTAGTGCAAGAATATCAAGTCTGCAATATATAAGAAATGAAGACATGGGGAATCGGATGAATCGAAAACAGAAATCTGAAATGGTTTGGGTATCTTTTGAGGATGTAAGAAAACAGATGACCCAAAAGGGTGTTGCAGATGGTATCTGAGGGCAAGAAAAAACGTGGAAGGCCAAGACGATCATGGAACGAGGGGGTTAGACAAGCTATGGAAAGAAGAGACCTAAACATAGTTTCCACTCATGACAAGATTGTGAACTATGAAAACCAGCATAATGGTTGGTTGATTTTGAAAAATCTGATTTTATTTGAAGACGATGCATTTTACGAGAAAACAACGAAAGTAGCGTTTTTTCCTAAATTGGATGGAGATTTCGACCTTCATTTTATGGCCAAAAGTTGACAATTGTGTCTGAGCGGGAGAGAAAGCAATTTTGTCTCCCTGAGGGAGGTAAAGTAATTTTTACTCCCCGCTGTTTAATCTTTATTTGGTTTTTTTCTGAAATACATTTTGGATACCAAAGCTATCTTACAGTAACTTGCAAAAGCAAATTTTTAAATTCTTAATGTAGAATAACCTTTATTTGGATTTTTGATCAAATTTTAAGGTCCACGAAAAACTCGTATGTGGAACTCGAATAAAGAATACATTTTCTGTCTTTGTAACACATATCTTAACTATTTCAGTGACGAAACATATTTTCTTGCAGAAATGTAACTGCCACTCCCTAAATCTCAGCGTATAGTAAGAAGATCAATTGTGAGATATTGTAGAAAGGTAGATCTCTTGCAGTAAGATTTCAACTAACTAGCTCACAAACAAAAATTTTTTTATGAAACTTTAACATCCTGTGTCTCAAGAACTAAGCGTTTGCGGACGCGACGTATCGCCCTTTCTCGTGAAACACCCTGTATAGAAGGTTCTAAAATACTAGTTACATGTATACTGTTAATCTAAGAATTCTAATGCAAAAACTGAATAACAAAACGTTGTAGTAGACACTCTCTTCAGACCGCTCTGTTATTTTCTTTCGGTATATGGTAGATGAGATACCAACATGGATGGTTTGTAGTTTTGATAATTCAGATAATCCAAACTTGCCAAAGGGAAGACAGAGAGAGGCTATATTATGAGTAATGGACTCTTACATACGAGGTGTGTAAATAGAGTAATGAAGCTGATTTTTGTATAGTTTTTCTATTCAATTAAGATTACAATTTCACATTGTCTCCTTCAGAGTATTTGCCTTGTAAAGCCACACAGCGATGTAGACGATTTTTCCAAATTGCCTTCAGTTGATCGGTTACGTGTTCCAAAATGACACCCTTTGTTTTAATCTTGGAAAGAAAGAAGAGTCACAAGTATTCAAGCAAGAAGAATAAGGAAACTGAGGAGTCGCACGGATGTCTTTACTTGTCAAAAAATGCAGTATGACAAGGTGCACTGTCGTGATGCTTGGTTTCACACGCGTGACTCTTTTTCGAAGTCTTTCAAGAACTTCTCGGTAAAGTTGTTGGTTTACTGTTTGGCCTTGAGGCACAAATTCTGTGGACGATTTCCTGATTATCGAAAAAGCAGCTCAGCATGGTTTTGATCTTCGACTTGCTCATTCTTGCTTCTTTTTTGTGTGCCATTCCTGGCGCTGGCGCTTCGTTTCCGGGTCGTACTGAAAGACCCAAGACTTTTTTATCCGCCCCAAGAGGTCAAGGCACGTGGCCCTCTTGTTGTTTCGTTTCTGCAAAAGATTTTCGCGCAGATTTTCCTCATCTTCAGTTCATTGGTCAAAACTTCATGAACGGTGGTGTGAGTCAGATTTAACTGTTCCTCGATCATTCTGACTGTCAAGCGACGATCAGAACGCACAGGATCTCGTATTTTGGCAACATTTTCGTCAGTTCTTGAAAACCTGGGCCCTTGACAAAGCTGAAGTTTTGCAAAAGTTTCAGTCGCACTATGACCAAGTTTCAAGCAAAACCTGATAGTACAACGTAGCTCAAAATTGATATCACTCGTTTTCAGAACGCAATAGAAAAAAAACCATTTAAGAAAAAAATTTCTACGAACAACCAAATGAATCTACCAAGTTCAAACTTGTATCCTAGCGGATCATCACATGCTGACCTATCTTCTTTTTAAACCGGTAGTCCCCAGTGTTGCCATATCGAATTCTACATTGGCAGTCTTATTAGTTTATTTACACACCTCGTAGATATCTCCAGGACAGTGATACAGGAGAGGCTGCCCTTATTGCTCTTCGTCTTGAGCCTGAGCAAACTCTGTAGGAATACCATGATTGCCATGTAGCCGCGCATTGCAGCTTTGACCGGACGTACTGATTGCCAGGAAAATAATCAAAAACCTGCAGGCTTGGTACAGACTTTCGTAACGTTTGAAGTCCTCTTCATAGATTTGTTTGGCCTGTCAAAGAAAACGATGACTGAGGCTGCTGAATTTTCATAGTTAAAAGTAAGATCAGTAAATGGGTGAAACTATTTGTACTCGTTCGAGTCACAACGGAAAAATGTGCTAGAATACTAATTGAACGGATTTTCTTGCGATTCTCAACCAACGTAGAAATTGAGATTTAAATGCTTTGCTATGTTAGTGGGAGACAAACATACAGCTTTGTCAGAGAAGCTTACCTTGTATTCATTTCCGCATGAATACAATTATTTTAGAAAATTCTGATAACTCATCCGCGGAAAATATCTGGTACCCTCCAAAGTGCCCAAGAAGCACATAATAAGTACATGCAGAATATATAAAGTTTAAGACCTTGTGCTAGTGTCCCAAGTCATTAAAATTTGGGAAAAAGAATTTGATTTACCAAATAACTTCCTATTTAATTGGTAGAAATTGAATTGTAAAACACGCGCGCACCAGTAAATTCTTGAACAACATTTGTTTACTTTTTCAAACACCTGCCATCATAGTAATAAAATAGTGCGTAGCGATAATTCCTTTTTCAGATTAGATTATTATGTAACTTACATTTTTATTTCAATTCTCTGCATTGCTGGATATTAATGCCTCTAAAATAAATTGTTTGTTTTTTTTTCTCTAAGGATTTACAGCTTATCTTTTAATTATAAATGGGCTTGTTTAACTTTGATAGTTAAATTTCCTGAAATTTCATGCATAGACATAAAACAGAATATTAATTACATGTAACCTAGCCCACATAATTGTGTCATTAAGTCATTGTCAAATGATTATATGTGTTGCACGAGAGATTCATTAGCATTATAAACATGACAGGCAGACGATACCTTATCTGTATGAACATTTCCATTTACTTACCAGGTAGCGTTTTCCTTATCATACTTTTAAAAGACCTTGCTATATAAAAACCTACTTTTATAATAATATTTGCCGTGGAATTTTACTTTAGAAAAATTACCATTGTAACACTTTAAACTCATTAATATCATCCGCTTGATTTATATCCGATGCGTAGGATGTTTATTCAAAAGCGAAAGCGTTAGAATTTAAAAATCCTATAATTATTTTGACTTGATTTATTATGAAGATACTTCTTTCTACATTGCAACATATTGTTCATCCATTTGTTAACCTAACGGTTTTGTATTCATCTCGTGAAATTAGGGCACTTTTTTTCCGTCGTAAATGTCCGTGAAGGTCGTTTGAAATCCAGTTAAGGTAAATAAAAATAATGCGAAATAAGGAAAATAATCACGTGTATATCTAAACATGGGAAAAATGCAAAATCGTCAAGCTTTAGTATGCATCATTAAGTGCAACAGTTGCATAATTTGAAACTGTTGCGGAATCGAAATCAGTTGCCCTTGACTGACTGAACTCCTACTTGGAGCATTCCTTTATAGGTTTTGGGGTCTTTGCTTTATGTCTTTGACATGAAAAAAA
>VTPC01000437.1:64593-75112 GCA_011009095.1 Ignelater luminosus | reverse complement strand
AAAAAAATTATTGCAAACATATTAGGAGTTACTGCATTTTGTTTTTGTAGCAAAACAAACATTTCTCGTTTAATTAGTGTTTGCAGTACAATATTTCTGATTGCATCGAAATGACCATTTGATTTTCATTTATTTACCCAATTCGCATAATATATTTACACACCCACACAAAAACCAAATTCCCCCCCCCACCGAGTTTTAATTACATTACGTTCTCACATTGTATGTGGAGCTTTAAATTAATGGAAATATTAATTGATACAAATGATGAAGTAAACAGGGATTGCTAATTTGACAGGTGAACTTGTACGTATGGTTAGAGAAGGGGGGCGAACGGAATTTAAACGTTTTTGTATTTGTTGAAAATTCCGCAGGGCCAGTATTAATACTAGGCATACTGATGGATATCAATCTATTTGTCGTATGAGCAAGTGTAGGTGGTTCGATTTGATTGTATACAGTACAGTACATATGTATATTGCGTTTACATTAATTTACATATGCCAATTCACCGTAGACCGTAAATAATTAAGTCACATCTGTTTGACGTGGTCAACTGGTATTAATGCCTAGTTTGTTTAAATATTTGATTACAGGTTTGACAGTTACGTGACCATCTGGGGTGTCTCCATCTTCACTATTGTGAATGTTAAATTATTCCGTTAAATTGTTTAAGCATGATCATATTGGATTCTTCTAAAAGCGTCTTTTAATTATTCATTAAGCCCAAACCGTACCTACTACTAAAGGGTTTATTATTCATTGGGTATTATTATCATCAAAAACGTTGTTCGTGTTCATGTTTCGCATTCATTACAAATTTATTATACATTCGCTGGAGTTTTTCAAGAAGTTGTGCCATTATGAAATTTATATCTCTTCTACTCGTGCATGAGCAGCCTTCATTTCAGATTTTTTGTCTTTTTTGTTTTGTTTTCTGTTTTGTTTCATCCAGGCTTATTTTTAATGTAAATTCTCCCTAATTAACCGCAATCTCGAGACCCCTCCTGGATTGTATACTCGAGTCTCGAGCACGCATTCAAAACCAAACTCATTCAGTATTTATTGCAGCTAACCGTATGTGTACGTATATAGTATGTGTACACAGACGTCATTCTGCATCGCAAACAAACTTACAAATCCCCGTTTTTCACTTACTCGCAAAGTGAAGTATTTCTATAGAACTGAATAAATATAGAATGTCACTTAATGTGTACTTATAGTTTGTTCATTTTCACTTGGGCAACTTGTAACAAACTAATTTGATTAAAAAACAAATAACAGGTACGAATACCGACATCTTGCTAGTAAGATAAATTTTAAATCAGGTAACTCAGAAGGGATTGTTTTTCTGAATTTGAAATAAAAAAAGAATGTACCTACTGGAATAATGTTAAAGATTGTCATTAAATTCTTTTCATGAATATTACAGATTTTATACATAATAGAAATTTAATTCCCTAACCTATTTATTTAATTTTTTTCATATCAACAATTCTCTCTCCTCTCCTTTGTTAAACAAATTTTTTAAGGAAAGGACAAAATCAAATTTTACCTGCCCGGGTATGCGTATATACGTTGTGTGTGTGTTCACGGGGGCGAACACGACGACGTTGGCGTCTTGTATGTGTGTGTAGATGTGTACTTTTTTCATTTCCCGTTTGTTTGGTATTTCTTTTGGGGGCATTATTCTGTCTACATTTTACTACTTTTATCGGTACGAAAGCGCTCGGCATGTATGAAATAATAAAACGGCAATCTGCAAATCCTCCACCCATCTCGAGTGGCAAATATACAAAAGGTTTTCATGTATTCATATAACGGAAAAATACACTTGTACCTTATACTACTCTAATTTGCTACGATGGGCACATGAATATACGGTGCACATTTATATATATTTTCCTTCTTTACGTATCGCTCAAATTGCGACGTATGACTCATATAAAAGAAATAATAGAAAGATGAAAAACTGAATGAAACTTACAAAAGAGCAATGAGGAATTAAATTTAGTGGAAAACTTTAAAACCCGCTTGCAAAACCTATGCAACATTGTAGAGCTTTAGATGTTGGAATTACATGCTACGCTTGGCTCACAAGAAGTTCTCTCTTCATCTTTTTTTCGAAATTTAGTGCAATAAATTTACTTTTGTAGTACTTTACTCAGACGGGTCTTGTTTATTCATCGGGATGGATTGGTACCACTCAATCTGTATATAAAAAAACCGAATGCGGTTTAGTTTATAATTTTTTGTTTATTTACATGAAGTCTACATACGAGGGCGGTTCAATAAGTACCCGTGTTAGAAATGAAGATTTGTCGAACTCTCCAAAATACGCCTCTATCTCGGCGATGACTTCCTCGTTTGAGCTAAATTTTTTTCCCGCGAACCATTTCTTCATGTTAGGAAACAAGAAAAAGTCGCAGGGAGCCAGATCGGGTGAATACGGGGTGTGCGGCAGCAATTCATAACGCAATTCGTGCAGTTTGGCGGCGACAACTCCGGATGAATGTGCTGGTGCGTCATCGTGGTGAAACAGCACCTTCTTTTTCGCCAAACGCGGCCGTGTCTCCTTCAATTTTTTGTCGAAGCTGTCTAATAACTCACTGTAGTATTGTCCAGTGATCGTTCTTCCTTTTTCTAAAAAATCCATGAGGATGACGCCGTTCGCATCCCAAAAAATCGTCGCCACGACCTTTCCGGCCGATGGAACCGTCTTCGCCTACTTTGGAGCAGATTCACCGGGAGAAATCCATTGTTTTGATTGTCGCTTAGTTTCTGGTGTGTAATGATGAATCCAGGTTTCATCAACGGTGACAACTCGACGCAAGAACTCCTTCGGATTTCGCTTAAATTGCTCCAAACACTGCTTCGAAGTTAACAGCCGCGTCCGCTTGTTGTCCACCGTTAGCAATCGCGGCACCCATCGCGCCGACAATTTTTTCATCGCCAACTTATCATGTAAAATATTAATTGCCGTTCCGGTCAACACACCTACGGCCTCTGCTACTTCACGCACTTTCGTTCGTCGATCAGCGAGAATCATGTCGTGGACTTTTTGAATGATTTCCTCGGTAACCACGTCTGCCGGGCGTCCTGGTCGCTCCTCATCAAAAACGGATGTTCGCCCACGTTTAAATTCGTCGAACCAATATCTAACTGTGGTCATAGATGGCGAAGTGTCCCCATAAACAGCATCCAACTTTGCTTTTATCTCCTCGCATTTTTTCCCATCCAAAAACAGAAAGCGAATTACCGAACGATACTGCTCTTTTTCCATCTTAGCTAAAATCACGAAACACGTCTTACTCAAATGGCTGTCAAATCCAAACTAAGTCTGCAATTTGTTATACCGTCGTTTGATAGATGGCAGCACACGATGATAACACCAACTTCCCTCAGGAACGCCTTCTGTCGTCAAACACGGGTACTTACTGAACCGCCCTCGTAGTCGATGTATCACACCCGTACAACATTATTATTGCTAGTCTCTTTCTCAGCTTCCGCTCCAGCTTACTTTCCAACATCCTACACATCTTCCTGTACGCCTGTTTCGCCATTCCAGTTTTTATCTTTATCTCATCAAAACTCCCCCAGTTGCTTGTAATCTTTTTGCCTAGATACTTATATCCCGTTACCTGCTTTAACTTTTCTCCCTTGATATAAACCTACATGTTTTCATTTTTCCCTATTGGCATTGCTTCGCTTTTCTTGCGATTTATCCATAATCCGTACTTCCCTTCTATCATTTCAAGCTGTTTAGACATTTCTAGCAACTCTCTGTAATTCCTGCAAACAAGATCTTGTCGTCAGCAAACCGGATGCACGCAATTCTTCTTCCTGCAATTTTAATTTCAACATTTTTTCTTCATCCCTCATAGCTACTTCCTGTCCTATATACAAATTTCTAATCAGTCTTCTATCTCTCTCATCCACTCTTTTATCGTTTAATATTTCCATTAGCTTTTCCCAAAAGCTTTCTCTCAATCTACAAAGCAGATGCTCAAGGTTTTTTCTCATTTCCATCTATCTTTCTCCAATTGTTTTTACCACCCCAATTGCATCTCTCGTTCTCATTCCTTTTCTAAATCCAAATTGTTTTTCAGGTATCACCTCCTCCATCTTCTTTACCAGTCTCCTGTTGAGTACTCTTATTAATATCTTTATTTTTGCTGCATGCACTATCAGACTTACTGAACCGCCCTCGTAGATTGCTGGTACCTACAATAGTTGCCTTAAATTTAAGAAAATTTAAATCTTATCTACGAGGGTTACTATTTATGTATCCGGAATAATCTATAAAAACATATATTCATCATTGAAAATGGTTTTATTGTTTTTCAAAATATTCTTCGCGATGATCGATACACTTTTCCATACGTGTGAACCAATCTTTATAGCACTTTCCCCATTCCGATTGAGGTATCTCCAAAACATGCATTTTGAACGCATCAACCGCTTCTTCTGGCGTCGAAAGTCGTTGACCACGTAATTTATTGATCACGA
Source organism: Ignelater luminosus (assembly GCA_011009095.1). Classification (NCBI taxonomy): domain Eukaryota; kingdom Metazoa; phylum Arthropoda; class Insecta; order Coleoptera; family Elateridae; genus Ignelater; species Ignelater luminosus. The sequence continues at coordinate 70,603 of VTPC01000437.1, read as the reverse complement.
AAGGGAACAAAAAGAAATTATTGGGTGCCAAATCAGGACTGTACCCTAATAACCCATCAATTCGATGTTTTGACCTGTCAAATATTGAGAATTTTGGGACGATGTGTGAGAGCTCGCATTGTCGTGGTAAAGGATGATCCTGCGTCGCTGCTGGTTTTTTCTTATTTCTCCAAAACCTTCTGGCAAACAAATGGTTGTGTACCATTCAGAATTGACCGTTCTACGATCCTCCAGTCGCACTGTAGACACATGTCCATTTATCCCAAGAAAGCACAGGCGACCATTTGCTTTGAAGTGCTTTTTGCGCGAACAATTTTTGTTGGGTTCGGCTCACCTTGAAATATAATACAGTCCACTGTTGTTTACTTTTGGCATAGATTCAAGATTCGTCACCTGTGTAGATGTTATGACGCACCACGATTGAATAATTTTTTGAGTATTATTCCTTTGCATCAATCGAGCGTTTTTTTTTGAGCGACTGTCAAATTATGCGAAATCCAACGCAAACAAAATTTTTCACGGCTAGATGTTCATGTAAAATGTCACATGACGATTTTGCATTATCAGTTCGCGCACAGAATCGATGTTTTCTGGCACAACCACCTTTGAATTCGTCCGTGAGCGAAAGACGGCCACGATTGAATTTACTAAACCAGTGATATACAGTGGTTTTAGATGATGCTTCATCGCCAAAAGTCGAAGCGAGTTGCTGAGATAATCCACGTCGATAGTCGTAGTAAATCATCGCTCGAAAATTTTCACGAGTTAATTCCATTTTTTGACTGAGATGAGACTTTCAAGTCACTGTAAACAATACAAACAGTGTCCGTATGATAAAACGTTCTGGGTACGTATACGTCAAAAATGGCAAACTGTACGATGGATATGTCAGATGGCGCCCAGCAAAGCCAATGTTGCCAATTGCCGATTAAATGGCAACCCTAGTATGAGCTTTCTTTATTTCCTACTGTATATTTTTCCTTATGATATTATGACTACAATCATTTATTCCTCCCCCTCTTTTTAAATCTAGATGTCTTGACCTTTGTCTTTTGTATCATGTCTTTAGTTTTCCCTTTTCATTTCCTAAGTCTGGATTCTGACTTATGTTCGCTACATTCCGTTTCTTTTACCTCAAGCTTCCTGATTATGATGTCTCCAATTTCCTATTCCAAAGCTTGCGCTTCACAGTTTTTTGTATTTTATCTTTAGTCTCTTGTCTCCAATTTAGTTTTTGCCTCCAATTTTCGAGTCTACTGTTTTTCCACTCAGATTTCTTGTCTGTTGTCTTTTGTGTCAAGTCTTTGATTTCTTCTTTTCCATCTTCTGACTTATGTTGTCTGATTTCGTTCCTTCCACCTCAAATTTTCTAACTGTCATATCTCCAATCGCCTATCTTGCTTTTGCAGTCTCTTGTATTTGTTTGTTGAAAGAAGGTAAAGCACCAAGTGATTTGAAAACAGGAATAATTATTCTATTGCACGAAAAAGTGGACAAGCAGGGATTGCAATAATTACCGTGAAATAATACTAATCAGAATACGCAAAAATATTTGGCAAAAGAATCAAAGATCAAACAGAACAAACAATGAATTCAGGAAACAAAGAGGAACACAAGACTCAATTTATGTAATACCACAAATAGGAGAGAGAACCATAAGGAACATAAAGAGTTACACTTTTGCTTCATCCACCTGAAAAAGACATTCGATAGGCTAAAGAGGAGTCTATACTAAAGGGCAGTACATCAAACACTAGTGAGAGCACTTAGAAACTTATATAAAGAAAGCAATTGCCTCCTGGTAAGAGTAAGACATAATACTTCGGAGATATTTCATACAAATGAGGGAGTCAGGCAGGGATGCAACCTTAGCCCACTGCTATTAGGTCTGGTATTAAACGATAGGATAAAAGAAAGTAATCAATTGTTATGTAGGCTACAAAAAACTGTAATCAATAGAAATAAAAGAGATGGCATTTACAAACAATATGGTACTAATGGCGGCCACGGAACGAATCTTGCAAAATAACTTGGATATTTATGTCGCACAGATGGACGAAAGAGGAATGAAGCTAAATGTCAATAAAACAAAAACAATGATAATAGCAAGGGAACCACAATAACACCAAATGTGCGCCAAAGGAACAAAGTTGGAACAGCTCGATAGGTATAAATACCTGGGGACCATAACAAATCAAGAGAATAAAATAGATAGAGATCATTGAACGAACGGAGGCAGCAGGCAGGCTCTTTAAAGCGATACGATCATCTTTCCTAGCTAAAATAGTAGAAGTCCCAGAAAGAGTTAAAACGGAAGTATATTAAAGAGTAGCCATACCGATAGTAACATACAGAGCAGAAAGCGGGTATAAGATAATAAAACACAAAGCAAAATGAATGCAACAGAAATGAGGTTTGTAAGACAGATAGCAAACAAGAGGAGAAATGAGATCATTAGACAACAACTAAACATTAAACCAATAACAGACAAAATAGAAGAGAGACAACTAGGATGGTTCGAACATGTGCTCAGAATGAAAGATAACATGATTTCAAAAAAAGTTTATGAAGCCAAAACACCCAAACGGAAGGGCAGAGAAAGACCAAGGCAGACATGGGAAGAACAAATTAAAAAGCTGTTACAGAAGAAGGAAATTAAATGGGAGGCAGACAGGAAGCAGTGGGAGGAAAAAGTAAGAAAAAGAGAAAACTGATCAAAGCAAGCCTTACGCCTGACGGCAAATAGACGCAGCCTTTAAGTAAGTTGTCTTTGTCTTTGAATATCTTGTTGAGTCTTGCGCTTCCAATTTCTTGGTCTCCCGATTTTTGTCCTTCGCCCTTTGTATCATGTCTGCAGTTTCCTCTTTTGCATTTCTAGGACTGAACTTTTGACTTGTGCCTCCAATCTTCTATTGTCCATCTTTCATTTCCCAGTCTTCCGTCTTCTCTCTTTATTCCATTCTCATAATTTTATATCTTCAAACTAGCTTTCTCCTCCACTCTTCCACTCTCCTGTTTTATGCCTATCATCTCATGTTTGTCATTATTATCCTACATTTGAATATCTGTCTCTTGTTTGTTGCAGACACTAATCTTGAGTTTTCTGCCTTCAATTTCATATCGCCTCAAGTCTTTGATCTTTGTTTTTCTGTTTTTTCTTAGATTTCTCTTTCTTGCCTACGACAAGGTGTCTTCGAGTTCCCGCCTTGATCTTCAATTTCCAGTATTCTATATTAACTGTTCCTGTCTACGATCTAATTTTTCCAGCCTTTTTTTAGCTCTCTGTTTCTTGCTTTTCATCTTTCATTCATTCTGGTCTCCGGCATTCTTAGATCTATCTTCTTTTCTTCTCACCTCATGACTAGTTTACTAAGTTTCAGTTTTGTGTCTTTTGACATCTTCAAGCTTCCGTTTGCTGTTCCTTATTTTCTATTTCCGATGTTTTATCGTTTGTTCCTTATCTGCTGTTTAGAATTTGTTTCTGATCTCTTGATTCTTGTTTTTAGTCTACAATCTTCTGTCTTTTAGTTATTATTTCTGGGTTACAATATCTCTTCCTATAGCATGACGCAAATTCCTGTCTTTTATCTCCTGTTTCTTGCGTCTGATTTCAATCCTCAATCAACAATCCTCCATCTAGGAGTTTTCTAATTCTATTCTTATTTTCACAGTCTATCGTTTTTAATTTCTAGTTGACGTGTTATTTTTTTTATTTTTAGACTCCTAGCTTCTACAATCTTATTTCTTCAGTCTCCCACCACCCTTAGCAGATTTGGTTTAAAGCATGGCTTTGATCTTCCTTTTTTTTGCTTTTAAGGCTTAGTTTCTTTTTTGCGTTGGTTAAATTTGAGTAGAGGATTAATGCCATGGATAGAATTATGACGACAGTGGCAATAGTCTTCGACTAGAGCTAAACAAATTGGACTTAAATCTTTTGTTTTATTCCTGATGTTTTCCAAATACAGGTCTTCTCTATCCGATTTCATGCTATATCTTTAGCCGCTTCTACTTGTCTTTTGTTCCTTACTACCCAATTTTATGTTTTAAGTCTCATGTTTCCAACTGGTCTGTGGCTTTTAATTGCTGTCTTTCTGTGTCATGTTCTACTTCCACTTCCTTTTTCTAATGTCTGCTCTTCTGTTTTCTGTCTTTTATTTTTTACTTAAAATTTCTAGACTCTGCTGGGAGTTTTTTTACTTAATATCCCATCACTACTTTTCTTCTCTCCCTTGTTGACTATCATTCGATTTATCTTCAACTTCTAGCAACCGTTTTTTGTCTTTTGCCTTCCGCTTCTGATTTTACTTGTTGGCATAGTATTTCCCATTTTGGATTTCTAGTTTTCGATCTCATGTCTTCAGTTTTTCTTCTTTAGTTTTTGATTATCTTCTTTATCATTATCTCCAGACTTCTGTATATTTACGGTCTTTCAACTCCATTGTTTCATTTCTATTTTGCATATTTTGCCTTCACGTTTAGATTTTTCGTCTTTCGCCCTTTTTTCTGATACTTTCTGTCCTATTTTCTGTCTTAGGTTTTGAGCTTCCAATTTCTCTAGTTTCCAAAGACTTTAATTTTTGTGCATGTTCTTACATTTTTGCTTTTTTTTTATATTTTCAGTCTTGAGTCTCTAGCTTTCAATCTCATTCTTTGTCTCCAGTATTCTATCCTTTGTGTACGGTCTTAAATGTTCAATTGTTGATACATGGCTTTCCAACTCTCATTCTTCTGTTTCCGACATTCTAACATCTAGTGCTTTTAGTTTTAGATCTTCGCTATTCTCTCTCCTGTCTGCTATCCTCTATAGACGATCGCACTTTTGTAATCCTCTTATTTTACCAGCAAAGTTTTATTTTTTACATCTCATTTTCGAGTTTTACATTTTGGGCTTCTAGAGCATATTTTTTAGTTACAAAATTAGTATTTCTGTTTTCAGCTTTTGTTTTCCATCTTAGATTTTGGTTTTTAGATCTACAATACGGGAAATTTATATTTTTTGTGTTTCATTTTTTGTCTTTGTGACTGTGACTGTTAGTTTAGTCTAACCCGAATATATTTCAACTCCTCGTAGAGATACTTGATGAGTAACTTATAATAGTGGTTGTACAGGATCCTTAGTACTTCCAGACTCGACCTTCGGTTTCCTTTGTTTATATTTGTTTTGGGTGTTATGTCTTATGATTTCTACTTTTTTTGTTTATTGTGTTTTTTTTTAATTTCATGTTTTAGATTTTCAGTGGCCAGTCTTCTGTCTTCTTATTTCTTAATATTTGATTTTGTATCTCTAATGCGCTTGTTTATAGTTTGTTTACTGTTTGCTGTCTGCTTTCTTCATTTTTTCTTTTAATTTTCGTGTCTGGTGGTTTTATTAGTTTTCCATGTCCAGCCCTTTATCTTTTTTATTTTTTATAGTTTTGCTCCTTTAATGTTTTTGAATTTGCTATCTTTTGCTTCTTCTCTCTGTCTCTTCTGAATTAAATCCTTAGTTTGGTCTTGATATCTGCTTTCGTCCATTTCTGTACTTAGATCTTTCTTTTTTATCTCATTTCTGTCTCTAGTAGTTTCTGATCTCCAGTTTTCTGTCTATTGTCTACCATCCCCCGCTTTTGATCTTATATCTTGAGATTTCTGTACCCGTTTCCCCTCTTCTTCTTTCGGCTTTTCATCTGTTGCCTTCGTTCTTCTGTATTCTGTCCCTAGTGATTTTACTTTTTTTTTAGTTCTGTATTTAGTATTTGATTATTTGCCCTTGTCTTTTGTCCCCAATATTTTTACTCCTATCTTCTCTCTTCCACCTGATTTCTTTTGGTTTTCTATCTCATTTTCCCTTTTCTGTTGTATATTTAGTATTCGATTATTTGCCCTTGCCTTGTGTCCCCAATATTTTTATTCCTATCTTCTCTCTTTTGCCTGATCTTTAGTTTTCTATCTCATTTTTCCTTTTTTGTTGCATATTTAGTATTCGATTATTTGCCCTTGCTTTTTGTCCCCCGATATTTTTATTCCTATC
>VTPC01000437.1:0-48168 GCA_011009095.1 Ignelater luminosus | reverse complement strand
TCTCTTCTCGGCCAAGGGCTGACAGCTGATGGCGATAGTTACAGTCTTCACCTTTAATACAATTGGAGTAAAAATGGAAATAACAGTCTACACTTTTACCGACCCGGGAGGGTTCTTCACCTGCAGGTTGGAAACAGTAGACAATTATTCTGATTCTGGAACCACGAAATACAACTTCTAGCATGCTTCGCACAATTCTCCAATTTAGACTATCCAATCCACAATCGATGTTGGGCATTGCTAATCTTGGATATTCTTGCTCTTCTGCGTCTCTTCTCAATTGTTTGGTTTACTATAGAAGTACTTTTTGATTACCAAATAGAACAGTGATCTTCTTCCATCTTGCAACCTGAAGTCTTTCCGACGTTTGGGCATTGATTTTCAAGTTCGTTTAGCCTTCCATATCGTCTTCGGAACTGATCTGCTATTCCCCATGACATTCTTAGATCAGTAGATACGCAATGAAAAAACCCATAATCTTCGGAAGCTTGGAAAAGATCTTGTACTTTTTCTACTACTGCTCCGTAACGAAATTTCTTCCCGTTACCTGCCACTTGCATAAATGCTTGAAACTGTTGGTCGCCTACCAGTCTTACAGTTTGTAGTCTTGGAAGCACATCGTCTCCTTTGTCTTCGTTGTGATTGCCCCTCTAGGGTGCCAACTGATCGATGTGGACGACTTTGGGTTGTGCTCTATCAGTCTTCTTTCAAGGATTATATAGCCACACCAAGTCGCCCTCATTAGATCTTCCTGATTCTGCTTTTACATCGTAGCGATCTTTCATTCGGTCGCTAACCATACGAATATGTTTTCGTGCCAGCTCATGAATCGAGTCCATATCCTTCCGTAGGTTCTCTACGTAGGGTTCACCAATCTCTTCATCGCCAGGTGGACTTCCATAAACTAAATCATACAGAAGCCTTAATTCTCTCCCAGACACCAATCGAGCCATCGTGAAGTTTGTCGTTTTGGAGACAGATGCTCGGTAAGCCATTAAAAAGAGGTCGATGTACGTATGCCAATCCCTCTGATTTTCGGAAACTACCTTGGACAAATGTTTACTCAGTATCCTGTTCATTCTTCCCGCCATTCCATCTGATTGTGGATGTAGCGGAGTCCTTCTGGTCTTCTTAATGCCTAACAACTTGCATATTTCTTAAAAAACACTCGATTCAAAATTTCTACCTTGGTCAGAATGAATATCGGCAAACAAAATTCTTCAGCAGGATTTCGACAACCACAATTGCTTCTTGGTTAGGCAAAGCGTAAGCTTCCTCCCATTTAGTAAAATAATCCATTACCACTAAAATGTACTCGTTCCCTGCTTCAGTTTCTGGAAGGAGGCCACTAATATCCATAGCTATTCTTTCGAAAGGGCTACCGACGTTGTACCGCTTCATCGCTGCTCTTCTCTTTCTACCAGGACCATTAGCTGCAGCATACGTTTCGCATTCACGCCACCAAGCCTTGACGTCTTCTTGCCAGTCGACCCAGTGGAATCTTTCTCGTACTTTCTCCAAGGTTTCTTTATGCCTAAATGTCCACCCGACGTTCCATCATGAAGTTCTCTCAGTACTTCTGGTCGTTTGCTGCTTGGTAAGACTAGCTGTTTAGTGACCATGGACGATCTTGAAAGCTCTTTGCAATATGCTTCCTACCATTAGGAAGTTCCATTGCGCCCAATAGCTTTTCACAACCGGTGCTCGATCTGCAATTTCGTTCCAGTTTGGACGTCTGTCTGCATTCTTCCATACCATTATTGGAGCTAGGTCAGGATCTCTCTTTTGTTCTTCTGTCCATCTATCGGCTCTTACTGTCGTTCTTGCCACTATAAAAAGCTCTGGTTGTTTATTTTCCATTCCAAGACAGTGGCTATAATTTTCTGAACAGGGTCTTCTTGACATTTCAATGTATTATACCACGTCGATGCTCAGTATGGAAGTTGTATTCTTGTAGCTTTTCGATCCATCTAGCTACTTACCCTTCAGGATTCTTAAATTGTAATAACCATTTAAGGGCTGCACGATCGGTTCTTAGTAGAAATTCACGACCGTACAAATATTTACGGAAGTGTTCCAACGTTTTGACGACGGCCACGAGTCACGCAATAGTTTCTTTCTGGTTTGGACAAGACCTTACTAAAATAACAAATAACTTTCTCTTGGCCATCCTGGATTTGTGAAAGAACACCACCAATCCCAAAGTTACTAGCATGGGTATCCACTACAAACCTACCAATAGATTGTGGATAACTCAGGAGGACACTACTGGATAACTTTTCTTTTAAATTTCCAAAAGCTTCTTTGCACTCTTTAGTCTACACAAATCTTCCTGCCGCTCTGGTCAATTCATGAAGTGGTTTGGCGATGTCGGCAAAGCCCAACACAAATCTTCTACAGTAAGTGCAGAGGGTTAAGAAACTTTTACTTCCGATATCTTTTCAGGATCGATTGAAACACCTTCACTAGCCACTATGTGGCCCAAATATTTCACTTGATATCAAACCACGTGACACTTCTTCGGGTTCAGTTTTAGATGAGCACTACGAAATCGTTCAAACACTTCTTTCAGATTTTTGAGATGATAGTCGAATGTTCTTCCGATTACTATCACATCGCCCAAATGCACTAAACACGTTTTCCGCGACAAACCTCTTAACACTATGTTCATTAGCCTTTCGAACGTAGCTGGAACGTTGCAGAGACCAAAGGGCATGACAGTGAACTGCTACAGTCACTACCAGTCTTGTCTTTTTCTTCAATTTCCACTTGCCAATAATCGCTTTTTAGATCAAAAAAACCATCTAATGTGTCGTCGATACGAGGCAATGGATAACTTTCTTTCTTGGTAATATCATTTAGCCTTCGGTAGTCTACGTACACAAAAGCACGTCGTTCCATCTTTCTTTTTTACTAAAATCACTGGCGAAGTCCAAGGACTGTTGGAAGGCTCGATGACACCTTGGTCTTGCATTTCTCTTAACAAGCGCTTGATTTCTTCTCGTTTGGCCAAACGCAGCCGTCTTGGGTTTTAACGGATGGGCGCTGCATCACCAGTGTCTATCTTGTATTTTACCAGATTGGTTCTCCCATAATCTGCTTCTGAAGTAACAAAGACATCTAAGTATTCTTCTACCATTTGCCTAATTTTTCTCTTTTCTTGAGAAGTCAATTGCTCAGAGACTTCCTCCACTACCGCTTCGGACACTTCGCTAGCCAAATTTCTTCTTCGCAAGTCACTGGATCCAATTTTCCCAAAAATGTTTCCTTACGAAGGACCACAGAATAATCATTGGTATTCATGATAAAGATCGGTACTACTGCTGCTGGCTTGACCAATGATCTTCCTTTAACCATACCTTTGGCTATCGCTTTTTCTCGTTCTGGTTTGGCAATTGCGATACTGATAATTTTCGGATTATCTTCTGTACATACGGGAATAATTTGTTCTGTCTTAGCCGGGATTTCTATATCTTCTTCGAGGAGGAGATGCACGCTGGACAGTCTCGTTTCGGGCAGAACCATGCTAATTTCGTCGTTTTCAATCTTCAATGTTCTTCCTCCAATATCAATGACTACTCCATAACCTTTCATAAAATTGATCCCCAGAACAGCTTCGTCTATTATCGGAGCTGCAGTCGTTGTATGTTCAATCAGCGCTCTTCCTAGCATAATCTTTATTTTGACCTTGCCATACACTGGTACGCCGGCACCTGTTGCAGTTTGCAGACGAAGATTAGAACCTTGCTCTAACTTCAGATACTTCAGCAGGTCCGGTCGAATGACTAAAATATTAGCCCCGGTGTCGACGGTAAATCTGCATCTTTTCTACCAATTTTGCCCTTCGGGAACGAGACTGTTTCTTTCGTATTGGGTGTAGGAAATCATAGGGCTTTCTTGGATACTCGCCACCGTGCGCCCTTCCAAACTAGCGAAACTTAGTTTTCCTGCCAATTGGCATTGGAGTCTCTTAAAGTGGGACATTTAACTCTAATATGTCCTTCTTTGCCACAACGGTAGTATCTAATTCTCCTGCGCCATGGAATTCTTTTTACAGCTTCGTCTGCTACTACTTCATTCGTTTCTTCGACCCATACTTTCCTTACTTTCATCGTAGGACTCACCGCCACATGCAGAGTTTCGTAATTGAGAGCTGTTCCTACGGCATCCCAATATTTAACTTGGCCCTTTGCATGAATCCGTAACGCCACTTCAGTATTTCCTAGACCGTTGACAAATGTTTGTATAGCCATACTGTGGAACATGTCATCGAATACTTGACCGTAGGCCAAACGAGCTATCTTTTCTATATCTGCAGCGTGCTCTTGAATAGTTTCCCTAGATCTTTGTTTACGGGTGATCAGTTGAGAGCGATAAACAGGAGTTAAACGTTCATCGCCAGCTCTGGCCTCCAAGGACTTTACTAAAATGTCATAGTCATTAGTAACATCGACATTATACAGTACTTGCAGTGCTTCTCCTTGATTTGGGAGCTTTTCATGCGCCCATTGCTAGTAGCTGCCATTTCAAATTGTTTTTTATACAGCCACCATGATGTCGTGCTGTCGCATCTCGGGACTTTTATTGTGGTTTTCGGTCTCATGAACACTTTGCCGTCTTGAACGTGAAGACCTTTCATGAATTTTCCCACCTGGGTAATCCTGTCGTCAATTCTTCTTTCAAACGCATCTATTTTGGTGTGTACCAATTGCTTCACTTCTTCTATCTTCCTAGCTACATTATTTCAATTATTTCTATCTTCAAGTCCATTCTTTCTTTCCTGTTCTACTCTTTCTTCATGTTCCAGTAACCTTTCATTAATTACTTTAGCCATATTTTCTTTTTATTCATCTATCTTAGGCACTTATTTCTTGTTTCTTCACCCTTGAATCATCTTCATAAAAGATTGCAGCTCGAGCCTGTCGGCCCGCTCGGGACGCCCGAGCCTGGCGGCCCGTTCGGGCTTGTCGAACCTGTCGGACCGTTCGAGCCTCTCGGATTTGTCTGGCCTGTCAAGCTTGTCAAATCGATCGGGCTTTTCCGACCAATATGTTTGTAGTTATCCGAAGCGGATTTCGTAGATCTTTTTCGTAACTTTGCTGACTCGGACGGGCTATTTACATACTGAACCGCACCGGAGAATTGTCCTAGGAGACTCGAAGAGGCGTTATTTTCCTCCTGAACCGCAGCGAGAAATCCTCGTACTGCGTCGGACCGAAATCGTTTTTGTACTGGCTCGGACAGGAGTAATTTTCGTACTGAAGAGCAGAATTTTTGTACTGTTACGCATTTATCGCCAAAGTTTACAACCAAGCGCACTCATTTTTTTATTTTTTCTTCTACAGCTTTATATCCTTCTGCTATTACTTCCTTAGTCACTTTTCTGAACTGTATTTTTACAGGACAGCAAAAACGGGTAGATAAAGTACGGTCATTGTTCCACTCAAAAATATGTTGGTTATCCTCTTTGTGGTACAACTGAATTGGTACTAAAGACGTTGCAAGACTATTGCTGTCATTGTTTCCTTCCTCCTCGAACGTTTGCTTATAATTACTTTGGAATCCACTCCCGTCTATCCCCTACTTGGAGTCTAATATTGTAGTCTAATTTCCAAAGATGATTTAATTCAAGGTTTTTTCAAAAATATGTTTAGGACGTCTTTTTGGGACTCCAACAAGCGCTGCGCGGTGTGGTCAATTAAGTTTTGTAGCTTAACTTTCGTTTCATTAATTGTGATGTTATCTGCAGTGGGTTAGCACTTCTTTTTTGCAGTCAACAATTTGTGGTAGCAAGAGAACAAGTGGAAATCATTTTTTGTTGGTTTAAGCTGAATCAAGCTTCTTCCAAGAGAAATTTGTTTACCTTTACGTCTTTTTGCTTTATACTCTGTTTCAATTATGTGACATTTTTTTGAAGACCGCATCCCTTCTACCTACCTTTCGAAGGCTGATTTTGAAGGCAGTTGCAAGCTTTCTTCACCTTTCTTTGTTTAATTCTTGTTGAACTTTTATTAAATTCTAATGATGGCCGTCCTCCAGTGGAAGACAAAGAAATTCTATCACGTTTACTGGATATGATTACAACTTTGTCAAACTTCAGCCAAATAACACTGTCCTCCATAAATCTTTGATGGATAAGATGGTATTCCTCCAGCTTCCTAAACAGCACTGTCACAAAGTTATATAACTTAGACATAACTGGACTTTCTTCTTCGGCCGAAAAACAATGACACGGCAGTCTCTGTTTTGTGTACTTTCTTAATACTTCCATGGCTTCCGTTCTTGCTGACATCTTATCACCTTCTTTCAAATGTGAATAACGCTCCTCCCGCCGAATGACATCTTCAATAGAATGAAACAGAAAATGTAATTTTAAATCGAGCAACAAGGCATACGAGTAGGGAGTGTTTTCGAACTATTTTTTAAACAAACAAAATCTATGGCTGTGTCGTCAGCGCGGTCGTGGGCATTTTAGGCGTGACAACGTCTGCCTGGGAAAAATTTTCTGTTTGGGAATTTACCAAACTCGCCCGTCAGGTTCCGTCAGGAAATCTCGACCCGTGCCAGGCTCTAACCTAATATGTATGGTACTCTAGTTTACAAAGAAGGTGTGACCAGTTTGCCTTGTTAAACGCTCAGTATACACGCAGTCGACTTGACTACGTCGATCTAATATTTTAAGCTACAAACTTCGTAAAATTAGTTAAATTTATAGTAGTCGAACGTTTATGAACGAATCCATGTTGTTCAATGAAAATATAGGGCAGCATCTGACTATAGAGTGTCTTCTACACGAGAGTCTCAAAAAATTACGAAAAATTGCACAAGATATGGGCCTGTATTTTCCAGATTAAGGACCTCTGCCCTGATTTATAAACAAGACAAACAGGAGCAGTTCTCAATTTTGATGGATATGGCCCCGTTAGTAAATACAAATTAAAGATAAATTCTAAACGTTCGACAAGCATACTGTTGCTATCTTTAGCTAAGAAACTCGGAATCTTATCAGGTTTTTACAGCTGAGAGTATATGCGACGAGGTTATAGATCATTAATATGCTACGGCTGTTGGTATAAGAAGTGTCAAAGAGTTCCGAGGGAAAACTGAAATCTGTTAACCAGGTCTCAGTCATACAGATAATATCAAAGTAAGAATCAGTTGTACTATAAGCAATAATTCAATAGTCTTTGTATTAAGGCCTCGAACATTATTGAAGATTAGTGGATTTTGTTTATAAAGAAGACGAATGAGAGTGAGATCAGCAATATGTTGAGTAAGGCCTGCTATTCTTATACAGGGTGTTATATTAATACTCTTAATATTGATGTGGCTTGAGAGAAAGTCGACATTTTTTAACATATCAATCGTTCCACTTTGAAAAAGAGTTTGGAAATTATGAAATGCTGAGTTTTAAGACCTTTTAGGTCACCCTATTCGTTAGAATCTGTGTGCGCTTTATAGAAAATAATTTTCTTAGTTTAAAGACTAAAATACAATTTGCACTGTGCCATTTTTAAAAATCTGTATGGTGAATCAAAATGAGTAAATTTTGATTACGTTTGCAGAACAAATGGTTATGTTATGCAAGTAATCCACTAATTTAGTGCTTAAGGCAGCAGGAATATACATAAACTGCAGACGTTTGTGATTCCTTGTTTGTCCAACTCTAGTACGTCTATCTAATGTGATCGTCAAAGAAGTTCGTTACTGTAGTAACTACGAGGGCGGTTCAATAAGTACCCGTGTTAGAAATGAAGACCCAATTTTTTTCAAAAATTTTTTTTTATTTTTCAATATAGTCTTCTTTTAGAAATATACACTTCTCCCAACGTTCCTGCTATTTTTTAACCCCTCCAAAAAATAGGATTTGTCGAACTCTCCAAAATACGCCTCTATCTCGGCAATGACTTCCTCGTTTGAGCTAAATTTTTTTCCCGCGAGCCATTTCTTCATGTTAGGAAACAAGAAAAAGTCGCAGGGAGCCAGATCGGGTGAATACGGGGGGTGCGGCAGCAATTCATAACGCAATTCATGCAGTTTGGCGGCGACAACTCCGGATGAATGTGCTGGTGCGTTATCGTGGTGAAACAGCACCTTCTTTTTCGCCAAATGCGGCCGTGTCTCCTTCAATTTTTTGTCGAAGCTGTCTAATAACTCACTGTAGTATTGTCCGGTGATTGTTCTTCCTTTTTCTAAAAAATCCATGAGGATGACGCCGTTCGCATCCCAAAAAATCGTCGCCATGACCTTTCCGGCCGATGGAACCATCTTCGCCTTCTTTGGAGCAGATTCACCGGGAGAAATCCATTGTTTTGATTGTTGCTTAGTTTCTGGTGTGTAATGATGAATCCAGGTTTCATCAACGGTGACAACTCGACGCGAAAACTCCTTCGGATTTCGCTTAAATTGCTCCAAACGCTGCTTCGAAGTTAACAGCCGCGTCCGCTTGTTGTCCACCGTTAACAATCGCGGCACCCATCGCGCCGACAATTTTTTCATCGCCAACTTATCGTGTAAAATATTAATTGCCGTTCCGGTCGACACACCTACGGCCTCTGCTACTTCACGCACTTTCGTTCGTCGATCAGCAAGAATCATGTCGTGGACTTTTTGAATGATTTCCTCGGTAACCACGTCTGCCGGGCGTCCTGGTCGCTCCTCATCAAAAACGGATGTTCGCCCACGTTTAAGTTCGTCGAACCAATATCTAACTGTGGTCATAGATGGCGAAGTGTCCGCATAAACAGCATCCAACTTTGCTTTTATCTCCTCGCATTTTTTCCCATCCAAAAACAGAAAGCGAATTACCGAACGATACTGCTCTTTTTCCATCTTAGCTAAAATCACGAAACACGTCTTACTCAAATGGCCGTCAAATCCAAACTAACCTATCAATCAGTCTGCAATTTGTTATAGCGTCGTTTGATAGATGGCAGCACACGATGATAACACCAACTTCCCTCAGGAACGCCTTCTGTCGTCAAACACGGGTACTTACTGAACCGCCCTCGTATTATTACTACAATCATTTATTCCTCCCCTTCTTTTTAAATCTAGATGTCTTGACCTTTGTATTTTGTATCATGTCTTTAGTTTTCCCTTTTCATTTCCTATGTCTGGATTCTGACTTACGTTCGCTACATTCCGTTTCTTTTACCTGAAGCTTCCTGATTATGATGTCTCTAATTTCCTATTGCAAAGCTTGCGCTTCACAGTTTTTTGTATTTTATCTTTAGTCTCTTGTCTCCAATTAAGTTTTTGCCTTCAATTTTCCAGTCTACTGTTTTTCCACTCAGATTTCTTGTCTGTTGTCTTTTGTGTCAAGTCTTTGATTTCTTCTTTTCCATCTTCTGACTTATGTTGTCTCATTTCGTTCCTTCCACCTCAAATTTTCTAACTGTCATATCTCCAATCGCCTATCTTGCTTTTGCAGTCTTTTGTATTTGTTTGTTGAAAGAAGGTAAAGCACCAAGTGATTTGAAAACAGGAATAATTATTCTATTGCACGAAAAAGTGGACAGCAGGGATTGCAATAATTACCGTGAAATAATACTAATCAGAATACGCAAAAATATTTGGCAAAAGAATCAAAGATCAAACAGAACAAACAATGGAAGAATCACAATATGGATTTAGGAAACAAAGAGGAATGGAAAGGATAAAGACAAATTGCTCAATTCCAAGCTACAAGAAGAGTAGGCGGCCTTAGACTGGAATAGCTGTATCATATTAACATTAACAGCTCGACCTTCGTATTACGGATTCCTGATTTTAAAGCTCTTAAAGCTTTACGGCAATTATACAATTATGCTATCCTAATTTTCAGAAAGCAACTTTAATGGAATTTTGATTTTTGAGCAAGGTTTTAACTATATAGTTGGCTAGTTCACTTCCTTGCAAAAGCTTGTAAAACTTTATCTCATTCTAATCCTTTTTTTACTTTGCTCTTCTTATTATTTGATAGTTAGTTTTTGGTAAGAATCGATACCTCTTTTCTGTCCTCGTTTATAAATGCTCCGACATATCATTTTGGAATTTAAACAAAAATAGTAAGAGTACACCTGCTAATTATCTCTAAGCTAGAAATGTTTGTGTCCAAATCACGCGGTTTGCTTCCGCACCAAACTAATCCATCTTAAACAAGAAGCTTGGTATTGACAATGAAGAGAGGAGGAAACCTTCCAACGGACAAGATTGTTAAGGAATTATAAACCATAATGACATGTTACATAATTATTACTACCTAACAAACGCAACAAATTCGAGAAGCCGATGAACTGCCCTCGTACACGCAGAGATTATTCCTTTCTATAATAAGATTTACATGCAAGAATCTCAAGGCCTTATGCTGCATTTCCAAACAGATGCACAAAATTTATGTTGCAAGGTTTCACTTTTTTCTCGCACGAGTTATTTATCAGATACCCAAAAGTGAAAGTGGTGTTAATAAACATTTTCAATCTTAATTTACGAAACAACTAGAAGTTGCTTCATCAATACTTCCAATAAAGATTGAAACAAGTCAAATGCTCAGGATTTCTGGAGCCCTAATAGCCAATTAATTGAAACTCCAACTCGTTCAAGATCATTTTCTTTTGTACCTTTTTTTATATTAAAGTTTGATAAAGTTAAAGAAAGAAATTCTGTTGAATGCGTCGAAATGTATAGAAATAAAATTGAAACTGAAAAAAAGAATTTGATTTTTCAATTAAAAACAGGAAAAAACTTCAGCTTTCTGCTCGAGTATATACAATATCGTGGAAATCTGAACCAGCCTTAACAAAATTCAATCAGTGATTCAGGTCAAGCTCAGGATTCTCTCCAGCACAAGTGGTAATTTTCGGTAATTAAGTTTTGACTGTAGATACAGTTATCTCTTTTATTTGAATGGCGGCGTTTTCCCCTTATTGTGTGCACAGGTATTAAAACAAGAGTAACTTTTTGTTCGGTGTGGCAAGTAAAATTAAACATTGTGTTCTAGTGTTCTCAGTCGAGATGGTGAAATTTCCAGCACGGCTTTTAATGGAATACAAAAACGCCATTAATGAAACGTAACGGTGGAAAGAGTGGAACGGTGCCGTTAATAGGGGTGTGTACGGAGCAATTTCATCCTCGTCCCGTTTGTAGACAATTAAAGGAAGATTCATGTCAGGCTGCAGCGCGCATAATTGAAATGGACGGGGGTAGACGTCGGGAGACGGGTTTGGGTGTGCGGGTATTTAGAGCGAAAATGAAGCCATCAAGTATGTCACGGGGAGTCCCCGACAATGCTGGCACACTATAATAAAATGTGTACTCACGGATACGTTCGCAAGTTTTTACATTTTTGTTTCCTCCTGCAGTCGTGTCAAGAGCGGACGAGACATTAAATTGGCCGAATAACACAATATGATGAAAAGCTCGTGCTGAATATGCAAATATGACGCGCACTTTGGAAGAATATTGAATTGTAAAATACTGGAAATGCAGTTAATATTCATTGCCTTTGATGTGACGCTTTCATTTCAAAAATGACAATCATAGGACAGCTGAATTAAATTCTAATGGATCTATCGGGTTATACTTTTAATTATTTTGCAAATAAAACTAATACCTCGCATCGCTTTTAAAAATAAACGCAATAATACCAAAACGATCTTTAAGAGAAAATGGAAAAATGTGGAATAAAAATAAATATTTAAAAAAATGAATGCCTCCTTCCAAAACCCATCATATCCTTTGGCTGCATCCCATCGCATCCGGCCGCGTGGTGTTTCCGGAATGCCGCTTCCGTGGTGTGAAATTAAATTCCAGCGCCAAGACGCTCTCGCCGTGTCCCCGCCTGGGGCGCAAACGATGGTCCACGGTCAGGATGAGCGGAGACTTCGCTAGGGTTACTAACTTTAATTACTGAGGTGTCGCTAAATTCCTAAACAACCACCTGTCTCCAGGGTGGCAGACCAAGGATGTGCTATGTCACCTAGAAAATTCCTGAAAAAGTCGATTTTTTTTTCTTTTTAACGTTAAACGCCGAACGTCGTAAGCGATTTCCTTTCTGAAACGTTAACGTGACATAAAGTGGTGTGTTGCTTTCATTCTCGATGTCGAGAGTAGATTAATCGACCTAAATGTACCTATCCATATTTCCTAAAATCAACCCTTGTCGAGAATTTCGGAATAGTGATAGGGCAACCTTGAGTACGGGCTTTTGTAGGTCTTAATCAGCTTATGACGCAAGTAATTACTAAATAAATAACATGAGCGATAGCGCCACACGCGCGGTGGGTTTATAACAGCCCCGGCATACGCTTTATAGGCACGCACCCCCGTCGTCCGGGTCGACTATATTAACGACAATAAACTCAACAAAGCGGAATAATGATGATCACTATTACCCGTACATAACACGGCCGCACCTCTCTTAGTCAGGTGCTCAAGTTTTACTCGACGCCTTAGTACGCCCTTTTCTAACCCCCCACACGAAAACGTACTTTAAAGCCCTCCACTACCGCCCGTCATCAAAACGTGTGCGATTTAATACCTCATTATTAGAACTTCATTAGCGAATCGAGCTAGTAATTATCCTGCTCGAGTTTCGTGGGTAATAAGTTGTAGAGATTGCCTGAGCCATTCACAAATAATCGTAACCACTAAATTATACGGAAATTTTGCTTCTTATTAACGTTTAATTCCGGCTTGCTTGTTTTGTAAATTTCAATTGATTTAGATTAATTAAATTATTTATTGAAATGCGATTCAGTGGGGCCGTGAGACAGTGAAGATTTAAAGCTTGATTAATACACAAAGCGTAAATTTTATTCCTATCTCGTTATTAATCTTAACGAAATAGATGGGATCTCGTTTAACAAAGGTAGTTTTGATAATAAGGGAGAGAAATTTGAAACTGCTGTAATTATTTTTTAGGCAACACAAGCATAAATAAAGATACTTACAAGGGGGTAGATTAGGCAGTTTTAATAGGGATAAAAGTTTGTGTTTGAATAATTGTGAAGGGAAAATATGAAATTATTCTTCGTTCCTTGCATTAAAGTTCAGCTACTGAAGCCTTTCAATTTTCAATAAAATATTTTCGTTTATGCTCTTCTTTCTTATAATTTATTATTACTTGTTCTTCTAAAAAATTCTTACCTCACTACTTATGGTCTGTGAGTATTCAAGAGATAACAAAGTTTGCGAAACCAACACAATTAATATTTACTTAATGGGTGCACATGATGTTCTCGATCATACAGGGGAATTCGAAAGCCTATACCACAAAGCTGTTAACCATATTTCAAACACAAATAAAACAATTCGTAATCAAGTTTTCAAATTTTCAAGTTTCCAAGTTTCCAACTTCTCACGTTTCTAAGTTTCCAAGTTTTAAAACTTTCGAGTTCTTGAGCTTTCGGGCTTTCGGGTTCTCAAGCTTTTTATATTTGAGCTTTTCAGATTTTCGAATTCTAGAGCTTTAGCGTTTTCGGACTTTCAATATTTCAAGTTTTGAAGGTTTCAGATTTTCAAGTTTCCCAATTCTCCGGCTTTCGGGCTCCCCAGCTATCGTGCTTTCCAGTTTTCAAGATGTCAAGTATTTTGAAGGTTTCAGATTTTTAAGTTTTCGAGTTTTTCAGTTCTCCCAGCGTTTAGGATCTTGAGCTGTCCAGCTTTCAAGATTTCAATTTTTCGAGTTTTTCAGTTTTCAAGTTTTAAACGTGGCAAATTTTCAAATTTTATAGTTTTCAAATTATAAAGTTTTCGAAGTTCCAGGTTTTCAAGTTTTCGAGTTTACTAGCTTTCGAGTTTTCGAAATTCCCAGTTGGCAAGATTTCAGGTTTTCCAGCTTTCAAGCTTTTAGGTTTTCGAACTTTCGAGTTTTCTAGATTTCAAGCTTTTCAAATATCAGGTTTTCAAGTTTTCGAGATTTTGAATTCTTGAGCTCTAGAGTTTTCGGGCTTCCGAGCTATCCAGCTTTCAAGTTTTCAAGTTTTAAAGGCTTCAGGTTTTCAAGTTTTCAGGTTTTCCAGTTTTCCAGCTTTCTGGCTTTTGATATTTCCAGCTTTCAAGGTTTTAAGTTCTCCAGTTTCCAAATTTCCAAGTTTTCAAGGTTGCAAATTCTCAAGTTTTTAAGTTTCCGAATTTTATAGTTTTCGAAGTTTCAGATTTTCCAGTTTTCAAGTTTTCGAGCTTTCAGGCTTTCAAGCTTTTGAACTTTTGAGTTTTCTAGGTTTTTAAGTTTTCAAATTCTCGAGCTTTTCTTCAGCTTTTGGGATCTCTAGCTGTCCACCTTTAAAAATTTCAATTTCTCTAGTTTCCAAGTTTACAAGATCTCAAGGTTTCAAAGTTTCCAGTTTTCAACTTGGCAAATTTTAAAGTTGTCGAAGATTCAGGTTTTCAAGTTTCCAAGTTTTCAATTTCACTAGCTTTCGAGCTTTCGGGCTTTTAAGATTCCGAGTTTTAAGGATTTCAAGATTTCGAGCTAGTGGGCTTTCGAGCTTGTGAACTTTTGGGTTTTCTAGTTTTAAAGCTTTTTAGATTTCAGGTTTTCAAGTTTTCAAGTTTTCGACTTCACTAGCTTTTGAGCTTTCGGGCTTTTGAGATTCCCAGTTGTGATGTTCTTGACCTCCCGAGATTTCAAGCTTTCATGAGTTCAAGTCTTCAATTATTTTTCCTCTTTCCTGTCTCCTGGCCGATGGACATGTTCTTTGACATTTTTATCTGAAGGTGCGTTTGAGCTTTTGGGCTTTCAGTATCCAACTATTCAAGGATTCAGTTTTAATTTCTCCAGCTTCCGAGCAATCAAGTTTTTCAGCTTTCAAGATTTCTAGTTTTCAAGTTTCCAGGTTTCCAAGTTTCCAGGTTTCCAAGTTGTCGAGGTTGCAAATGTTTAAGTTTTCGGGCTTTCGAGATTTCCAGTTTTTAAGATTTCAAGTTGTCATGTTCTTGACCTCGCGAGATTTCATGCTTTCACGTGTTCAAGTTGTCAAGTTTCCGAGTATCTTTTCTCTCTCCTGTCTGCTGGACGATAGACATGTTCTTCGATATTTTTATCTAAACGTGTGTTCGAAGTTTTTGAGCTTTCAGTTTCCAACTGCTCAAGGTTTCAGATTTTCAAGTTTTCAATTTCTCCAGCTTCCGAGCAATCAAACTTTCCAGCTTTGAAGATTTCACGTTGTGAAGCTTTCGGATTTTCAAGATTTTTAACTTTGCCAACTCTACAGGTTTTAAATTTTTGAGTTTTCAAGCTTTTTAAGTTTTCAAGGTTTCAAGTTTTCATGTTCTTGACCTCTCGAGATTTTACGCTTTCAAGATCTCCAACTTTCAAGCATTCAAGCTTTAAGCGCTTGAGCTTTCGAGCCTTCGGGCTTTCCACCTTTCAAGATCTCAAGGTTTCAAGTTCTTAAGTATTTTGTCTGCCTTCTGTCTCCTGGATAATAAACATTCTTTGTCATATTTATCTAAAGGTGCGTTTGAGCTTTTGGGCTTTTGGGCTCTCGAGCTTTCCAGATTTCAGGTCTTCAAGTTCTTTCATGGTTTCAAATGTTTAAGTTTTTGAGTTTGTCAATTCTCGGGCTTTCCAGCGTTCAAGATTTCAAGTTTTCAAGTTTCCAGGTGTTCAAGGTTGCAAGCTTTTAAATCTTTAAATTTTCAATTTTGCAAGTTTTCAAGGTTTCAAATTTTCAAGTTTTCAAGTATTTGAGTTTGTCAAATCTTCAGCTTTCGAACTTTCCAGCTTTCAAGATTTCCAATTCTCAGGTTTTCAAGTTCTCAAGTTTCCAAGTTTCGGGTAAGGTTTCAAGATTTCAAAGTTATGAGTTTCCAAGATTTAAAATTTTCTAGTTTTCAAGTTTTCGAGTTTTCAAGTTTTCATGTTCTTGACCTCTCGACATTTCAGCTTTCTAGTTTTCAATTTCTTGAGCTTTCAAGCCTTTGGGATTTCCACCTTTCACGATTTCAAGCTTTCAAGTTCTCGGGTATTTTTTCTGTTTTCTTTCTCCTAGACGACAGACATATTTTGCATTTTTATCTACAGGTGCGTTTGAGTTTTTGGCCCTTTGGTCTCTCGAGCTTTACAGATTTCCAGTTTTTAAGCTTCCAAGTTTTCAAGTTTTTAGGTTTTCTAGTTTCCATGTCATTGCGTTTTCGAGATTTCATGCTTTAGAGCTATCCAGCTCTCCAGCTTTTAAGATTTCCAGTTCTCAAATTCTCAAGTGATTAAGGTTTCAAGTTTTCAAATTAATGAGTTTCCAAGCTTTCAAGGTTTAGAATTTTTTAGTTTTCAAGTTCTTCAGGTTTAAAGCTTTCCGGCTTTCGAGTTTGTTGACATTTTTATCTAAAAGTGCGTTTGAGGTTTTGGGCTTTCGGGATCTTGAGCTTTCCAGATTTCAGGTTATCAAGTTCTTGAGGTTTAAAGCTTTTGGGTTTTCGAGCTTTCTAGCATTTAAAATCTCAAGCTTTCAGATTGTCAAGTGTTTATTCTGTTTCCTGTCTTCTGCACAATGTATATGTTCTTCGCCATTTTTTACCTAAAAGCGTCTTCGACTTTTTAGGCTTTCGGGCTCTTGAGCTTTCCACATTTCAAGTTTCCAGGTTTTCAAGTTTTCAAGCTTTTGAATTTTCAAGTTTCCACGTTCTTGAACTATTGAGATTTTATGCTTTGGAGCTTTCCAACTTACCAGCTTTTAAGTTATCAAGGATTTTTTCTGTCTTCTGTCTCCTGGACGATGGACATGTTTTTCGCAACTTTTAGCTAAAATTTGGGCCTGGGCTTTCGGGCTCTTGAGATTTTTAGATTTTAAGTTTTCATGTTTCCAGGTTTTCAAATTTTTAAATCTACAAATCTTGAAGTTTCTAAGTTTTCAAGTTTTCAAGTTTTTAAGTTTTCAAGTTTTCAAGATTTCAAGTTTTCAAGTTTTCAAGATTTCAAGTTTTCAAGTTTTCAAGTTTTCAAGTTTCCAAGTTTCCATGTTCTTGAGCTGTCAAGATTTTTTGCTTTGTAGCTTTCCATCCATAGGTGAAACTAAAAATGCTGTTAACATAGTATGCTATGGAAACAATTAACAGATGCAAACGACAATTACCTATTGACAGGTGCAAATCATTTAGTTTCTAATTAATGTTGATTTTGGTTTCGTAAATTATCAATATGAATTTTTGTAATGAAGAAAAGCGTGATATGATTGAGTGCTACGTTTTGTGTCATAAAAATAAAAAGATAGGGTATATCAAAAGTCATACGACACAGTAGATGACCTTAAAGAAGCTGTACTAAAAGTTTTTGCTAATGTTGATGTAACTTGTGCATTAAGTATAATGTTGAACCTTTTGAACATGTTTAGTCCTAAATACTTTACTTACTTTAATTACGTTGTTTTGGTACTGCACTATATTCTAATTTCATTTATTGTTTCTTAATTTATCGTTTGTCATTTTCTGTTTATTGGTTTCTCAGAAATTATTTTTATTTAAAATAATTGTGTTTATAATTTCAAAATTAAAATAAAAATTTTAATAACTAATTTGAATTTTATTATTAGACGTGATGCGCGCATCTATCAATTGTTTCCATAGCGTACTACTTGAGCAGTTCGAAAATGAAAAGAAAAACAAGGCCATAATTTATTTATTTATAAAAATAATTATGTCAAGTAATATATCGTTAGAATCGTTGAAAAAAGGCCTTTTTTATAAAGCCATGGCCGACTATGGTTTCCATTAGAAAAAACACAAGCTTGTGTCATAACTCAAAAATTATAGCTTAAATAAAAAATTCGGTTAGACTGTATTATTAAGCACATAGTTACCTACAACTTTTTCCTTTACACAATTTTTCTAAAGTCAATAATAACAGAGCTATAGGCACTAAACACAATATCAAAAAAACATTTTTTTCGAAATATCTAGTTAGCCATGCATTTTTTCCAAAAAACAAAAAGCTCATTAAATTGAACTTGTAAAACTGCAATTCTTTCCCCATTTAATCGTCTCTCTATCTCCGCTAGTTTCCGAGATCTCCCTACTAAACATCGAAAAAAACTCACCCTGTATATTCTTTGATGCATAGATAACTAGAAAAGTTTAAAAGAACAACAGACTTTTACTGATCATAGATCAGTGATGCCCATTAGGAATTTATTATTATTATTATTAGATATTTAAGCAAAAAATAAGTTACTTGTTATTGTTTTTGCATTATGTCTTACCAGAGGGTTTGAACTTTTGCTTCTAAATTGTGTATTAAGCGATTTCGTTTCAAAAATAAATTTTATGCAATTGAGATAATTCTATCTCGATAATTCCGTAAAGTGAATTTTACACTTCTATCTACATTGAAAGACTCATGAATAACGTTCATCGTGAGAAACATTTATCACTAAGAAACGTCTGGAAGAAATTTTATTTTAAAGTCAAATTATATTTAAACTGTCACTACATAAAGGATATTATTAGAAATGGCATAAATTGTGAAAAATTGCTACTCAGTGCGAAATGTATATGATGGATTGTTTCTTTATTTAATTTTTAAAATGATCTAACTAATAATAAATTGAAGTAAATCCTTTTCAGTCTTTAGATCTTCACTACACGCCATCACGTTTACAATTTTTTCCTTTCAGCCTTTCAGTGAAAAATTGCCTACCAACAGAATTATTCATTAATTTTTCAGCTGTATAATGACATGATTTATTTTGTTAAAAATAAACTAAGATTTAATTAGAATTAATTTTGTAGTAATTGCAATTTCCCTCCTGTATAAATATTTCTGACGTAAAACCCCCCAAAAAAATGTTTTAGTGGAGATTTAAAATTTTTATGAAACCGTTTTCTTATTCTTAAGTGTCAGTAAAATCCCCAACTTTACCACTTGTTGTGTGAAATTTGTTTCTTTTTTTATGGTCGGATTATAAAAGAAATTAAAACAACTTAAATGTTTTCTGAAAGAAAACTTTTTAATAACTTCGAGCAGAGTGTTCTTGCTCTTTTTTTTAAACTTTTATTGGTAATTTCTACAATTAACCTCAAATGACTGTTTGTTAAGTTTAACCATGCGTTAATTCTGTATTTATACGACTTTGATAAAACTACGTTTTGATGTTACTATTTAGTGAACGCAGAGATTAACTGTAATCGAAAAAATGTAGCCACTCTTTTCTCTAATCTGACTGATTTGAACGCAAATAACCAGTTGTACCTACCACCACTCATGTTTGCAATTAACTTAAAACCCTTGGGTTACTAACTCTCCCTCTAGTCATGCACGGCAAACAAATCAATACACGTACATTATTTAGGATTTCCACTTTTATTAAACATTCAGTTCAAACATCAGTGTCATACAACGGCTACATAATTAGCTTGTTCCTTAGTACCCTGTTAATTGAAAACTAGAAGTCTTTATGTTTCTTTACGTGATTGTCATTAATTTCATATTTTAGAGATTTACTTATAGAGTAGACATGAAGAAAGAAATTAAATTTTCTAATTGATATGATCAGTAAGTTAAAGATTTGAAAGATTGAAAAAGAAGTTTGATTGGTTCTCCATAAAGACGCATGTGAGTCTTACGTGCGCGTTTACTGCATTTTGCCTGTGGTTTACCATTCTTCTTCTGAACGATAACGGGATGATTTGATAATATGGTTGGCAATTCGTTCTTTGATATTTTCGCTGATCTTGCGATCCGATGCCTTGTGGTTTGCGTCGCCGTCCGTCCCTCTCGAGTAATTGGTGAAGACGTAAATGAAATTTCGAAGAATGTCGGCATGTGGTTTTTGTTGTATTTTTGTAAAAATTGGTACAGAACTTGTGGATCATCTATCGATGATAGTGTTCTGGGATTCCAGGAAGTCGTAGTCCAGTATGGCAGTTTCTTGGAGATTGTTGGTAGCGAAGAAATCGGCTTTGGTTTGCAAAATGAGAAAACTTGGGTATCGGATACCTTCAATGATTTTCAAATTTTCAAGTTTTTGAGTTCTCCAATTCGCCAGCTTTCGGGCTATAGAGCTGTCCAGCTTTCAAGGTTTCTAGTTCTCAAGTTTCCAAGCTTCCAAGTTTTCAAGGTTACAAATCTTCAAGTTTTAAAGTTTCCAAATTTTAAAGTCTCCAAACTTTCAGATTTTCAAGTTTGCAGGTTTTGAAAGTTCACTAGATTTCAAGCTTTTCCGCTTTAGGACTTTCCAGTTTTCTAGGTTTCAAGTTTTCCAGATTTCAGGTTTTAAGTTTTCGAGTTTTCAAATTCTTGAGCTTTTCAAAGCTGCAAATCTTCAAGTTTTTAAGTTTCCAAATTTTAAAGTCTCCAAACTTTCAGATTTTCAAGTTTCCACGTTTTTGAAATCACTACCTTTCGAGCTTTTGGGCTTTCGAGATTCCCAGTTTTCAAGATTTCAAGTTGTCATGTTCTTGACCTCCCGAGATTTCATGCTCTTAACGAGTTTAGGTTTTCAAATATTTTTTCTGTTTGCTGTCTCCTGGACGATTAACATGATCTTTGATTTTTTTGCGTTCGACCTTTTGAGTTTTGAGTTGTCAATTTCCAAGTTTTTAATCTCTCCAGCTTCCGAGCAATCACCTTTTCTAGCTTTCAAGATTTCTAGTTTTCAAGTTTCCAAGTTTCCAAGTTTCCAAGTTTCCAAGTTTCCAAGTTTTCAGGTTTTCAAGATTTCAAGTTTTCATGGTTTCAAATGTTCAAGTTTTCGAGTTTTAACCTTTTCAAAGTTTCAGATTTTCAGGTTTTCTATTTTTTCAGCTTCCAAACAATCAAGCTTCCCAGTTTTCAAGATTTCAAGTTGTGAAAGTTTCAGATTTTCAATATTTCGAGTTTACCAATTCTCCAGTTTTTGAAACTTTCTAGCTTTCAAAATTTCAAGTTTCCAAGTTTCCAAGCTTTCAACCTATCAAGGTTTCGAGATTTCAAATTTATGAGTTTCCAAGCTTTTTACGTTTTCGAAGTTTCATATTCTTGACCTCTTGAGATTTCACACTTTCAATCTTTCCAGCTTTCAAACTTTCAACTTTTCAAGTTGTTCTTGAGTTTTAGAGCTTTGGGGATTTCCACTTTTCGATATCTCAAACTTTCAAGTTCTCAAGTACTTTTTCTGTCTTATGTCTCCTGGACGTTGGACACTCTTTGTCATTTTTACCTAAAGGTGCGTTTGAGCTTTTGGGTTTTGGGCTCTTGAGCTTTCTAGTTTCTAGGTTTTCAAGTTTTAAAGCTTTTAAATCTTCAAATTTTCAATTTTCCAGGTTTTCAAGATTTCAGATTTTCAATTTTTTAAGAAATCGGTTTTGGTTTGCAAAATGAGAAAACTTGGGTATTGGATAACTTAAATGCTAGCGAGGAGTAGAGACAGATTGGTCAGCGAATTGGAGACGTAACTGTTGTTAGCTTGGATTTGCTGGTGTGGGTTGTAATTGTGGTTGTCAGTATAAACCCTTTTTTGCTAAAGTTTACTGATTATTATCGGGCCGCAAAGTCGCTCCTCAGCTTTTTGTTGCCGCCAGGAGGAATCTTTTTGCATTTGTTGCAAAACGATGCAATCTCGGCGGCAGTGCCTGGCAGGGCAGTAGCGGCACTGCTGTACGCTTTATTGGTTGCCTCCTGCTGCGGTTTTGTGCTTCAGAGACCATCGAAGTCTTTCATTTTTACCTTGTTGTCAGAGCTGCAAGGACGGCCGACTCACTCTTTACTACAGTTTTTCATAAGGTGACAAGTTCGGCTTCATCCAAGATTGTTTTTTGATTCACTGATTCATCTTCTTGCCGGTTCTCGAATAGACGAGCGCAAAGTTGAATTTTTCGTATCTCACTCCCGAACTGGCGCAAGCACTCTGCCTCGAAATGAGTGGATAGTATCGCCTAACTTTGCTTCCTTCATTCCTTCCTTTTTTGCATTCACTAGTCACGTGACACGTTCTCTGTACTCCATGGTATTTCTCTAAGGATGCAACGAGGTCTTCATTATCAGTGGCGGTTAGTTCAGGCAACGGCCGGATCTCGTGTTGACCATCTTCTTGAAATCTTAAGCAACAAGTCTTTCCTTGTTTCTTCATCTTCTATGTTTCCCATTTGATTCTTTGTTTTGAAGATTGCTCCTGGAGAATCTTCTTTCCCATTTTGTTCAATGTGTATATATTTTTTATTTTATTTGTTTTTATTTTTCATTTTATCTTTTTTTTCCTAATTCTGTCTCTTTTTGCTTATTGTATTGCTTTTTAGTTTGTTGATTGAAACGAAGTAAACTGTCTATTTTGGGTTGAAAAAAAAAGTTTGCGATTCTGGAGAATCTTTAAGATTCCTGTACTGTTGCTTCGGCCGGGTAAACTGGTGTTACTAAAGCCCTAAACTGGCATCCCATTAGTGCCAACAAGAATGAATGGTCTGGTGTCCGATACATCGGAGGCGGCAGTTGGAAAACAAACTTCAGGCTTTCTGGTCAAGTCTCTTGGTTGCTAACAAGTACAATCGCGGGTTAAGGCCTATCTTAGATTCATACCAAGGGCGGTTGACTCACCTCTGTTTTGAGCTGGTCTGGCTTTGTCATGGTCGTAGCTGATTGATGGTTTCACGGAGACGGGGCCACAAATATTACCTCAGGCTCCGGTTTCAGCTCACGATAGAGCTCTTCGTTTTTTGTACAAACAGCAGTGAAGCCAAAACAATTCCTGTTTCCCGGTCATACCAACATGGCTTCGACATAAAGTCTGTATATCGACAATTTATTGAGTTTTCGAGCCTTCGGGCTTCCCACTTTTCAAGATTTCATGCTTTCAAGTTCTCAAGTATTTTTTCTGTCTTCTGTCTCCTGGACAATGGACATTCTTTGTCATTTTTATCTAAAGGTGCGTTTGGACATTTGGGCTTTCGGGCTCTTGAGCTTGCCGGATTTCAGGTCTTCAAGTTTTTCACGTTTTCAAATTTGCAAGTCTTCAAGTTTTTGAGTTCGTCAATTCCCCAGTTTTCGGGCTTTGTCGCTTTCCAGGTTTCAAGATTTCGCGTTCTCACGTTTTCACGTTTCCAAGTTTTCAAGTTATCAAGGTTTAAAATTAATGAGTTTCCTAGCTTTCAAGCTTTCAAATTTCTTAGTTTTCAAGTTTTCATGTTCTTAACTTCTCGGAAATTCTTGCTTTTGAGCTTTCTAGCTTTAAGGTTTAAAATTTTTTAGTTTTTAAGTTTTTATGTTTTTGACCTCTCGATATTTCGTGCTTTCAAGCTTTCTAGTTCCAAGCTTTTAAGATCTCTAACTTTTAAGTTCTCAGGTATTTTTTTGTCTTCTGTCTCCTGGACGATAGACAAGTTTTCAAGTCTTCAAGTTTCCACGTTTTCAAGTTTTCAAGTTTTCAAGTTTTCAGGTTTTCAAGTTTTCAAGCTTTCAAGCTTTCAAGTTTTCAAGTTTTCAAGCTTTCAAGTTTTCAAGTTTTCTAGTTTTCAAGTTTTCTAGTTTTCAAGTTTTCTAGTTTTCAAGCTTTAAAGTTTTTAAGTTTTCAAGTTTGCATGTTTTGGAGCTTTCCAGCATTACAGCTTTTAAGATTTCCAGTTTTCAAGTTTTCAAGTTTTCAAGTTTTCAAGTTTTCAAGTTTTCTAGCTTTCAAGTTTTCAAGTTTCCATGTTTTTGACCTTTCGAGATTTTACGCTTTCAAGATTTCAAGTTTTTAAGTTCTTGAGGCGTGGAGCTCTTCGTATTCTTGTACAAATAGCACTGAAGCCAAAACAATTCCTGTTTCTCGGTCATACCACCATGTCTGCATATCGACAATGTATTTCACAACTGACTAACTCTTGCCCTGGTTACGGCGTCTGATTTTGGCTTTTAGGTCGATCTTGTAGTGGGAAAGTCCTAGAGAAAATCTGACCTGGCCATTCCTATACCAGTATAGTACCGTTTAAATATCAGTTCGGGTAGTAACACTAATAGCTGGTCTTTCGGGATATTGTGACGGGCACTTTTTTTGTTCAGCCTTTCTGAGAAGGCAATCTGTCTTCTCGGTGAAGTTAATCCTTCGGTCGTGGGTCTTGATGTTTCGGTGGTCGGATTTACTTTCAGTACATTCATCGTTGGCGGTTGTTGAGTTAATATTGTAACGGTGGCGGAATATAAAAGATTAGGTTTCCTTGGAAACGAGAAATGAGGATGGTGGGCTGTAACACAGCAAGATAGTGTTCGCAAAGGCGGTCAGTTGTCTGCACAGCTCTTTTAACAAAGTTAATGAAAAGTTAGTGGACGGAATTCATAAGTACAGTTTTCTCGTAAAGACCCGATAGTTAATAACCACCTGTGACTTTTTTAGATGCAAAGTCTCATGAATATCCAGTTAAAGCACTTTTGAAACGATTAGTGTAGAGCGAAGCCCTGCCAGGTTGTACACGTGATTTTCTTGAGAAAAGTCAATAAGTTTTTGTGCGTAACTATACTTCCAGAACGTGGATCATTGCAGTTGGTTTATTAAGAGGCAAAGCTTAATGAATGCAGTATCTATGTGTGTCCCCTTTGAAATGGCTAATGAAAAACTGTTTGTACCTAGTTCCCTCGAAAAGGTTTACAATGGACAAAGATATGTTTCTGTGCATGTTCACTTAAGAATGCTATTGGAAACCAAAAGGTCGACTGTTAACCACAGTAGGTGGCTTGTTTGGTAATGAAGTCTAATGAATTTTCGGCTAAAACTCTTTTGAAAAAGGCCCTATTGCATTCTGTACGTAGTTCTAGAAGGTGAAGATTAATGATAGGCTACCAAATTCGGCTCGGTTTGTGGCTGAAGCCAGTTTAGGATCGAAGCCCGGTGCTTGTGTATAAACTACTTTGGGACGGTAATGGAAAGAGTAAGCCTTTTCAGTTTCTGTGTAGAATCTCTGTTGAGACTGATTGTGAACAAACATCGATCGTGGATCACCAAAGTTGAGACGGGAAACCTGAAGAAAGTCCTTACGTGTCTTTGTACACAGCTTGCAAAAAAATGAAAAATGAAGATTGAAGATTGAAGATCAATCGTTTCCCAGGTGGCTTGTTTGTAAACGAAACATTATAGGTTTCTGTGGGTAGATGCTTGCAGATTGATAGCTCGTTTATGACGATTAATGAAGGAAAAACTTTTCACAAATGGCTCTGTGCGTAGTTTTCTTGAGAAAGTATCTTTGAAAAGGAATGGTTATGTCTCTAGCAAGCTGATAAATTTTTGTGTATAATTCTCTTGAAATGATTAATGCTAATGCTTCTCATAGATGAATCTAGAAAAAAAAGAATTCTTGAACACACCGATGCCAATCCAATGAAACAACCAGAGTAAAAAAATTGTTACTTGTATCCTCCAATTGCATTTTAAACATTCAATTGTTCCTATGCAGTCGTAATAGTGAGCTTTGCTTCGTCTTGCATTCTTGTATTGTTAGAGAAGGCAAAGGTCAATTAGCGTCTGTTTTAGAAAATGGCATTGACCATGGCCTGAATGGCGTAGCTGAACAGTTAATGTTCTTGGTTTTCGTTTGGGGAATCCCCGACAAGGTTTACAAGGTTTTCTTTAGCGATCCGTTCTCAAATTTTCTTCTTCCTCGCCTTCCTTTTCCGATTTATCAATGTGAACATTAGTAAAACAAATGTAAAGAAAAAGGTTTACTTGAAGACAGAATTTGCTTTACTTTCTGATTGTTTGTGCAAGGAATACGAAATGAAAACAGATGACATGAAACCCAAAGACTGGTCGTTCTAAAACGGACCTCGTATATGGTACAGATAAAATATATCTTATTGTCAGATCGAGATAGGATCAGGAAGATACGTACAGTAAGTTTTATAGAACGCTGCAATATGTGTAGTAACTAGAAAAAACGCAAATGAAGTTTAGATTATCATTAGTTGTCTTGAAGCTTTTCACGCGTTGTTCCATTACTTCTTTCTCTAACTAATGCGTTTTGATGTTTCTGCTAAAAAGTTTCATCAGACAGTGTAAATACGAATTGCATTCCTATAGCTATTGGATTGATCTTTCCCTTTTCATTTTATTTATGTGTTGTCTGAAAAGTCACCTTGTTTAAAGTTGTAAATCCCAACACCACTATTTTATTCAAAAAGTTACTTTAGATTCTTTTTTGGAGAGGAAAAAAATCAAAGGAATTGTTTGAAATTGACAAGAGGGTAGTTCAAAAAATAAGAATAAAATAAAACTTAGACAAAAGCAAATCCTCGTAGGGGTGTAAAAGTTGCGTATCAGGCAGAAATCACAATAAAGTATAATGTTATCTGTGCACGTAGTGCTGGCGTTTCAACGTTTTTTTTACAACTCCGTAAAAATACACATTTTGTCGACGAATAAATCGAATGATAAGAATTTTTAGGGAGTCCTCACATATCTCCAAATGAAAAGTTTCAATTAGATTTCACTTTTTTTTTTCTGGACCAAAACAAACAGAAGAATGAAACCTCAAGTGAGATTATCACTTTCGGCCATTATGGATTGTATTGCGATAAAAAATCTTGACGTATCTATTTCGAAGCTAAGATAGATTGGGGTAATTCTCTTTTTGAAAGGGACGATGTTATGAATGTTGTGAAAGAAACTTTTCTTTAAGATTTTTGCGACTTGTTTCAGCTTTTCGGATTTTCAATATTGTACTAATTGCAGACTCCCGGAGGGCTATTCTCTGGCTGCCACTTGTGCTTTCGCGATTTTATGATTTTCTCTAATTTCCTCTGCTTTCTCTGCGTTTACCGCCGCCCTCGCCCCTCTCCACTTACTACGTCGCTTAAATTTATCTAAATTCTTCACAACAACTTCTCGTCTTTTTTTCGCGCTCTGATTTTTTTAGGGGTCATTAAACAACGAAAAAGATAAGCAACGCCATAGCTTTTCGTGTCGACGCTTTGTCTCGTTAAATAAATTAACTCTTCTAGAAAACTCAACGAAAACTAAACTACTTATATATAATATATTTTATTTTTATTATTTGCGACGTTAAGTGTCGCCCTAGACAGGACAAAAGCTCAGCGACTTTTACATTTAAAGGCAGGGGTCCCCAAGTTTTCACTTCGCCAACTTGTTTTTTCTCTGGCGCATATTTTTCATTACCCTTTTCTTATTTTCTAACGCTCAGTGATTTATGAATTTTCTGCCTTTTCTTCCGAAGTCCTTTTTTCTATTTTTTGCATAAATTTCTGTCACCTTAGCAGCCACATAAGCGGATTTTATATTCTTTCATGAAAATACGGGTTAAGATCCGAACATTTTTTCCACGATCCAAAAAATACTGCCGTCGTCCAGAAAAACATTCTCACCTCCCTCTTGTAAAATTTAATAATTGCGTTGAACTTTCCACAATAATAATTCGTACTGAAGCGTTCGCGCTCGCTTCTCCCTATTACCCAAAGTGGAATATTAACATTTCTGCAGACTCCGCGGGGCTCGACCGAAGGTCGTTCCCAAGTGTATATGGGAAAGTACTTGTAAGTTGACGCTGTCCTAGAAACTAGATCCAAGTCGGTGAGTGCTCTTGGGAAGGGCCATCATCTGAATCGAACAATCCACACATACTTGCTTTTATGTATGCATTAGAAAAGGGACACCCCCTTAAATCATACATAGGTGACATAAATGTGTGTACGTATACACTTTAGCACTTAATGCAAGAATGATGTATTGCCATATAGAACGGTCAACAAAGCGGATGACACGCTTATTCTTTCAGCAAACACTTCGACCCTTTTCTTCTGAACTGTTTAAATTTGCAATTTTATAACTTTCTCCGAACAAAAAGTTGTCTAATAAATAAATAAAAGAGAAATAACGTTCTTTTTTTATTTTATTTACAGTTGAGCCGCAACCTCCTACGATACTCTCAACGTTAGGTGATCCCAATCAAGAAGCCATCACCAATTCGACATTCGGACCTTATGAAGAAAGCAGGGACATCGAATTGGCTTGCTATTCGAATGGAGGAAAACCTGCGCCCATTGTCAAGTGGTATAATGGAAGTCGAGAAATGAAAGGTAAGATTTATTGTTGTTTTTCCCCGACTTTATAGGTGGCAATAAAAGTTAATTTTTCAGAAAATTTAAGTTTAGTTTAGTATGAGCTCATCATTTTCTTTTTTTATTGGAATGCGCGACATCCGAACATTGAAAGGAAATATTTGATAGTATAAACGATACGTTTCATCTATAATAGAAGATTGTCGAGCAATTTTATTTTATTTTATTTTTTATTGCAAAAGGCAGGTTGTATAATATTGTAGTTTGGGTTTTCTTTTATTTATTTTATATCTTTGTCTGAGAAATTTGGTTTTTGAAAATGTATGTGCGGTACGCAACTTTTTAACAGTGCGCAACATCATACGTTATTTTCACAAAACAAATTGCAGCGCTTGCAGCCTTCTCTTTGGATAAAACACGCAGCAAAATTGATTACGTGATCGCATGATGTGCGGATTAGTCCTTTTCTGTGAACTGCAAAAAAATAAAAATTAGAATCCAATAGTACACTTCGATTACCTTTTCAATCAAAAGGTCTTGCTTTAGGTGGCAGTTGTCAATAAAAAAAAATTCATGTTGATCTTAAGCGGGAATTCAAACATGCAGGATCGACTTAAACTGCAAAGTGGATTCAAAAATATAAATCGATGATTTTTGAAAATAAAAGTTTCAAACGAGACAACAAGAAATATCTAAACAGCTCATTGCATAATTTATGTATTTCAAAACTGTTCGACAGGGGGAGTTATCGAAATTCCAGAATGGCCAATATATTGGTTATAGCACATAATCCAAGTCTAAACGAGATATCTCACTGATTATGCATTTCTGGTGCCTGCTGATTGCTTGATTGCTAAAATACAGGGTTTAGTTGATTGAATAGTTTCGTGATGTGAAGGTACGTCCTTTCTTTCGTTATCTAAAACTTACTGCTTATTATGCGTTTCTAGTGCGTCAAATTGATTTTTTTTTAATAAAGTATGATAAATGAATTACATGATCTCATAATGTGAAAGTACGGCTTTCTTCTGCTTCTCGGGTTATTAAAGATTCGACTTTAGATAGACACTCTTAATTTAGTCTCTTTTCTCTCTATTCAGACTTAAATAAATAATAAATAATAAGGCACATCTTTCTTCTAACCTCCAGAAGTAAATAATCTCATTTTAAAATAAATTCATTTGCTCTTATAAATACCATCCAGCGCTTGCCAGAGATACTGGTACGTAGCTGCTTTTTTTATTCAAATACAGAATGTTTACGTTATGCGCCCCACGTACGGGGCGCCAAAATTGTTTACTGGTTTACGAATTAGGTCTCTTTGCAATTAATGATACAGAGTTGACAAAATCTCTCGCGTTCATCCCTTACGGGGGAAATGCTAAACAATGTAGTTATCATCCTCTTGTTAGTGTTGTATCTCATTAACTAAAAACCTTATGGAAATGTTGATAGAATACAGGCTGAATTTAGAAATTGTTTTAGTATGTGATAAACCATCCTTCAAACTAAGGTCAGAAATTCAAAATCAAACTGGTGTTACTCTGTTGGTTCTGGAGGCTGCCATCTAGCTGAGTGAACTGGCTCACTAGAGTGCTTGATTATAAATACCACATAAGGCGACTTTTTATAACCAGAGACTCGAGTGTGCTATAGGCGGGACCCCGAATCGATCAATTGAATTTTCCACTTGGTGACAATCCGAAACCAAATAAATACGTTCCTGGGCACAGTTGCTCTCAGGCCATGGCCCACGGCAGCTGGCCTGTTTAGCGTCAAAGTCCTATGAATGTTGGTGCATAGCTGCTCTGAAAAGGCTAATGAAGAGCTGACACAGCTCCCTTTAGAAGATTGATGGTAGGCTAGGTCGAGCATCTACCACCTCAGGGGGTGTGTCTGTAGACGAAGCCTGATACGTTTCTGTATGTAGTTCTCCAGAGAAGGTTGATGAAAGACGGCCGTCTGGATGTTAGCCTGTTTGAGAGCGTAGTCTTTTGACGAGGTGAAGGGAGGGGCTAAGCCTTATCAGGGTTTGTACGTAATTCTTTTGGAAAACTTAACCGAAGGCAAAAAGGTAGACTTGTATGGAATCAAATTCTGGCAGGTTTTTGTGTGTTTACAAGTGAAGCCAAGCTCTTTCAGCTTCCTTGTACCATATCCCCGAATACGTTGATTAAAGAAGAAGGCCGACTCTGTTTTGGAATCAATCCTGTTGAATATTTGTGCATAATTGTTTAATGGGTGTGCGAACCTCTATCGAGGCTCAATTGTAACCACTCGTTTGTGACAGCTGTGCAAAGTTTGCTCAAGAAAGTATGGTCACCACAGATGTCGCGTTTAAAAGCGAAATCAGCATGACCCTTTGAAGAAATTAATGGAAGGCAAAGTCCTTTCAGTTTCTCTTCATATTTTTCGCAAGAAAGTTAAGAGAGGACAAATCTAATCATAGGCCACTGAAGCAGTTTCTATATATAGTTTGTTCAAGAAAATTAATGGAGAGTGAGGACTAATCGTGGGCCACCAGAGGTGGCCTGTATGTTACTAAAATTTAATAAATTTTTGTGCACAGATTTGAACAGTTTAGGGCCCACCCCGATGAGAAGTTTAACGGAGAGAGGTAAGCTTCTTTAGTCTTTGCGTATAGTTCTCTCTATAGGTGGACAACAATCTATCGTGAGTCATCACATGGTGGCGCGTTAACAATTGGATCCTGATACGTTCTTCTGAATAAAAGTAACTTTGCTACGCATCCCCTCTGCTTCGTAAAGAAACGCGCACAGCGCTTTTCAAAATAAGTCTGCTGGCTACCGAACTTAAATTTACCACTGAAAAATAATAAGAAGAAAACAAAACACTGTAACACTTAACACATACACTGGTCTCTTGGCAGTGCTGGGCATTCTGGTCATGACTTACCGGGGCAAGGACAGAATCTCGAACATCGACATCGGAAACAGAAGTGGCGGTTGTTCGACTGCGGTATCCTAATAGGCCATGTCGCCAACACAAGCTGTTCCTAAGCTTAAGATTAGTGGCGGCTTCGATCCGCGGTATCTCCAATGGTTGATTCACAAGGTGGAACATATCCGGGTATGGCGGCAGAACGTCGACCTAGACTCCCAAAGACCGTTCTATGGCGGATGGTGATTTGATGGTTTCGATAGTGTTGGGGACAGTGGAGGAATCTCTTGGCTTTGGAGGAATTGCTCGAAGTCAGCGGTCAGGTCAATTACTGGGCCTTCCATTGCGGTGCGGTTGAGGGTGCGTCTACTTCGTGGGCTCGATGAGTTGGTTCTGGCAATTTCTTTCCCACGCTCTCAATGGGTAATGGTATGACGGCCAGGCAGGAGTGTTCCAAGCGCTTACTCTCTGAAGCAGAGGGAAGTCGGCGTTTCTTCAAAAATAGGTTCCCGGTCTTCAGATCGAAGCTGTACATATAATGCACGAGATGGAATTTCTCGCAATCGAGAATCTTGATCCGGGCTGAAATGTCTTGGTCACTCGGACGAATGCCTGGTTTATAACGGTTTAGTATGTGAGAAACCATCCTTCAAACTAAAGGTCAGAAATTTAAAATCAAATTCTTGAAAACTGCCCAAAAAATTTTTCCTTAAACACCAGTCTACAGTAAAATAACAATTTAAGAGAGTCAACTGAGAAAAATCAAAAATCAATGGCTGGAAAGAACTCACGTGAAGGCTTTCACATAGACTTTTATGTTCATCATAAAGCTAGATTTATCTCAAGGCTGCACCTGTCTTTTATTATGTATGCGATTTCGCCCTATATAAGCAGACATCTTACTGGGACCAGTCCACTTGGTTTACGTCTACGTCTACCAATTGTCGAACATACCCCTAACATAAGAATCGGAACTGCAGCAGCTGCTTTATCTATTTAATTAGGCGCATCTTCAAGCATTCCATTTATGTAGGAGTAATGAGATGTAACTCCTCCGTTCTTCCGTTTAAGACGACCCAACTGTCGTACATGCAAAACTAAGAGTAGGGACTTTACTTCTAGTTGCATTTCGGGCAAGATTCAGACCACGCATCATAAGAGTAAATATTGGTATTCAAAAGTTAATTGAGATTTTTGGTTCTCTTCTAATATATTTGGTGCTTCATCCAAATTTACTATACGACTGTGATAAAAATAACTGAACTATGCAGCTTTTTAAGACATTGTAATAAGATCTATATGGATAAAGGTTGTGGGACTTTAGTCTCTCTCCGATCTTGGTTGTATTTTATCTCTTGTTCTTATATCAAGAACTGGCTCAGTTGGAAGGTGGCCAAAATAAAAGCCACCTATAGCTACTGATGCTGAACGTCTAGGACCTAGCACAGCACATCCACATCCACTCCAGTCAATTACAACCGTTCCAGCAGATGAGACACAGATCAGGAACGGTTGTGATTGGCTGAAGTAGCTTTTTACTAGATTAGGCTATGCTGTGTTAGTTTTAATGTTTACCGGGCCTTTTCCTCGGTCTCTTTTGTTCGGAGTTGTCGAGAGACGTGCATAGTATTGCTCTGGTTCTTGCTGATTTTTCCTTTTCGATCCAAAGGTGAGTAGATGTTGGCCGACGACGTAATCGTTGTGCTGGAATGTCAGCTTCTTGACGATTTTGGAGGAGTGCGGCGTGATGATTTGTTTATCGGTGATCGTAGCGCGTCGACTAAACTGCTGGTCGTCAGTCCTGCTGGCGATGGAGTTGGAAGATTTGGCAACAGTTATGTCCATAGCAAAATAGTTAGATATATATTAGCTGTTGCAAACGATGATGGCAATGACGAAGAAGGAAGCTTGATACGGTTGCGTAAATGAGACAAATGTATGTTTAGGACCTCAGGAGTTCGGTGACGGCTCTCATTATCTGAAATAATAAATTTCACTTTAAAATAGGTCTGTCGTCTTTATCAGGGATAGTGATGTTAACAAACTGCTTTTTAAGAACGTTACAGTGCTTGTTGCTTGTGACATCGTACATCTTACAGTCTCCTGACTTTAGAAAATATATTTAATTGCGTTTCTCAAGAATACTGGTGCTTGCACTTTGCTGTTTTAATTACATTCAGATTGAACTTGATCGCATGATCTCGGGATGTGATAGTAGGTCTTCTCTCTGATTTTGGAATATTGGAGATTTCACTGTAGAGAGAATCCCTTGCACTTACAACAATGACTATATACCTTGCCTGCTAATTGATTCTTAAAGAAGACACAACGTTTAGTTTGACCGGTAATGTTATATTTCCTTCTGTTTTATGTTGATATTATACAAAATGAGAACAACAAGGATATCTTCAATATCAAAGATTTACTTAACTGTAAGATTTCTATTGAGTCTCCTAAGGAAACAAGAGAAATTCCGCAATGTAACAATCGTCAGCAGCAAGGCCATGCTAAGAACTTCTACTAAAGACGGTCTAGATGCGTCAAGTGCGCTGTAAGTCATCAAATTAAAGAGTGCAGGAAACAGCGCAACAGTGCTGCAAACTGTACCCTCTATAATCAGAAAGGATACACAGCAAACTATAAAGGATGTGAAGTCTACCAAAACAAGAAAACTTTAGTAAGTCACTACTTGCAAGAAAATCTAGCCTGTAAAACCTTTCACATCAGGAATAACTGCGCAAGTTACCAAGGGATCAGCTGATACACAATTACCAGAGAAAAACACCAACACCAACAGCGAACCATCAAGGTCATGATGAAGATGCTCAGTCAATTTCAGGCTGAAATAAAAAATAATTACAGCCAATAGGATGGACAAATTGAAGAAAGAAAGTTCAAAATGAGTAACACGTTCCTACCCATGATAACGTGGAACGCAGATGGGCTCAATCAAAGAGCTCAAGAACTGAGAATTTTTCTGCGAATCAATAACATTGATATGGTTCTAATCTCAGACACGCATTTCTCTTTACGCACACCAACTTATTGGCGAACACACAACAACAAAGTTCCTGACCTAATTGATTTTTTCATCTCAAAAAGAATAGCAAGCAACCAAACTTCATTGAAACAGAAAGAATTTATGATCTAACATCTGATCATACGCTGAATGCTTCTGTTATTAAAAAGAAACGCAAACAAAATCTCATAAGCAAATTTACCAACTGAGATGTATTCAGACACAACCTGAATAGCCTAATCAAGGTGAAAGTAAGAATTAAAACTAAAGACAATCTGGCGCAGACAAAACTATACAATCGGCAGCTAGGGCAGCTACTCCCGCTCCAAGAGAGAAACCTTGAAAGCAGGGATCTGATCATGGACAGAAGAAATGCGAGATGTATCTAGCATAGAACCAGAAATCCTATGGATAAAAGAATCTTTAATTGAAAAATTACAGAGTGGGCTAGATCCTGAAGCAGACAAAGACTACTCATTGTAGAAGGCAACTTGCAGATAAATATAAACGTCCTCTTGTACATGTACCACCAATTAAGAACGCGCAAGGTCAATGGATAAGGAACAAACTAAGAAAAAGCAGAACTGTTTGCCTAACACCTTGGAACAGTATTTCAACTACATGATACTAATCCATTCAGCCTCTGCTTGATCTTATTCCTCGATAAGCGACCCTGCTCTAAACAGAAGCAAACCCACAAAAAATCTATCTAACTCTAACACTACAACCTTTAGCACAACGCCGAATCCACTCGAACTAACGACCCAGTTACGAAAAAATCGCTCAGCCTCCCTCTGAACTCAGACTATTCTAACGGCAACTGCTACTCACGTTAGAAGTAAACCAACAAACAACTATTGAGCACAACTCCTTGTACAAATCCTAAAAACAAAAAAAAACAAGACTTACTAGATTTCCTAATGGATGGAATAAAAAAAATAGAAAAGAAGAGTTAAATTTTTGGACATAAGTGGAGACCGATGATCACGCCTGCTCGAGTTGAATGTCCCACGAACTCGGTTGCTAACTGAGACTGAAATGAAGATGTCAGCTGTAGTGGCCGCTGCGTCGCCTAACCAGCCTCCCTAAAACAACGAACTGACATAAAAAGCAAACACGATGGTGTGATATCGTTGAAAGTGGTCGCTCCGTCGCCCAACCAACCACCCCATAACAACGACCTGAAATAAATAAATTACGAAAGATGAAGATGTTCGTCGAGATGGCCGCTCCGTTGCCCAACCAGCCTCCCAATGGCAAGAACCTGAAATAATTTAAATAACGAACATTATGACGGGAAAAACTATTTGAAAAAAATACAGGAACACACCAAAGACGCAGATCAAATATAATGCATGTAACGGAAGCAAAAAGTGAACGTTACAAGCTATACTTCAAATAGTTCGTAGAGTGGGCAATAAGCAAATGCTAACAAATCCTGTAGTTGAGTCGTTCTCTGAAAAAGTGGCAATTGCTTCTTAAAATCTCCTGGTCATCGAAAACATAACGCCCCCTGCTCAAAAATTGTGGTGGTTGTTTTATAATAGTCAGTATCATTTCCAAGTCTACTCTCTCTTGATCCCTATCTTCAGGCCAAATGAAAAGCAAATTATTTTTTAGAGATGGGATCCTTTTCATGAAATTTACTAATAATGACGACGTCATTTTGTCGTAATCATGTATTTGGCCAATATAATAAATTTTCGAGTTCTTTGGCCACTCGACCACAATAAAGCCTTGCTTGTGGCAATCTTCTAAATCTGTAATAAAAGTGTTGTTTTTCTCAGTGCTACAACTCGCATTTTCAGCATCTGAGTCGGACTATACGTCACTATAATTTAACTTTTCTACACTATTACGTAAAATCTCAAAATTTCCCAGTCCATAGTGTTTGCATTCTTTGTCGAAGGAACATTCGCCACAACTTAGCCGTCGTATTGATAAAGATTTTGGTGTTTTATCAGCCCAACATACTTGATGGACTTTCATCGTTCCTTTAAAAGGTTTCGAACTAGAAGGTAAGGCATTATCAAATTTTGTGAAATCTTCTTCAACTACGGTTTCAATGTGAATTACAGGACGGGCATTTTTTAGGTGGGAAATGAGAGAAACAAAGTTTTGAATATCATACCTGCAAGCTACCAATCTATCTGCCGTTCTTTTTAAACAGTCACCTACCCCATCTACAGCACCTTTGCCGTGTCCACTCTCAAAATAGTTCCATGAAATTTCTTCTATCCCTAATATGTTTGCCAACTCTGTGCGAATTAGTTGGAACATTCTTTTATTCTTATGTTGAGTACTAAGCCCATCACTGCAAAAATGAATTCTTTTTAAATACGGCATTTTTTCTTTGATCGTTTGAAGCAAAGGATTTAAGTGAGCCATAATAGCTGGTGGATCATGGCGCAGATTTTCTGAAAAACTGCAGAACGGGTTTGATAGAATCTCATTGTTTTCTTTATAGTACCATATTACAGTGTGCATAGAAATCTGGGGTTTTGCACCATCAAAATGGGCACTCTGCACTTCACGGAAATACTTGCAGGTGTAGTTTTCAGAAAAATCAACATGCATCAAGCATTCGAGCTCATGATTCAAGTTTTCCTTTAATCCACGAATAGTTTTCTACTGATGCTTCATATTAGAAACGTGGACCATAAATATATTGTGGTAATGCCTTTTGCAAATGTTTTACTAGGTCGCCCTTTGAGCACTTAACTTCGTCTTTTACAATTCTTTTCAGTTCCTTTTATATTAACAATAAAGTATTTTTCAGATCTGACACGACTGTAGCTTTGTGTGGTGTTTTTGATGGATTTCTCCTAAATATTCTCTTTGATCCAAAAGATTTCGACATTTCATTTTTCAAACGGTATTTTTTTAAAACCGATCCGGTGATAAATTTTATAAATTGTTGCATTTTCT
The DNA here is from genome assembly GCA_011009095.1 of Ignelater luminosus. Lineage (NCBI taxonomy): Eukaryota > Metazoa > Arthropoda > Insecta > Coleoptera > Elateridae > Ignelater > Ignelater luminosus. The sequence goes on along the minus strand of VTPC01000437.1, from coordinate 11,389 downwards.
TAGTACTCCCTCCTAAAGTTTCAAAATTATGTTGAAGTTGGGTTTTTAATACTTCTCCAAAGATTAACCGTTGCTTTATTTCTTTGTTTATGTTCTGTCCTTTTGTTAGTTCTTCAACTCTCGATCTAGGAGAACACTTCTTTTTCTGTTTCGTGAGCTTTCTTTTTAATCTGTAATATTTAGTTTTGTATCTTGTTACCTTCCTTCTATACTTCGCCAACTCTTCTTCAACTTTTTTTAATTTCTTTACAGTAGCTGATCGTTTCCTTAGCACTCTCTTTCTTCCTGATAACGATCTACCTGATGGTGGTGTATTTGCCTTATTTATATCATTCTCGTCATTTAAATCACGTACACTACTCGTTGGTGTTACTGGTGGTGTAAATTCAGTCAAAAATCGGTTTTCTCTCTCATTTATTTTTTGTTTCCATCTATAATTTTGGGAACTTTGTTTCAAGCGTCTTCTCATTATTCTTTTCTTTCTCTCGCTTAATTCATCTATCAATTTTATTTTTCCTTTGGCCTTTCTGCTGTGATAGTGATCTCTTTCCTTTTGCTTTGTTTGTTCATACAACTCAGCATTGTTTCGTATTTTATCTCGCCTTCTTTGTTTCGATTCTCTTTTCTGTTTTTTGCGTTTTTCTAGTAGTTTTTTATTTAGTTTGGCCATGAATAGAATCTAAAGAAGCAAGATAAAAAATCATAAATCAACTCCATGAACGCCGCTCCACTCCATGGACATTAATAGCCGTGGAGTTCATGTCCACGGAGTTGATGATCAAAGAAGAATAAAACATTACTGTGTTGTATACTAAACCTAACCTCGAATATTCGGGAAATTAAGAAGAAGATACAGTTTCTCTCACATTTCTCGATCAACATTAATGAAAAACAAAGTTTTTGCACTAATTTAACGATTCTGCGGCAAAAACTCAGACGTTTGATTTCTCAACTACACCTGACAGACGGGTATTAATCTAAAAAAAAGAGAGAGAGATAATTTTTTCTTGGAGAATTCATTACCTTAGGGGAAGTTATTAAAACTTCCCTTCTCTTGGACTTCCAGTATAATTTTTACGAACCAGTTCAAATAGTATCCACATAAATTATTGTTGCATTCAGTTCACATTTGAAGAGTTTTTGTTTTAGAAACCAAGCGTACCAGAACTTATTTCAATTATATCTCTCCCTTTTTTAAAAAAAAAGAAAACGAGCTAGTTAATATTGCTATGTTCTAGTGAATTTAAATTTCATAAACTAAAAGTTTAAAAAATACTCACGTCAGGATTTCTTTCGGTAATTCATCTCTTAGGGAAGTTATTTTCGTGTTAAAGTCCATGAAAGTGATCCAAATTACATTGAATATGTTCTTGCCTGTCTTCGTAGGTAATTGTGAGCGTTTATTTGCTTGCCACGTACTCCGATTATCTATTGATTTGCACTTCTTTTGATTTCACAGCTTCTGCACCAGTACTATCGGCTTTTACCTAATCTCAGTAGAAAACCTGACGCAGCTTTCTTTCAAATAATCTGTAATAACATTCTCAACTCAGTTGTTTTGAATTCATTTGATTTTTATATAGGAATTATTAAAAATTTTTTTTCTTATATATCACAGATCTCTCTTGATATGATAATAAAGCTGTATTTATTTTACATGTCTATGCTACAGGAATTCAATTCATGATCCATAAATTCCTGAATTGAGTAAAAGGCTTCGCTTATCAGATATCTTTTAATCTTATTTCTAAACGATTTTAATGGCAAATTTACAATGTTCACAGGCAATTTATTGAGAAACAAAGGGCCATAATAATTTTTACTATATCTACTTGAATTAAGACGCAAGTAATCTAAACGAATTTTAAAGTTATCTCTTGTACTATAGTTATGAACATTATTTTGTGTATTATAATCGTCTAAATATTTTTTAGTTTGAATTAAGCTATTAAAAATATAAAGGGATGGAAATGTTAATATGCCTAAACTAATAAAATCTTGTTTTACATCATCGGTATAAGATTTTTTTGTAAGGATACGTATAGCTTTTCTTTGCAGGTTGAAGATTCTATTAGCATGAGTAGAATGTCCCCAACATACAACAGCATAAGCCACGTGTGCGTTTATTAAAGCATAAAATGCGGTTACAGCTACTTGAGTAGGTACAATATGAGTTACGTTTACGTAGAACAAATAAATTTCTTGAAAGAATTGTGGCTAAATATTCAATATGACTATCCCAACTTAATACTGGATCTAACCATACTCCTAGAAATTTCACAGAATCTTCATTTTGATGATTTACAAGCGTTCGATGTGAAAAGATTAGTTTTTTTGTTTTATTTACATTTAATTTTAAACAATTTTGTATTAACCAATTTTCGATTTTGGATTGATGAATGTTCATTTCATTAAACAAATTATTCTCATCTTGATGATATCGCAAGAACGTTGTATCATCAGCAAATAAAATTACTTTACCGGATAATATTGTCGTATGTAAATCATTAATATATATAACAAATAAGATAGGACCCAATACGGATCCTTGTGGAACTCCACAAGTTAATAATCCTTCTTCCGAGTGAGTATTATTTGGAAAAACTTTTTGTTTGCGATTTTGTAAATATGATTGAAATAGCTTAATACTAGAGGTATCAAAGTTATATAACTGTAATTTTTGTAACAGAGTATCACGATTGACGCAATCAAAAGCTTTCTGTAGGTCACAATACAAAGCCCCTACCCAAGATCCTTTTTCCGTACCTTCAATTACAAAATCTAAAAGACAATTTATAGCTTCGGTTACTGACCTATTTTTACGAAAGCCGAATTGTTGATTATAAAATAGTTTACTAGCTTCAAAATAATCTACAATTTGATCTTTAATTAACGTTTCGAATATTTTAGATGTAATGGGAACAAGAGAAATTGGTCTATAGTTATTCATATCATTCAGCGATCCCTCTTTATGTATGGGTATAACTTTGGAAATTTTTAAGGCATTGGGATATATACCTTCTTCAATACAACCATTGAATACTTTAGTAAGCGGTGGTATGATTATGTTTTTAATACGCTTAATTAACACTGCATTTAAATTGTAATAATTACGACTAGTTTTATTTTTTAATCTATTTATTGCATCGCGCAGATTATTTTCTGATACAGGTTGTATACTAAACTTAACATTTGTTTGTTGAATATTTGGACTGGAAGTGTTTTGTACTAAAGGAAGACTATTCAATACATTCTCCGGTTGTTTTATGAAAAAATTATTTAATTTATTTACATCAAAACTAATCTTGTTTGAGACCATCTTACCCCTTCTGTTTTCATTAATTATATCCCAGTACACTTTAGGCTTTTGATTGCTATTATGGATTTGTTTAATGTACTTGTTACTTTTTGCCCGTTCCATCTCTTTTTTATATTTTACACGAAAACTATTTATCAATTCATTTAGTTTTAAGTTGGGAAAATCCTTATTTAATTCCTTTAAAAAGTTTAAATGCTCCTTCATTTTTCTTAATTCCGACGTGTACCATGTTAGTTTTTGATTTGATTTGATTTTATTTGTTTGTGTAACCACAGGAAATGCACAATTTAACGTTTCTATTAAGATAGTAATAAATTTTGAAAATTTACTATTTACATTAACATGAATTTCATTTACAAAATTCCAATTTATAGCTTCTATTAATTTAAAAAATCTAAATTTGCCTACATCTGTATAAGGTCTATACGAGGTGATTTCATCCTTGAAAGTAGGTTTGCATTCAATGGTAATAAATATAGCTTTATGATCCGATAATCCAGGATCCTCAACCCAAGTATTATACTGTCTAAAATTTCCAAAATTTACTAAGATATTGTCGATGCAATTTGAAAGTCTAGTCGATTCGGTAATAGTACGCACAAATCCATAAGAGTTTACTATATCTATAAATTTAACATAAGTTTTGTCTTTGATATTGAATCTAATATTAAAATCTCCATTTATTACGACTTCACAATTAAAATTATTTAAAATTGTCAACAATTCATTCATTTTATACATAAATACATCAAAATCCCCAGCTGGAGGCCGATAAAGTGTAACGCAAATAATTTCCTCCTGCACAAAATTTACTGCTGTAATCTCGATATGTTTTTCGATTGACAGTTTACTAATTTTATCTAAAGGATTGTATAAAATCTTATTTTTACAAAGTATTATAACACCTCCACCTGTAGTGGTTGATCTTGTATAGGGACTTATAACTTTATAATTTTTAAGGAGAAAATTTTCTGGTTCACCAGGTCGCATGTGACGTTCGCTTACACACGGTACATCTATTTTTATTCTAAAGTTATTTACAAAATCTTCAAAACTTATTATTTTATTTCGAACAGACTGAGCATTAATATGCACGATAGTAAATTTATTATTACAATTTGAACTTATCTCTTTATTTTGCACACTATTTCTCACAACACTGTTTATTATTGCATGCGCCGGGGTTGATTTTTTCGGTAAAAAAAATTATTGATGCATTTTCGGCCATACAGTTGGATCCATAATCTTATCAGCATCGCCTTCATTCACATCAAGTTTAAATGAGGAATAATATTTTGGAAATTTCGATTCAATTTTTTCGCATGATATTACTGGAGCTACCGATACCACGTGGTCAAGAACTTCCTGTGCTGTGGTGTCAGTGGATAACTTGCAAATGTGAATCGATTTTACCTTAGGGGTTACTTTTAATTTACAAATTTCGTCTACTTGAGAGCCCACTATAATCCTTTTCTGTTGTTTTTTGGGCATAGATGTCTTTCGTTGTTGATTTTCTACATCGCTATTTAAGGAGATGATCTCTTTACATTTAATTTGACTCTCTGTTATTAAATGGATACTGGCTGCTACAGTTTCTTTTGTGATTTTTGGTTTTACCTTTTTAACAGTTTCTTTTGTGGTGTCAAGGTTGTGTGTTTCAATATTTTCTGTTTGCGATTTTTGTTTGTACTTTACATTTACATTTTCTGTTATCACAGTTGGCGGTTTTATTTGCTTATTACATTGCTTTTGCTTCACGTCAGTTTCACCTGTTATTTGTTTCTCTAACACTCCTATTTTAAAGTACAGAAGTCCATTTTTATCTTCCATCTCACTGATTAATCTTTGTAATAAACTATTTTCCTTACTTAATCTCTTCTTCTCTTGCAAAAGCTCCTTAATTACTTCATCTTTTGATTTCACATCGGCTCGTTCCACAATGATTGTGTTTCTAGAATCCATTGAATCGTCTAATCCACCATTTCCTACTAGTACATCGCTTTGTTCTGTCTCGTCACAACACTTTATGTGCTTTTCGTCAAGTTTAACAATATCTGTAAAATATTTTAGACAGCCCGGGTGCATTAACGTTCCACAGATTATACACTGTAACCCTGATACTGGCACAGTATTACACTTTTTACACTTTTTCACTGGGAGCTCAACAACACTAACTGCATTAGCCGCCATCTTTACATACATCTTCTTGATAGCACCACGAAATTATGGCATCGTTTAGAATTTTGCATAATTAAAATTTTATTTTGATTTTACTACCTCTCCTGTTACTCGAATTTTCCAAATTTTATTGGTGCACCGCGGGAACAATAAATAAAATAGCGCAAATCTCAGTTTGGAAGTGAACGATTTAAGTTTCAATTATAAAGTTAAACAGTAAGCAAGCAAACAAATTGTTAATGAAGTACGTACTACAATTTAAAATTTAAACTTTTTGTTTATAATTCCTTTTACCTATTTCTAATTATATTAAGTAAATGATAGAATTGAACGCGATTCAGGAGAATAAAATCCAAAGTTATTCTAAAGTAAACTTCTGCAAGGCGGGACAATTGAAGATATTTAAGTAAGGAGAAGAATTCCGTCATTAAATTCCTTGCCTAATATCGTTCAGAATTGCTTCATCATCAATTAGAAATTAGTAGACACTTCAGCTGCTATTGTCTCCAATTTAATCTTAGATCCGTCCCGAAGCGTATATTCACTTAGCGCCATCTAAAATGGGGGTTACAAATTGTTTTCCGTCTTTTTGCGCTAACAACAATTACACTGCTTGTCTGAGTATAACAATGTTAAAGAATAGATTTATCCGCTCAGTCGTCGTCGTGGATGTCCACATGTATGTGTATATATACACACACTCTGCCTCTGCTATCGTAACAGAATTCCCAATAATGGTGTCTCCTGCAGTTCTTTTTCTCGTTTCCTCACCGTTACTCTCGTGTGTTGTAACTTTAAAGCCCGACGGTTTGCAGTTGAAATATCATTAGCGATTGTGTATCGCGGACCATTAGGGATAATCTTAAAATCGTATATTTGAGCCAAATGGGCTGCAGCGCGATTGTGTAGATTGCGGAATAGCAGCTGTAAATAAGACTGGGGGAAGGAAAACTGAAGAAATCGGAAGGCCATGACTATAACGCTAACAGACAATTATCTCTCTCGGTCGTGCCATTTTCCTTTTAGCAGGGCACCTAGCTGTGTTTCGACTTTAAACGAACACACGTATTTTCTTAAATCTCCTTTTTCCCCCTTCTGGATCCAGAAATGTCTCAATAGACGAATCCGTTGCCCTCGTTTACGTTACACTAATTTCAAATTTTAACGTTTCGAGCTTCCCTTTTGCATTATTAATAATAAAACTCGTAGGGAATAAGTGCCTACGTGTTTGTATAGCTTGTTATTTGCATAACGAGTTAAAAGTACCTCTAGTGTACACCATACTCGTGATTAGGAATCGGCTGAATTATTTATTAAAATGAACTCGGCGAAAAGATTTAGAGGAATTATTCACAGTTACACGAAAAGAAGTTCTGCACATTTTTAGATGGAACACGCTGGGGTGGAAAAGAAAAGAATGAACAAGGGGAAAGGATTATTGTACCTTTTAAAACGGTTTTCGCTGCTTGAGGAAATAAAAATGTGCCTCGCACACAGACAAGATATATGTCCCAATTGAATTAGCCTTTATTTAGTCTGGTAGTTACTGTATTTCCTGTTAACTTTTTAATTTGAAATCGGGCAGCAACGGCGGTGGTCGTGGAGTTGTGGGCGTTCCACAAGAAAATAGAGTAGTTTAAATTACCTTTCTCGCTGTATAAATAGTAGTACAGTCGTGGTATACACATTTGAATTAGAATTGTGTTGAGGAAGAAAAAGAACGTTTTCTGTCTGAACTGCAACTGAAGTTTGAACAGAAATACGTATGCAGTGTTAACCTTTTATCACTCTAAATTCTTGACGAAATAGATTAGACGCATTGGGATTGAAAAGGGGAATTCATCTTCATATTAAAGCGTGATGTTTTCGAACTAGAATTGAACGATCTGACTACCAGGTATAAATAGTATAACTCACTAGGGTTTTCTTGAAGAAACAGAAGGTTCACAATAAAAACTTTGAGCGAAACTTCTTTAGTAGTAGTAACATTACAGAATATCTAAATTGATAGAATAGAGAAGAATTTCCATGAAGATTACAATGATTTCTATTATCTTGGGTTTAGCCTATGTTTTATTGGTGGCGTAGGCATCCGGATGCAGCAACTCTTCCGATTTACCGGCGTAAAATTCGAACTTGCTGAATGGTATGAGACTTGGTTTGCAAGGCGTGTGCAAACCGAATAGCTGCACTGCGCGTCTACGCATTGGCAAGTAACCCTTCTCATCTTAGCTTTGCTAGAGGCCAAGATTTCCAGGCTCAGACCCGGTAACTTCTTGATCGGCGCGAGACACAGACAGGATTAGGAGGCCCGATAAAACCGAACGACCTCACAGAACCGAAATGTCCAACAGGTCCAATACAGCCTACGGAGGCCCGCAAACGTCGATAAATTTTCAAACTGAGACCCGGCAAGAACTAAACCTGAGCTTTAAACCGAGCCGCACAAAGGCCCGATCAAGAAACTCGGTTCGTGCAGGCTTCTATACGACATAGTACAAAACTTCTCCGCTTCGGTTCAGTATAAAATTAATGCCCACCCCAGTCCGCACAAAAATTACACCCGTCGGACTCAGTAAGAAAAAGTCTTCGATCAGGTGCAGCACAAAGATCCTCCTCTTTCAGTATGAAAGCAATGCTTGTCCGGGTCAGCACGAAAATAACGCCTGTCCTACTTAATAAAACAATACTCCGGTGCGGTTCACTGCGAAAGTAGCCAGTACAGAAATAAAGGACCGAAAAGACGGCCGACCTGATAAGCTCAACAAGTCCCACAAGCCCGAACAGCCTGACAGACCCGACGGGGCCGAATAGCCTGATGATCCCGACAGGGCCGAAAAGTGCGAAAGACCTGAACAGCCCGAGAGACCTGTGCGGCCCGATTGACGGACGTTGGTCCGTAATGCCAGATAAATTTCTAAAAACCGGACCTCGCAAATGTCCGACTAGAAAACTCGGTCCGTGCAGCCATTTATGCTGTGTTGCGTAAAAGTGCAGTGTCGCTACCTAACTTTGGTTAAAAGATTGCTTTACCCCGAGCTGTGCCGATACAAGCGGAGTGTTGTCGGTTTTTGGGCAAGTTTACGTTTGCACTGTGTAGACGGGCTGATGTGAAGTGAGTGACATGCATATAAATTCTGGTTCCAAACATCATCAGCACATCAAAGTGCAACTTATTGTAGCTTGCAAACCTGTGAACAAAATTTTCGTTGACTTCCAGTGTGCATGTAGTTCGTTACTTGTCGTCCATTCTGATCCTAACATGTAGGCAGACGGTTTGGTTCTAAAAGCATGGTCGGTAAATACGAGTACGAACACGAAGAATCTGGACCCATTTTGGTTGGTTTGTGAGCCTGTACCTTGCCCAGGCATTCTGGCAAAGCCGGTACACAACTCAAGACGCCTGTGGTTTGCACGTTGAATGCAAACCGACAATCATGTGTAGCGATAACTTACAAATGCTGGAACTTCAACTTTTTTTATACTACGAGCTGCCGCTGCCATAAAACAATCATTTCTGTAACCGAAAGGATGACTATGATTCATTTGAATTACATCTCAAGGGTTGGTGGAAACTCTAGCCATCAAGAGATTAAAAACCTGAAAGAAGATTCCACATTGTCTCCTTCAAAGTAATCCCAGCGATGTAGACAATTTCTCCGCTCTTCATAGCAGTGCTGGAACTCGGATACTAAAAGTGCCTTTAGCTTGTCGGTTACGGCAGTTTTAATGTCTTCTAGTGAGGTGATTTCTCAATCTTAGAAAGAGAAGAAAGTTACAAGAACTCAACTTGGGGAAATAAGGAGGCTGAGAAGCCACAGGGATGTGTTTACTTGCCCAAAACTCTCTAATTAAAAATGCAGTGAGACAAGGCGCATTGTCGTGATGCAGCATCCAGTTGTTCTTGATGATTGGTTTCACACGCATGACCCTTTTTCGAAGGCTTTCAATGCACTTCTCGGTAAGATTATTGGTTTACCCTTTATAGACGATTCTCTGACTATCGAAAAAGCAAACCAGCATGGTTTTGATCTTTGATTTGCTCATTCTTGCTTTTTTTTGGTCTTGGTGAGCTTGAAGTGTAAAAGTGAAAGACCCAAGACTCGTTACCACTAATGACACGTTCCAGAAAATGAAGTTCATTTTCAAAGTCAGGCACTTTTCCCTCTTGTTGTTCTTTGGTTCCTGGTTTTTCTAAATCGTTTTCTCGCAGATTTTCCTCATCCCCGATTCATTGGTCAAAACCTCATGAACGGTGGTGTGGATCAAATTCAACTGTGCCCCGATCATTCTGACTGTCAAGCAACGATCAGAACGCATAAGATCCCGGATTCTGGCAAGATTTTAGTCAGGCGAGGTTCATCTTCAATCTGCTCTCTTCCTTCTGAAAATGGCTTAAACCACCTTGATTAAACATTGCCTTTATAGGCCTATTGAAGCTTTGCAAAAGTTTCTATCGCAAGCAAGATCTGATAGCACAACGTTGCTCGAAATTGATTTCCCTTATTTTTAGAACGCAATAGAAAAGAAAACAGTTGACGAAAAAAACTTCAAAGTTCAATAGAATTAAAAGCTACTCAAACTCACTCACTCCCATTGTGATGGCCTCTCTTTGTACCCCTTCAGGCAGACTTTTACTTTATTCTCGAAATGTCTTTTAGGCGGAGTTGCGACTTCAATCTGGTATGTGTGAACCCCAGGACGGATTTAATCCTTGTCGAGGTCGATAAGCTCTTCTTACAAGTGTCTGCTGCAGCCGTCGATGAATTTCGTTCGTTCTTCGGCGATAAGGCAAAGAGTGTAAATCCTTAGCTCCACTGATGTTTGGTTTCTGATACAGCTGCGAGAAGGCACTTTGCAGCGCATCGTGTTTATCCCACAAGCGACATGTCATCCATCTTTTTGTTGCAAAGAAGATTGTTCTACGTCTGTATGCACATTTCTTGTGTTTGTGATAGAAACTTTTTTCTTTTGCCGTCGTAGATTGCGTCAACTCTAATACACGTATGTTTATGGCATGGATGCGAAGTTAGTAGAAGAATGTTCGGACAAATGCGATAGCATCTTCCCCTTACTTCGAATGTAGGAAAGCTCTTCGATGACGTACCATGTACGGTCGATGTAGTAGCTGTCGAGCCCTCTCAAAAAAACAGATTGGTCTCCGAGAGAAAACGTGGACAAAAACAAAACTAAAGCTCTTCTAGGAGGACTAAACGATAATTCACTAAACTAAAGGTCTTGAAGACCAAACGATACTCAAAAGTTCCAGCCAAAGCTGATTATCCATAAAAACATGACTACTATAAAACAAAAAAAAAGTAGTCGTGATAACTCCACACGGACATTGGAAGACCTGTAACGACTCAGCACAAAAGATCTTTGTACTAAACGGGGTTAATTACTTCGCCCACCACGGGCCAAAAGGGGTCTAAAACCCAAACGATCACGGACCTACAGCCCAAAACGACCACAAGGTCACGAGACTCCGACCAATGCCGAACCAAAAGGTAACACAAAAAAGAAGTACAACGAAAATCCTCCTAAAAACCAAACACGATACTCAACCGAAACTAAAATATACGAAACGATACAAAAAGAGGAACTATAAACAAAAGGACTATATACAAAAGGTCACATTCGGTGTTAGTAAAAATGTCAAAATAGGTGACCACAATAAAGTATTGACTTCACTTCAAGTACACCCTACTCAAAGATGTTACCCACCAACCTGCCCAAAATGTACTAAAAGGAAGAAAGACAGGGTTCAGAGAACCCGAGGAGCAAAGATGGAGACGCCCCCTAATCATCCTTAGGAGCGAAGATGGTAAAGCCCTGGATGTTCCGCCAAACTCCCAACCAACCACCCATGAGGTAGTGGAGGACAATAGCGGA